>JAMJFZ010002519.1:42500-83830 GCA_026225945.1 Cricetomys ansorgei
GCACATGTCAACCTCAGTCAACAGGCTTAGCTACTGGAGGGAGCCCTTTGCTTCTGTGCCTCTTAGAAGGCCTTGGGGTGGTTTTCTTGCTTTCTACAAAAAGCAAGACTAAAGTCAGTCCTTCTCTTTTTGGGGGAAACCTAGCGAAATATGGACACCTCTGAGTCAGCTCTCCTGGATGGAAGCATATGGGCTCCAGAGGGCAGGCAAACTTGATGGGCCTCAGTTCTCCATAAGTGTATCTGCTGCATATCATGGGTTTGAAAGAAATGAGAAGTTTGCTTTTCAGATGACACCATCTTTTCTTGAATACACTGCATCAAGTAGCTTTCCTTCCCTCACTCCTCTACAAGGCAAGAGTTCTGTTTTAATTTTAAGGCCCAGCATACTATTGCCACTGTTCGGTGCTTTGGAGATTCTCCACCTCAGGCAAGGACAGTCATTCCACATCCTAAGGCCTCACAACCTCTTATTCTTTCTTGAATGAATGGCAACATTGAATTGCAATTATTTGATTCACTTCCATGGGTAAGAATGGTTTTCCCAGAGAGATATTCATTTGTCTGTGCCCCACATCTACTAAAATGGGTAGAATGGAGGGCAGTGGGTAAAACATTGTTCTGGAGCTGCACTGCTGTGCTCTGAATCCCAGCTCTTGTCTTTGTGAGCCATGCAGACTGTGGTCAGCTTAAGAAATCTCTACAGCTGTGTTTTCCTTTCTCAAAAATGGAGACATTGACGGAACCCCCCTCACAGTAGCTGTAAGTCATATAGTGAGTTAATTCCTGTAAAGCACTCACAACTCTGCTTAGATCAAATTAAACATTTCACAAATAGTTACTTGCACTTGAGCCAATTTGTGAGTAAGGTGAGCCCCGACAAACATAACTCAGGGCTTCTCCGGGTGAGAGAGAGCTTGAGGACCATTCAGAAAGAAAAGAAAAAAACCAAGATTTTAAAAAGGAAATTGGAAACAGGTGTCAATTCCAAGGGAAGGGAAAGAAGAACGTTCCGGAAGAGAATGTTAGGCAAGAATATGACAGTAGCCATTTCCATTTTTGTAAATTTCAATATGCCACAAAGTCCTTTGTGTATCTATGTGTTCGTGTATGTGTGTGTGTGTGTGTGTGTGTGTGTGAATACATATCTGTACATGTGTATGTACATGTAAGGTCAGAGGTTGACATTAGGTCATTACATGTCTTCTCAGTCACTCTCTACCTTACTTTTTAGACAGAATGTCTCACTAGTCCCTGGCGCTCATCAATTAGACTAGGCTGGCTGTCCAGTACTGTCCAGGGAGCTCCCTATTTCCACTTCCCAGTACTGGCGTTATAGACACACACTGCAGTCCCAGCTTTCCATAGGAGCTGGGAATCTGAACTCAGAGCCTCACGCTTGCATGGCAAACACTTCACTAATTCAGCCATCTCCTCAGCCCCCATCAATTTTCCAAATCGATGAACTAACCAAACTGTTCTATTGAGCTTGTAGAGTAGTAGTTTCTCCTTCAGTCAAATAATAACTTTTATTAACTTTGTTTACTCTATTTTTTTTTTCAGGGAAAATTTTTCCTTATTGTATTGAAAGCTAAAAATTGGTAGCCTATTTGGGTTACATTCATTTAATGTCATTGGTGTTGCTTAACTAGAATGGCTCATTTCTGTGTGTTTTTAGCAATATGGCACATGAGATGTATTCATGTAAACAGTCCAAGGCTCTCTCAGTACACTTTCCTGTCTACAACATCTCGTGGCTTATGTAATGAGAAGGGGCAGATGTTTGGAAGTTTGAGTTGCGTGGCTGGGAGGAAAGAGGAGCTGAGCCATAGATGAGCCATAGAGAGGAAATACTCACTACTACCATTCAATGGACTGTAATCAGTTTAAAAGGATTTCAAGCAAAATGCTTAGGTGCTCACATAAATTTAAAGAACTTTGGAATAGACCAAAACGAACAGTTTTATTTTCTTTTTTAAACTTTCCAAGTCTCCATGTGTCATTTTCCAACAGTGAGTGTACAACTGTGATTATTCTGGGCTGACTCTGAGCTCATACAGGTTTTCAACACAATCCCACTCAACGCTGGTGTTCCAAGGAATGCAGTTTTAGAAATGGTGACGTTGCCAAGAGAGCTCTTGGAGGCAATGTCAAACTTCTTGCCCTGTTATTTTTCCCCTTAGAGTTGGTTTTGAAAAATGTTTTTGTTTGTTTGAATTTTTATTTCTGCCAGTCTACTAAGTCAAATTTCATAGTTTTCCGATAAACTTCCCGCAAATGGTATCCATATGAGTTTGACCTCCTCTGACTCATATGGGGTAGTGAGTAGTCTCTTCCTGGGTGGGATCGTGCTCCTCCCCTGTCAAATGTGAGACTCTGTGGTGTGTGGTCACAGTGACGTGGCGTTGAGCAAGATGAGTGCCTGCCACCAGGAGGAGTGTCTTTTTCTAACTCAGAGGGACTTTAATTCTTTTTGACAGTCTCTTGGGGGTGGGGGGTCTGGCATAGATTTACTAGCCTGAACAGGATCCAACCCTTGAGACAGGATATCCTTTTAAAGGCAGCCAGCCACATGGGCCAGAAAACAAATGGTGAACATTCTCTTCTCTGTGATACCAACAGAGCTTTGTCAGAGAGCCCTTGCTTTGCCTCCGTAGTTACACTTTGCCTGGGACTTAGCTATTTTGTCAGGGGCTTTTCCAAAGAGAATAAAAATGAACCAGTTCCCGGTGTGCTGGATCCCTCTCGCTGTTCTCCCCTTCTCAGATTGCCCTGGAACTTGTGCCCGCTAAGGCATTCTTGCCAAGAAGCACCTTTGTTGTGTCACATGGTTTTGGAAATTTACTATCTGCCAGCACTCTATGTGTGACACAGAGCAGCCCTATCCTAGCCTGAGTAGCCAATAATTTGCATTTCCGTTGTAGTTTCTGAGGCAGAGAATACTGGAAACAGCAAGGCACAAATCTTATCCCTCAGAGGTTGATAGCAGGGTCACTGTCTCCCAAATCTCTTTCTTCTCTTTGGAGGAAAAACTTCAGCCCACACATGCAGAGGTATTGAAAAGACCAGGACTCCCCTTTGATCATGAGGACAGTGGTAGAAAGTCAAAGTGTACCTGGAGAACAGAGTAAGTTGGGTTTGGGTTCCAGCATGACTCCAACCGTTTTTTGATTATCTAATATTCTAAGCTAGGTTAACTATTTTTAATTGAAAAAAAGGAAGAAATTGTATGTTTAATAAATTAAGGAAAATAAGGAAATTCTATCATAAAGAATGTGTGTGTGTGTTTGTGCGTGTGTGTTTGTGTGTATGCCTGCTGTACGACTATACTATATTTTGTGCATCTTTAAAGGGCATAGAGTTTGGTGAATACGTCCAGATAATGTTCATTTCAAGGAGACTTGATGAGCGGTAATCCAAATGTTCTATGCCAAATCCCTGGATAGTATTTCATAAAGTGTTTTCTGAGATTGTAGCTGTCAACATGAAGAATGCCATGTGAAAAGAATGGCAAGTTGTCAGGTCAAAGACTCAATGGATGCATACAAAAATCAGGGCTGCTCATGACATGGCAGAAATTCAGTGGTGTGGGCCAGGCAATGTTACAGACGTTTTATATGAATTTACTGAACCTAATATTTACATCTCCATGTACTATAGTTAATTCACATTGTACAAATGAGAAAGTCGAGATGTAAAGTCCAGGATCACTCAGCAAGTAAGTGGTTGGATAGGAGACAAAACCATGCCATTATTCCAGAGTGTTCTTCTTACCCACTCTATTACACTGACTTCAGAACTTTTGAGAAAATGTAAACATGCTGTGGAATTAATTTCAGGAAATAGGAATGACAGTCTCCATGAAGTTTTTTGTGTCATCCTGACCAGAAAGAGCTACCAGTGGAAAGGATTTCATGCCATGTGATGGGTTAATTTTGTCCTTGACTCCTTCTCAATGGCACTGGCTTCTCTCACGTACTTAATATACTTAACCATATAGTGAATGGCATAACAGAAGAACAAGGTGAAGCACAGGGTCGTGTCTGGCAGAAGAACTCTTCCTTGACCTTACAAATGCACATGTTAGAAGAGAAAAGAGTAAATTCAATACTCAAAGCTTCCACCTTAGGAAATGATTAAAAATAATAAATTAAATCCAGTGTAAGAAAGCAGGGATTAAAGGTTATAACAGAAATCAATGAAATTGAAAACTTAAAATCAGTAAGGGAAAAGAAATCAACGCACAAAAGCTGTTTCTTTTGAAAAGTCAATAAAATAATCCATTAACCAGATCTAACCAAGGACAGAAAGGAAAATTCAAATTGCTATGTCAGAAAAGAAGAGCCATCCCTACTGACCCCATGAACATTAAAAGTCTAATGATACAATATTATTAACAATTCTATGTTAATGAATTCACTAAAAATCATACAAGTAAAACTAAAAAACTGTGTTAGACCTACACCTGTTACAGAAATTGACTGATAATAAGTCATCTTTTGAGACAGAAAGCACCAGTCACAGACAGCTTTATTGGTGACTATATAAGATATATAATGAAGATGATATGCAAATTATTTGAATAAAATTATTCAAAATTTTGCTCAGAAAATAAAAAGTACAAGAAAGTGTATGAATTGAAATTACTCTAATTCAAAAAGCAAATGGATATAAGAACATAAAACTTTAGACATTATTTCTCATGAATACAACTGTTAAATCCCTAAATGAAATATTACCAATTAAATCTGGTCACTTATAAATAGAATTATATATTGTAACCAAGTCATGTGTTTCCCAAGAATTCAAGGATGGTCCATCAGTTCTAAAGTCAAATAACAAAACCCACTATAAAACAAGATAAAACATTTACATGATCATGTTAATAGATGTACAATAAGCATTTAATAAAAACTAAAACCCATTCATGATAACTCAAATATATTTCTAAGTCTCTTCTACAATTACTTACTTATCTCAAATTTCGTTTGAAAATACGCAGTTTTTCTAACCATGGTTTTATTGTTGATGTTTGCTCTAATTCCACTGAGATCTCACACACTGGGTGACGTCTATGCTTTTAAACTGTTATTAATTACCTAGAATGTTGGTTATATTGGACAATGTTTCACAAGAGCTTCAAAAGTACATCACTATATTGCTGATGGGTGAAGTCGCCATGAAACTCATCTGGAGTTGTTGACAGATGAGCTGTTCTGTCTCCCTACCCTCAGATGGTTGGTCGTTGGGTCTCTGTTACTGTTGGACTTCTGTTTAAATTTTCAGCTAGAGCAGTAAGTCTATTTCTCTTTTGCCTTATATGATGCCCTGGTGCTAAAGACTGTTAACTTCATGACTGTTAAGTTCTTGGAAAGTTGATATTTTTTCAGAAAGTAATGCTTTTCTTGACCCCCGATAATTTAATTTGATACGAACTCATCTTCGTGTGAAATCGTATAGCCTCTCAAGTTTCTGTTCATTAGTGCCAGTCTGGTATATCCTTCTCTATTGTTTTGCTTCTAATCTTTCCATGTTCTTATGTTTAAAGTGCATTTTTTACAGGTAATGTATAGTTGGGTTTTTCCCTATCCAATACACTCTGACAATCTTTGTCCTTAAATTATTCTACTGAGAACATTTGAATTTAAGATAATTTTGATATAATTGCTTAGTATTTACTGTATTTGTAACTATTGTCCATTCATTACTCTTGATTATTCTTTCTTTCTCTTCCAATATTTCTTTACCATCCTCTGCTTTTAATTGAACATTTCATGATTCCATTTTTTTTTCTGTTCTCTTAACATATCAATTATGGATAGAACTAGAAAATATACTGAGTGAGATGACCAAGACCCAGAAAGACAAATACTTCATATTTTCTCTTATTTGTGGAAGATAGCTATACATTTTTAAAGGAAAGTACATAGCTTGGAGTAACCACAGATGCCAGGAAATTTAAAAGGTATGATAGGAGCGGTGGGAGCAGGTATACTAGAGAGAGGAATAACAGGACACAGTTACTATGGAGAGGGAAATGGAAGAACTAGGTGCAGGGGACTTACCTGGGTAGGGAGGAGCAATAGGAGGGATAAACAACACAAAAATGATGTTTGAAAAAATCATATTGAATTATATCATTTTATGGCTACCTAAAGTTACATATATAAACATTATCTTTATGTAACTATATAGATATAGATGATAGATACAACTATATAGATATAGATATAGATATAGATATAGATATAGATATATATATAGATATAGATATAGATATAGATATATAGATATATGAGAAAGAAAAGAGAAAGGCAGTAACACTGAAATTACACCATCTGGAGTAACCAAAAAATTCCAGTATAAGGCATGGGACGTCTCCTTACCTCCTTTTGAGTTGCTGGTCAAGGGAGTATAGGAGGTATGCAAAATAGTACAGGCTACTGCTGTTACTCTTGGTACCTTTCAGAATTAGGAAGGTAAGATCCACTTGCTTAAGAGACCACGTATTTTGGGATCAAGTCTTGGTAAAATCAATCTGGTTCTAACCGGGCAGATAGTTCACTGAAGACTATCTCTTGCAATTTTAGAAGGAGCCATGCAAGCTACCAATAGAGAAAAGAAATCAGTACCATCCACTTGTAATGTCAAGGAACCACAACAATGACCAGCATGGCAAGATATTCCTAAAGAAGCTGAATATGACTAAGATACAATGTATGAAAGAATCAGTAAAACTACATAGAAAATAAACATATAAAAGTTTGTAACTCCATTAGTTTTGAACATACATTTATAATTAATCCAACAACACTGTATCATTGTTGTGTTGTGTAGTATTAAATAACACGGTAGCACTTCACAGGTGGTAGAATCCTTACCGAAGGTCTTTACAGCTTCTCCCTATCATCTAACTTTGTTATCATTCATTTCATTTATCCACAGTCAATAATTACTGAACACATTGATTCAGTCATTGTTTTGAACAAACTATAATATATTGGATCAACTACAGATAAACAATGAAAGGTTGAATTACTATTGGGTATCTGTGAGCAAAACACCAGCGAGAAGAGTTTGAATGAGGTAAGATGCATTACGCTCACTGTTTCAGACTGTTTAGTCCACAGGTCTTGGCTTCATGTACTTGAGCAGTCATCATGGAGGTGGGAGCACATGCTAGGGAGACTGCATTTTAACGCCTTGTGGAGGACAGGAATCAGAAGGCAGGACATGGTTCAGGTATAACTTCAAATTATTGCCCCTAATTATCTACTTCCTCCACCTAAGCTCCATACCCAAAGTATCTCAAACCTTCCGAAATGATGCCACTAGCCTGGGAACAAGCATCCAAAACAGGAATCTGTTGTGGACATCTCATATTCAAATTATATAACTAGTTAATTTTTATCCTCATTTATTTCTTTCCCAATACTCTCCCTTTACTAAATGTATATTTGAATTTCTGATCTACATATTAACTTTTTAAAACATATCTCTCAAGAAATGTTTGCTAAAGAAAAGCTCCTCTGATTTTTCTTTGAGGGAGTCTTCGTTTCTCATTCGCTTTTGAATGATTTCAAGATTCAGAATTTTAGGCTGATTGGTCTTTATTTTTCAAAATTATAAATATCTTACCTCACTCTTTTTCTTTCTTTCTTGTGTGGTTTCTGGAGAAAAGTCCTTAATAATTCTTATCCTTGCTCCTTTACGTGTAGTGTGTTCTCCTCAATCTGTGTCTGAGAACTTTTGGAAGTGCATATACTTATACCTTTTCTAGTTATCCAACAGTTCTGGATTCTTACCTTTTAATTTGTTTTTCTCTTTGTTATTTTCATTTTGGAAAATTTCCACAGACATGTCCTTCAGTTCACTGATCCTTTACTTAGCTGTGTCTAGTGCACTTACTTCAAAGTGTTATGTACTAAAACCACTCTAGTCTTATATAGGAAAAGACACATGACTACCAGGAAAGTGGTAAAGGTCTTAACCACAAGGAAACAGGTGCAGTCCATGTGAGAATAAGAGAAGTCAGTGCTAAGTACCTTCAGAAATGAGAGAGGACAGCTTTCAAGGTAGACATGAGGAAGCCAGAGCTCGGGTCCATTAGAAGCAACTCAAAGACAACTCAGAGAAGCTTTAGCTGAAGAGGAGCACACATAGGCTTGTGACCTGGAGCCAGGCTGCCCTTCCAGCAATGCAGCTCAGTAGAAAAACTCTGAGAGCATTTAATGAATGTGAGTCTTATTGTGGCACCCTATTTGTCTGTTTCTTGTGGTCTCTAGCCATATGTGCCTACTGAAATTAATTTACAATAAGTGAAATTAAAATTATTTCAGTTCTTCCGTTGTGCCAGCCATACTTTCAGGGCTCAATAAACACATGTGTCTAGTAGTCCCTGTATAGTGTAGAACAGGACATTTTCCACATTGTAAAAGATTCTATTAGGCAATGCAGGATTAAACTATCACTTCAATCAGCTCAGTTATTTTCCCCAATAAGCATGTATGTCTGGAATTCTACCTTTCTTTTGCTGGCCAATTTAAAGTAATGAGAAAAAGAAAATAGAATTATTCTGCTAATGATAGATTCAATACAGATGCTCCAACAAGAGGCTTTAGCTCAAACCTCGAATTCAATTAACAATGTTGATTATCCGTTGCTACATCTATCCCCCTGTGTGCTCTCCTTTTCTTTTCCTCTGAGCATGTCCCGTCAAATTGGAAAATAAGTTGTGATTACTGGAATCTGGTCAAGTTGATTAACAGATGCCAATTAAATATCTACTGAAAGAAGAGAAAATGATGCTGGCTAATTGTTGTTGCTGGACTCTGTGGTCTCCAACTGGTGATATATAGACCTCCAGCAGGGAGTTAAGAAACTGCTCTCCAGTTACTCTGTCTGCCACCCACCAAGGTCCTATGTATACTCCCGATGGCATTGACACCCTGAAGTTCCAGGGCTGCATCTTCTTGTAGCTGATGAAAACTATTTACAACAGCCACAACTGAGTTATAATAGGTGCTTCCTGTGCTAAGGGAAATGTCGTGCTATGCTGAAGATGTCCTTTGGGTTTTTACATTGTGGTGAAGATGAAGATGGAGTTTGAGCATTAACACACAGAACAAGACCAGAATGAGTCAGAAATCAAATGACCAAGCCCCTGATACGTTCGGACTCTATGCCATGAAACCACAGCAGAGTTGTGTGTTCATGTTTACAGCACAAGACTGTGTGCGGTGCAGGGAGGCAGCCCACTCTTAACGCTGAGCGCTCTGAGGCTGTGTTCTTTCCAGTCGTCTCAATACCTGCAGTAAGCAAGTGATGCTTGGTATAAACCCATGCTTTTTAAAAACTGATTTTGAGCACGTTGTCCACCATTCACAGCTTCAGTGTTCACTAAACAGACGTGGCCGAGACCATTTCATCTGTCAGAGTCCTGAATCCACACAGACTCTGGCTGAGAGATCTTGAGAGATGGAACAGTGTATGTGCATCTTTGTGAGTCAGCTTGTAAGTATTTCTCAAGCTATCGTTGACATTATCACATTTTAGAATCATATGTCATGCTGTATTATCTTTGTTAATTTGTTTACTTGATTCATATTCTTTGTGTTTCTTTAAAATATTGTCATACCTAATTTTTTTTTTTTGCATTCATTTGCCGTTGTCTTTCTTTGTGTATATTGTACTGCCTTTAGTCACTTATTTTTTCCTCACACTTCTTTAGGTGTGTTATTATGATTATTATTCATAATCTTTTTCTTTTATTCCACTTATTTATTTATTTGTATGGTGTATGTATATGTATGTGTATGTGTATGTGTATCTGTATGCTGTGGGGTATGTGACTGTGGGGCATGGAGGATGGGCATGTTGTAATGTATATATAGAAGTCAGAGGACAACTTATGGGGGGGTCAGCTCTCTGCTTCTTCCATGTGGGAGCACAAATCAAATTCAAGTCAAATCAAAGGCAAGTGCCTTTACCTGCTGATCCATCTCGCCTGCCTGTGTTGGATTATTTTAGTTTGACACAGTGAATGGTACTTGGGCATTGCCTTTGATCCTCTTCATATCTTATAGGTGTTTTATATCCACAATCAGTCTTTCTCTCTCTTCTTCATCACGGTTTTGAGCCAGCTATCAGCCAGGTGAAGTTTCTCTGTATATTTCTGGGAAGTGCTAATGGCTACGAACTTCACCAAACTCCATTACATTTAAAATTGTTTCTCTTGTGTCTTGTGTTTGACAGACCTCTTGTTGGAACCCCTTTCACTAATGTCTCTAAAATGTGTATCCACTGTTGTGCTGGGAAGTCTGATTTCAGTCAACATTTTGGCCATGGTAAGTTAATCAATCCTTTGGAAGATTAGAGGGAATTGTTTTGTTTTGTTTTATGTTTGATATCTAATATGTTTATAAGATAATTTTCAATGGGATTGGAGAGATGTCTCTACAGTTAAAAGCATGTACTACTTCTACAAACCAGAATTTGGTTTCCAGCATCCACAGTAGTTGGCTTGCAACTGCCTGTAACTCCAGTTCCAAGGAGATCTGGTGCCCTCTTCTGGCCTCTGTGGGTACTTGAATTCATATGAACAAACCCCAACTCCCAGATACACACATACACATAATTAAATACAAAATAAACTTGTTAAATATATGTGCAAGTATTGAGCATTCTGGGTTATCCCAAAAATATCACTGGCTTGCCCTTTCAATATTGCGTACAAATTCCCTTTTATTTGTGTAAGGTTCTATTGAATAATGCTTTCTATATTAAATCATTTGGTGAAAGTCTCCAATTACACATAATTATGCATATGTTATCTCTTCTTTGTCTTGCACTACCAATTCCTTTTCTGTGACTAGTTTTCCTTTTCTTTATCTCACTTCAACTCTCCTTGTTATTACATTTATTCAATGACTTGATAGAGTTTTGTTTGAATCAACTTCCCTGGGTATCTTACAAATTTTGTTCTAATGACCCACCTTTCTTGTTTTCATTTGTTTTATTCTTTATCATCTGTGTAAGGGTTCCCTTGCACTTTAATCTTTGCCTCTTTGACTTCTGTGGTGGTTTGAATAAGAATGTCCTCATAGACTCACGTGTTTTGAATACTTGCTCCCCAGCTGATAGAACTATCTGGACTGGATTGGAAGGTGTGTCCCTGAGGATGGGCTTTGAGGTTTCAGAAACTGGGCCGTTCCCAGTGTGCCCTCTCTCTACTTCTTCCTTGTGGATCAAGTTGTGCGCTTTCAGCTTTTCGTAGGTCCAGTCAAACAATTTCTTTGATAGGTCGTGGTGTTTTGTCACAGCAACAGAAAAGTAACAAAGCCAATTTCCTAAGACGCCATGCATTCTGAAGAAAGCTATTACAAATCATGTGTACTTTTAAGAACATTTCTTGCCATCAGTAATCAGATCTATCAACAGAGAGTCTGAGTGGTTTTGTACGTAAGAGAGACTTTCTCTCCTTGGCAGTGGATGCCAACAAGTTTATGTCCTTCTTTATTCCTTGTCCTTCCTTCCTACCTTTCTTCCTTCCTGCCTTTTATAGTTCTTCTCAAGCTGTCATTTCACTGCAGAAAGCTTTCAGTGGGAGAATGAGTGATAGCTCACTGGCATTTGGCATGTTTCTTTCTACAGTTATTCTGAAGTTTGGTAAATCTCTCTTACAGTTAAGTGATAGTGGGCTTGTGTAGTTTTATTTTGAGCTATTCTCTATTGTTTTTACACAATATTTGGGGAGATAGGGACCTAATTTGATGCTACTATTCTCAGTCAACTATAAGTTCATGTATGTCATTGTAGAAAACACTCTCCCATTTTATAATCAACGGTAAAATTTTGCGACTCTGAGAATCTCACTCAAAATCCAGCAGCTGCCTAGGACGAGATACTGAGGGCAATAGAGGGCTGTAGTCAGGAACCCAGATTGGAAGATAAGATATATCTGGTTTCAAATTTTTCTGGTTTTGTAGCTCTGCGACTGCATGGCTTAACTACCACAAGCTCTCATCATCTTCATCCAACAAACAGCTTTCATTTGATCATTCCAGAGTAAAAATTAAGTGAGATAAACTATTAAAAGTCTGTACTATAATTTCTAGCATGGCATAAGGCAATAAATATAAATGAGGACCCCTACCCTACCTCCACTGCAAATTTCCTTAGAACATTTTTGTCGCCCTTTTCCCTTGTCTTCTTGCCTGTAGAACCAGAAAGAACTTGGACAAACCCAATCTGTACCAACAGGAGAAGGAGGAGAACGAGAAGGAAAAGGAGAAGAACAAGTGCTCCATTAAGCCATTCTTCCCAACCCTTGGAACCTTCATTGCTTTGAAGGTTATTTCTGCCCCATTCGTAGACTTGGCTAGTCTTGCCCCTTAGAGTGTAGTTAGGATTCTTTTCCCGGTTGCTCAGTACACCAGACTTCCTCCAGCAACACCCCCTATTTCGGATCGTCTCTAGAACCCTGTCTTTGCATACATCAGAGTGCTGGTGGCAATGGGCTCTCTGGGCGCCAAGTACACTAGTCGGAACTCAGACACAAACCCTTCGTGACTGAGGGCCAGTAAGGAAGGTTAGTATTTCTGTGTTCTCTCGTGCTTTCTCTCATTTAGAGTTTCCTGGAATGACTTCTCTCATTCTTACTCTCCTCCTCCACCCCTGTCAGCCTTTTGTTCTGTTTGAGTAGTTCATTCACACAAACAGATGTGCTGCACAGAGAAATGATGCAGGCTAGAAAGCTTACATCAAACAAGCTTATATTGGCCCTAAGTTTAAGAGATAAATATAAAGAGACTTGTCATGAGACCCTATGTAGCAGTAAGCATGATACAAATAGAGCATTTTTTATAGACATAGCTTTCTTTCATGATGCCGTGTGAATCATGCTTCACATTCCATTTTTTCTTTACTTCATGCTGTTATCAGCATGTTTTTCATTTGTTCAATGAAATCTCCAAATACTAAGGACAAATGATAACATTCCATTTTGCTAAACAAGTGACGGACATCCAAAAACTATGGTATTGTTGATATGTTAGGACCACCCATAAAAGTAAAAATAACATCTTGCTTTTGTTGGATACTAACATGCCCACCAGGATCAGGACTTGAATTCAGCCTTCACGACAATTCTGTAAGTTCTACGTGGCAGGGCATTTGCCTATGTTTACCCTAAAATATCTGTTTTCCTCACTAGACTTCTTTACAGAATTATCTTTCCTTGCAACCCTTTGTAATTTGGCTCTGGCCCTTAACATTTTATTTAGACGTTTCACCAATAGATCTTGTTGACCAACTTAAAAATTTCTCTTCATCTATTATCCTGTGACTTTTTCCCAGGCTTTGACATTGTTGACTACTCACTTATTTCTAAAATAATTACAATATCTCATTTTAAAGCGGAAGTTAAGCTGGGCAGTGGTGGCACAATCCTTTAACTCCAGCACTTGGGAGGCAGAGGCAGACAGATCCCTGTGAATTCAAGGCCTCTCTGTACTACAGAGTGAGTTCCAGGACAGCCAGAATTATAACAGAGAATCCCTGTCTTGAAAAACAAAACAAACAAACAAACAACAACAACAAAATAACGTTAAAGTTTCCAAGGATGGACTAAATTAGCCACGATTACACCACATGGTTGATGAGTGCAATGGCTAGGCTTAGCAAATTCAGACTCCCAAACTCTTTATGTTTCTTCTTCCCAACTTCAAATTTGTACTTGAAAAATATTTATCTTCCGTCTACCTGGGCCAGCCATCTTCAACGCTGTAGTTTGTGGAGTTGAGGTTTTCCTGTAAAGGAAATAGTTCACATAGTTCACCAGAAGCCACGTCAGACTTCCATACTGTCTCAGGTTTCTTAATTGTCGACAACTACAATCTGTTTAATCGACCTCCATAGTAAACCTCCAACATGCAATATACTATTACTTCAAGTTTTTAATTCTATATACTTTATTTTTGGGGATTGTTCAGTCATACCAACTAACTATAAATTTATCTCCTTAGATCTCTATCACCCTCTTCTACCCCTGCTTTCCTTCCAGGTAAGGAAAGCTCTCTGTTTATAGTAGCCTCTTTTAAGAGCTTACACCTGAGATCATGCAGTATTTATCTGTCTTCTTACTCCACTTGGCATAATATTGGCTTATGTATGTTATCATGAATGGCAGTACTTTCTTTCTTCTTAAGGATCAACTGTGTTCTGCACATACACACATACATATACAAATACATAATAGTGGTCATGAAAGCACAAAGCCACCCACCCCTCATTTTCCCACATCAACGTCTCAAGCATGCCTGTTCATTAGAAGCCTGTGTTAAGGTCCTCATTCCTAAGGTGGAACCTCAGACCAATTAAATTAGTGTCTGCTATAATGGCATCCAGGCACTGATGTTTTAAACTTCTTCAGCTCAAAGTCAAGTTTATGGCCTATTGCTTAGATCTCAAGTACTGTAGTTTTCTAGGGTCATCTTCAAGTGAACCTAAAGATAGAATCACCAGGCTTGTTATTTACTAGTCAGATCCCCTTGGAAATAAAAACACTAACTTTGAAGATCTGTCATGAGCAGTTAATAAGAGTTAATAATAAGTTAATAAGCAACAGTTACCTATAGGACACTCTACTGTACAGGCTGACTTAGGAAACACCACTAAAATCTTTTTGCATCTCTTAATATTGTCTGTCTATGCCTTCTCTTCTGGTTTCATGTGTCTCTAAAGACAAGAATGGAATTTTTTCTTTATTTGAAGATTCCTTTATTTTCATTTTAAGTGTATGAGTGTTTTGTCCGCATTTACGTATGTGCACCACGTGAGTGGAATGCCCAAGGAAGCCACAAGAGGACATCAGATGCTGGGAGTTGAACCCTACAAAAGCAGTCAGTGTTCTTAACTGCTGAACCAACTTGCCAGCTCTGAAAGGTGTTATAAATCTTTGTTAAGTTACTCTTTGTTCTCCCCTTTGGTCATCAAAAGCTTGATAGCATTTCACATCAGTCTTTGGCCCTGAATCATCTATATACTTTATTCACGCTGGTCCATGAACACAGGACTGCCAAACACCAGCCTTCTCTGTTTTGCTGTTTCCATTCTGAATTCACTTCTCTGTGTCCTTTGCCCAGGAATCCAGACACTCTGAGAACAACTCCCTAGATTTCCTCCTGAGTGTCTAACCAGCCTTCATCTTTCTCTTAGTGCTTTGTTTTTCTCCAGCAAACTTCCCCCAAATGTTCTTCAAAAGATGTTAGTGTTTCCCCATCTTGCCCATGGAAACATTCCTTTTGGGTGGCTTTTAACCATTCTCTTCATTTTTCACGATTGTGACATATTGACTAGTCTCAAAATGGTATTACCAGTGCCGATCTCAGATCTCCATTCCATCCTACAAGCCAGCTGTTAGCATGTAATTGCTTCTATCTCATCATGCCATTCAGAAACTCAACACTGCTCTGCCTATATCATATTCTGCCCTTGCTGCTTCAGCTAACAATGCCCTTCTTTGACACGCCCAGCTAAAAATCTGGGATCATTTCTGCTGACATCAATATCTGAATTTATACAAACTCACACTGCATATCATCTGCTCTCTCCATCCCCGCATCCAAGAGGAGAGAAGGACCACCTCCCTACTCACCTCAGCCTTGAATAATTTGTTCCAATTTTGTGTCCCGCTCTGATTTCTGACCTCCGAATCTCATGAGTTTCTCACTCACTGCTCGGTGACCTCACTCTTACCTTTGGATCATCTTCCACACTTGGCTCTTAGAGACAGTTTCCATGGTGATATTCTTGGCTATCCTTTTAGACTACATTTCCCCCTTGGCTCTGTTGCCCCCGTTAGCACTGTTCAAATTCTTCTCAAAGTCCTACATTCCCCCAAGGTCAAGTTTCTTAGAACAGATGCTGTGGCAACCCTCTAGCCATAGTTGCCCTATCCCTAAGAGTGGATACTTGACAGATTATATTTATAAAACATTTCTTACATCTTTGTCCATCTCTCTATTCCCTGAACAACCATGATCCATATTTTGTTTTCTTACTGGAACTATTATAACAATCTGTGCCCATTCTGCTTGTCTCCAGACAGCTAGGTAGTTGTATTATTCCTGGGCATAAAGTCCCTTGCTTAATTGCTCTTTGTTAACTATAAACTATCTTTGCCTTTCTATACAAACTTCTTCATCAGTCTTCAGTGTACCATACCACTCTTTCCCCCCCCCCAAAGTCTTTGCCTCCGTTCTTTACCCCCAATCCTTTCGGCTCATCTTTACACTCCCCTCTCCACATGTACAAAATTAAAAAAAAATCTATGACCACCTTGACTACCCTCATATTACATATTTACCTATTGCCCTTCCTATCTCGAATGTATAGCTCTGAAATCTGCTTTCGATCATATTCTGTTCATCTTTGTTCTTTTAACCATAGCTGCTAATCTACTGACCTATAGCCCTGTGCCCACACGCTTGTCTTCCCCATCACCCTGAAGTTCTTCGGATATGGGAACCCTGCCAGTTCCATCAGTTTGCTTCAGTGTTAGGCACTTCATGACAGCTGCTTGGCTGCATAGAATTACTATGTTCTGTGGTCTACAAAATGGATCCAGCAGTTGAAACCCAGTCCCCCACTTGTTTTGTAAATAAATTTCTCCTTGAGCCACAACCCATTCCCACTCACTAAGCTGTTATATTTTTCATCTTACATTGGTAGAGTTGATACCATCCAAATGAACTTAGAATGTTTGCCCTCTGGCCTTTTATAGAAAAAAAATATTTTTGATGACCATAAGTGGGATCGTTGAACTGTTCTCAATAAATATTAAATGTACTTTTTTCATAAAGGTAAATTTTTTCCTTGATATCATTGGCCCATATTTTTTCTAGTAGAAAAAGATCATGTATATACCTGTGCCTTTCATAGAATCACGGATAAAAGATTCACATTAATACAAAAGAATGTGCAATTTCTGTTCTCAAACTGCTTGTTTCCATCCCTGGTTCTGTTCACTGCCACAAGGCTTGGCTTTTTTTCTGAGTTATTGAATAACTTGAGGGGCTAATTTTGAGGGACTAATTGCTGTGGTACTGTGGAAGCATAGGTGTAAAAGATTTAAATTGTTGCAAAAATATTATTCAGGGAAATATATTTAAAGCCCGGTGTTTTTATGACTTTTCTCTGTCCAGATTCATAAGTCTAAAATAATCAGCCTGGGCCACTTGGAAGATCCACTTCCGGGATGATGGGAAAGAAGCATATTTATCTGGTGAGGCCCCATCCTTGGTTGCTGGTGTGCCAAAGTGTTCATGGGATTGCCCACATATCATCTGAAGGAGGCTGGGCCAGAATCTCTGAGTACCATTGAGAGCTTCCTATGCCATAACCATCCCAGAGCCCTAGCATAGATGTTAAAACCTTAGGTGCCTTTGTTGTGGGCCTTAATTCTGCTAATTGCCCAAGGTAAAGATTAGCTGTTCTTGTCAATTTAACTCAGCTTCAAACAAAGCAACAAGGTCACTATTTTTCCCCCTTCCCTGTCTCCCCCACTCTCTTTCTTTGCTAGCAAGCAGGATTGAGTTGTCATGTGCCTCTAATAGGCAGCACGGGGAATCGTTAGTCCACCCCAACGCCCTGACTGATGGGCACTTCACTTCAATCATCTGCCCGTGCAGCGGTGGCCCAGTACTATTGACACTGTGTCAGCTTGCAGAGAAGATGCCTTAATCGGCCTTGACACCCTCTGCATTGATTTGACAAGTTGCTGTAATGACCTTCTTGTTTTTCTGAAGGATTACTGTTTACTCTGAGGTGCGGTTGACTAAATGTACGGCATTGTCATGGAAACGCTGCTCTCCCACCAGATCTGGACAGGGCTCTGTTACATGGAGGGAACACTTAATATTTCAATGAACTGGTTTGTCTCAATGAGATGAATCCCAGCCCAATATGTAGACCTGGTCTGAAAAGCCAAGTGAATGACAGATGTAAGAGTCATCTGCAGTACTTGTCACATTTCTAAAGTTCATGTTTGGGGGTCCCTTGTGGTTAAGAAATGCTTGTGGTGGTCACCTCCTGG
This sequence comes from Cricetomys ansorgei, assembly GCA_026225945.1. Classification (NCBI taxonomy): domain Eukaryota; kingdom Metazoa; phylum Chordata; class Mammalia; order Rodentia; family Nesomyidae; genus Cricetomys; species Cricetomys ansorgei. The sequence goes on from JAMJFZ010002519.1 coordinate 60,594, forward strand.
AACTGGCACTGTCTGTTGTCTAAAGTCACACCGCCTCTTAGGTCTGCAGACACACTCTAGCACTGGAATAAGAAAACTGGAAGGGAAGAGCTCACACTTAGAGGACTCTCCATGCAGGCAATGTGCCAGTCACCGTTAGGAGTGAGGTTAAAGTACACTGTGACCGTCATCTTAGACTGCCCGTTTTCAGATAAATGACTTCCCCGTGCTAACATCTCTGCAACTGGGCACATCTTCTGAATTCAGCCTCAGTTTACACGGGTTGTCAGCCAGGTGGCTCTTTTGTAGCATAGCTAGAGGAAAACCTTCATGAGCATCTGCTAATGTCAACAAAGCAAGAGCACGGACGTGTCTTGGATACAGAACTGCAGGTTGTGCAGGAAGCGCTGTGTGTAGATTGCTTTCACGGGAAAGCAATTCCGTACTGCACTGTTTACTTGAATAGCGAGAAGTTCAGAAGGAAGTAATTGTTGACACAATCTGAGCAGTTCAAGGACGTCAGGACCAACGTCTCAGTTTAGTTTTCCCTCATGAACCTAGGATCCTGCTGAGGCTGAAGACATCACGCTCTAATGACAGACAGGAAAACGTGTGAAGGCAAACCCACAGCCTATGCTAGTATTTCAGAGAGAGTTTGGGTGTGCCCCCAACAATTCAAGTACTGAAAAACTTTAATCCTTACCGTGCGGCACAGATTGTAGAAACTTAATGCTATGGTGCTCATGGGGAGTGAGGTGGTTTGGGAGGATGAAGATTAGATAAGTCAGCATAGCTGGCTCTCCAGTTGAATACCCGTAGCTTTAGAAGAAGAGGAAGGGCAATCAGAAGGCATACATGTGGTGCCGCGCACTGCCTTAGTATTCTGTCAGCACCGACTGTAGAATCTTGGAACATCTAACTTGAACGCAATAAACCTCTTTCATTCATTAGTTCCCAGCTTCGTGCATTTTGTTACAGTAACACAAAGTAGACTCGAAGCTCCCTTCCACTTCTTTGCTCCTAACAGTTGCCACACATTTCTGCAAAGGAGATTGGAGCTTTTACACGTCACAGCATCTTGGCATTCCTACTAAAAGGAGGATTATGATCATCAGGAGGAGAAGCAGAGTGGGCACTGAGAGACTCCCGAGTCTGCACGCCCATTGTGCTGGCCATTGATGCTTAAAGAGCTTACGTGTTGGCCCTCACTGCCACATTAAGAAAGACTCGTGTTCAGCAACGACGTATGAGATCATCTGGGGACCTTGGCTGAAACTGGTCGAGGAGGTGCTACTGAAAGGTGCATCGCTCTTCCAGTGACCTAATCTGTGGTCTTAATCTTCCTGGACTCTGATCATTTGTTTGATGCTTACTACATTTCACACATTGTCTTGCTGTTTTCTAAGATTCTTGGAGTCCATTGCTGCCCATTTTCAAGGTGTATTGTCTTGCAAGTGCTGTTGCTCTCAGGGCCTGGTTGAATCATCACCTTCCTGGGAAAGTCCTGAATATTTCCAGCTGTTACTTAGAGGATTCTTATGTGGGAGTGTGGTTGAGGCTTGAGTGGATCAGTGAAGAATTCACTTGGTGAATCCCAAGTGGGGGGAAATTTGGAGAGATTACTGAGAGCCCCCACTTCTCACCCTTCCGGTCTCTAACACACACACACACACACACACACACACACACACACACATACCACATACACACACACACATACACACACCACATACACACACACACACATTACACACATACACACACACATACATACACACACACACACACACACACACACACATACCACATACACACACACACACACACACACACACACATACACACATACATTACACCACATACACACACACACACACATACATACACACACACACATACATACACACATACATCACATACACACACACACATACACACACACACACACATACACCACATACACACATACCACATACACACACATACACACACACACACACCACATACATACACACACATAGACACACATACACACACACATACACACACACACACATACATACACATACACACACACACACATACACATACACACACATACATTCACATACACATACACACATACACACACACATACACCATATACACACCACACCACATACACACACACACCACATACACACACACACACACCACATACACACACACACACATACACATATACATCACAGTACACACACACACACACACACACACACACACACTGTCTGAGTAGTTCTGATAAAGCTAGATGGAGTCCTATTTACTCCCCTTGCCCTAAACTGCAGTCAAATCACCATGGTTGGATTAAAGTACCGTCAGGTTCATTTATAAGACTTGGTCTGTTCAGAATTTGACCCACAGGGAGCTAGTAAGAAATCTCTCTTGAAATTACATATATGACACTGAACGAAGAAGTGTTTTCTCATCTTTTTAGATCACAATTAGAACGAAACCTGAAGATGTCAGCAGCCACCTTTGTAACCACCTATAGAGACCTTATCTGAGACGGACACTATCACACACAAGGAGAATCCCAAGCTGGGTTTCCCCATTACTCCTTTCAAATGAGGCTAAACAAACACAAACTGAAGACACTGCATGTGTGGCATTACCATGAGGTGTCAAACACTTGCAACAAAGATGATGCTGATGAGGGACTCTGCAATGCTAAATAAAGTCAAATCCCAGCCAGCCTATGAGTTTCTAGGTACATAAATAAAGCTTAAGACTGCTTAAGGACAAATGTGGAAATGGTTGAAAAGAATGATCCAACATTAAGACTGGACACAGAGAAGCTGAACTCCAGCTTTCACTCACATCAATGCGTTATTTATGTAGAGTAAGTGGTGTGTATAGACCATTCTGGAAAGACAGAGGGGTATAAATACAGAAAGCGATCATGAGGATACCCTGCTCCAATCACATGGATATGTTTGTGTATACACCTGCGAATTTACTACCGATTTCTTTTTCAAGTCTATGAAGCACTCTTTGGGCTAATTGAATTAGGAGTGTTTTAGACAAGTTTCTCAAATATCCATTTTGCCACTCACTCAAGTTACACTCACTTTAGTTACACAAAAATCAAGGAAGGTTTCTCTTCCACAGTCTGGTGGCCAGTGACAATCTTTCCCATCTCTTTCTCTCAGAAAAGAATACCAGAATCTGGAGAGATGTGAGGCTCAATGGTTAAATGATACTTGCTATTCTTCCAGGGACCCAAACTCATTTCCCAGAACCCACACTGGGCATCTCACAGCCATCTATAAGCTCCAGAGACCCGATGCCCTCTTCTGGACTCTGCAGGCACCTGCACACATGTGACTGTCTCTTTGCATGTCTCTAGGTCTCTCTGTCTCTCTGTCTCTCTCTCTCTCTCACATACACACACACACACACACACACACACACACACACACACACCACACAAATAAAAATGAAGCCAGGAATGGTGGCACATGCTTGTAATCCCTGCCCTCAGGAGGCAGAGACAGGCACATTCCTGAGTTTGAGGGCAGCTTAGTCTATGTGGTGAAATCTAGTCCAGCCACAGCTACATAGTGAAACCCTGCTTCAGAATATGGAAATAATAATAATGAATCTTACAAAAAGAATATAAGAAGCACAGAATGTATTATCCTCCCCAAATCTTCTTCATACTATTTCATTTACTCAATTAAAAATGTAATAAAATTATGCACATTGGAGGAGAATTGGCCATGCCATCTTTATTTAATTCTGACACTTACTTATTTATACATATTTTCATGGAAGGGTATGTGCACATTCCATGTGTCATGTCAGGAGCAAAACATGCACACAGGCAAGGCTCAGCCAGACCAGTGGAGACTGTTAAATGAATGTTAAGATGACACAGCCTAACAGTGATTCACTGTAAAGTTCCTAAAAGATGCTGTGTTGTCTGTTATCCCAGACAGTGTCACCACTGAGTCCAATTAAAGGATAAGGAAAGTTAAATTTGTGTGTCACTTTAAATTGAAACATGCTCTAATGTGCTACTTGAGCATAACAGAAGAACACCTACAGACCACCATACGTTGGCATAGTAATGCATTAAGTCAAGATGAATGAACAGTCAGCCTAGGGAGGAACTAATGATGGCCAAACCAGTGCTTAAGAAGCTGGAGGCCTGACATCTCAGGGAGAGAGAGAGAGAGAGAGAGAGAGAGAGAGAGAGAGAGAGAGAGAGAGAGAGAGAGAAAGAAAATATGAGAGAGAGGAAGAGAGCAGACTTTGAGGGCCCTCCTATCAACATCCAACGGGTGTAAGCTCACCAGGTCCTGTGAAACTGAAACTTTAAAGACCACTCTCTTGTTCCAGGAGTGCTTGCTGCGGGCAAGAAAAGTAGGACACTTTGCTCCACCCTTCCTCAAGCTGCAGTACTACTGCCATTCCAAATTAATTGCCAGCTACCAAATACTGTGTGAAGTGAACTTCTCGACAGAAGAAAACGCAAGTGGTTATTCACTTTCCAACCCGTTTAAAAATGGCCTTCCTTGCATTTACTGTGGCTTGATATGCTTGACTCGACTGTGGTTTGTTCCCTCCTAAGACCCATTGCTTCTTCTGCCCACCTCTTCCACTGGCTAGTTCTGAACTCTGTGCTATACCTACTCACCATCGCCTGGTTTCCATGGTTACATCTGCTGGTCTCTCGGACACCTGGAAACACCTCCGCCTTCTCACCCGGAAGCTCTTCAGTCACGTTATCCGTCTCATTTCCCTGCCCGCAACAGTGCTCCTTTGATATCCGTCCACTCTCCTCCTACCTCTGTCTTACCACCTTAGCGGTCTGGAGACCAACACCCAAGCAAGGAACAGTTAGTGTAAGGTCCCCTGCTCCAGAACGCTTGTCCTTCAGATCACATATGGTTTCTGTTTTTCCAGCTATATCCTTTGTGGCACAAAACTACAGATGCTCTACAGGTATCTACTGAATACATGAATGATCCCAGGGTGTATGAGAGGCCATTTCCAGGTGGTATATAACTGATATAATAACTAATCAGCTACGTATATGTCTTCATTGCCAAACGCCCATTGGAACATTTTATTCATTTTTTGTCTTTTAGTTGTTTAGATGTAAAGGTTGTGGTGTGTATTTGCAAATATTCCTTTCTAGTCTTTATGCCGTCAACTCAACTTCCAGGTTGTGGATCAAATCCTGGGATCATCGTGGTCATGTGGTCCTAGACAATCAGCCTGTATGCTTCTGGATAAAACAGAAGTGGTAATGGGCCCAATTTCACGGACTTTTTGTGAGTTGAGGATGAGAGCATCAATAGCCATAAGGTACTTACAACAATAAGCATCCAGTAAGCACCCAGTACTACTAGCAGGGAGCTTGCCTTTTCATTCTGAAATGAAAGCCAGAGGGGTTTCACTCCACTTCCCTGTAGGATTTTAGGAGATTAGAATATGCATTCTCTCTCTCTCTCTCTCTCTCTCTCTCTCGTCTCTCTCTCTCTCTTCTCTCACTCACACACACACACACACACACACACACACATTCTATATTCTATGCCTTGGCGCCATTTCTACCGTGTTTTGAAGAAGAGCTCCTGTTTCTTCTTTGATTGTTGTTTTCCCACCCAGTTAGCACGGTTTGTAAATTTGAGACAGAGCTGGTGAGAATGAGATTTGCTGAACCATCTTACTCGTGGCTCCCCACGTCTCTGCCTGCCCTATCTGCCCCACCAACTCTTCGCTTCCATGCCGTCTTTGCCCATCTCTGCCTCTCTCCGCCCACCATTGCCCACCGCTCTTTGCCTTACTGATTTCCCTGCTTCTTTTCCCTTTTCTCTCCTCCCAAATCTCCTAGAACTACTACAACTGGTTTTTGCCCAAACTTTTAAAAACGCCACCAAGACTCTGTGATATGTGCGAGCTGTATACCACCCTCGAACACTGTTCGCTTTTAGCCAAAGTGTATGCACTCGCAGAATGGCAAGAAAACCAGAAAGAGTGATGCAAAGGAAGCAGACAGCGTCTTCAAATGTGAAAAGTGCCCTTGTCCAGCCTTCGTGGGAGGCTTGTCCAAACACAGCTATCCACGGGGCAGAGAGGAGGAGGCACTCGCTTCCACGCTAGACATTCCCCAGCCCTGTCCAACTGGACATCCATCCGAAAGTGCCCATGGAGACCAGCCATGTGCCACCGAGCATGAGGCATCTGTCACGATGCTGCCCAGCCTCTTGTTGGCGGTACTGTGCTGCCTGCCAGCATGCCACCCATCTCTTCCTCCTTAACCATCCCAGCCAGTAGGTCTGAACAGGCCTCTTCTTAGTGGTCAACATCCTCTCAGTCATCTACCGGGCAGCTGTGCATCCTATGCGCTCCTACTTATCCATGGATACTTTCTTAAAGGGGGACCAGGGAGCAAGCATCTTCTCCAAGTCACCGTAGAAGGAAATTGTCTGAGCTCTCAAATGGGCTCTGTCACCCACTTGTTTCAAGTGAGAGCTCATAAGCTCACATGGGGGTTGTGACAATGCAGAGCAAAGTCGGAGAGACTTGGGATCCCTTCGTGTTTCTCTCCTCTTAATTAATGGAAGGCTGCTCTGGAGCTTCTGGGGGGTGGGCCATCCTCCTTTTCTAAAACCCAAATCAAATATATGTCACCCACCTTTTGCCCGTGAAACAGGCAACTACCAGCAAAGGAAGAGGAGAAAAGGCATATTATCTGTTTCTCCTCTTGCCCCCTGGGTTTCCCTAAGTGTGCACTTCCCCTCTCTGTGTCATTGAAGTGTTATTTATCGATCGTGCTGACAGCAGCAGTAAATAGAGCCAGGGCTGTTTTACATCGCTGATGAGAAGGCAAGCCCCATAACTCATCATGCCCAATCGCTCTTCTTCCTTTTTTCTCTCTCTGTATCTCATTACAGAAGCAGAAATTAATACACTTTGGCAGAAGAGAAATGAATTCAGCTGCTCTTGAGGCTTTGAAAGGGAAGTAAGTGTACTCAATGGTATCTTAAGAAAATTTGACAGGTCAGACGGTCATCATGAGACACACCCTCACCAAGGCCCATCAGCTCTGTCACGATGATGATACTACACCAGAGGTACAGCATACACTTTGGCTTGACCTGAGATTTAGGGAGAAGCCTAAGCCCTTCAACCCTTCTCCCTAATCAGAGCTACACAGCTGTGAACTGGGTAAAACCCAACATGCAGAGCAAACATGATGTGTTTTTTCTCAGAATGCCTATTTTGCTAAGATTTAACGGGGAAATGTGCATTAAAATAAAGATGCATATACCTTAAAATTGAATGTAAATGGACATGAATTTTAATGGGAAACTTCAAAGAAATTCTTTCACTCTTGTCACGAGCTTCTTGGGCCATGCTTCACAGAACTGGGTGACAGGCAACCACCTTATTCCAGCTTTGGGGGCTTCTCTGATGAAACACCCAAGAACCTGGAAGTCCATTAACTGTTATGTTCCTCTGAAAGTTTCCACCAAAAACAATGTATCTGAAGTCTGCTTGAGAGAAAAGGCTCCTGGGAATGCCTGCTTGGTGAATATGGAACGAGGCGCTTTATGAAGATGTTTTAGTTTTAAGCCTGTGCTGGCTGGAGTGCATGCTCATCACCATTTCCTTGCAAAACTTTGACTCATTTTCTATTAAATGGGAATGCTGGCACCTGCTGGGTCTTACGAACATCTACCACTGCTTCTGAGGTGAACTTGCCTTGTCAAGTTTTTCATACATACAAATTTTCTGCACCACAAAAATCCAGAATTGGCACTGATTCCTGAATGGTGTCATTTAACTTAGGCAGCATGTGTCATTAAGATAGCAGGGTACTGTTGGCTCCATCATGTAGAAAGATGCTTGCTACGGATTATTATATATATATAATATAATATATATATATTATTTATATGTATAGTATATATAGTATATATATGCACCTAGTCACTGGATTATGCAAGGAAAATACAATGATACAATGGAAATTGCATTTGATCTAAAGAACTTAAAATCTAACAGAGAGTTTAGCCAAATACTCTTCTACTGCGCACCAACTAGAAGGTAAGAATTTCCCAGTGGGGTATGTATTCAGACTGTACAGCAGTAATGAAAATAACCCTACACAAATGCTTATAAAGGTCTAGCATGTACCAGGCACAGTTCTGTAATAATCCGGAGTTATCTTTTCTAGATCTTATGACAAAAATGCATTAATTTGTTTTCATTTTACAACCAAAGAAACAAAAATAGGAAGAAATCAACTTCACTTTTTAAAACTACTTTTTCTCACTTTGTGTATGTATGTGTAGGTATGAGGACAATATCTGCATCGGTCACTTTCTTTTACCACATGGGTCCTAGGAATGAAAGTAGTCGGGTCTCCAGACTCAGCCGCAGGTATACCAAGCCCATCAGAGAACTGGGGCTTCACAATAAAAAAATCTTGTCCCGTGGTGTCCCAGACTTTATGGTGTTTGGGCTCGTACTTGTTTGACTTCAGACAAATGATTTTTCCCCATGAGATCAGTGATTCTACAGGGCAGTACAGTAAATCCCGATTTCTCTATGTATCACCCACCAGACACACAGGGGCTCCGGATTCCTCCTTGTGCCTCAGTTTCTGAACTTCTAATCATGATTACTTTAGGTCATCTTGATCCTCTAAAGACACACTGTGGAAAGAAAAGTGTGGAATCCAACCAACCGGAAGTCTGCAAATGGTTCCGATAGGTTTTAAAGCTTGTTACTAAATGAAGTGAAAATGAATGGCATACAGCCCCAGAGCAGGTTTTCTTTTGCCTTTCAACGACGCCCTTTTGGTTTATATAAATGTGAGACTGGATGAAAAATATCCCTGAAATCAGTGATTTGGAATAAACTTTGAGGAGTATATATGTATATATTTTATAAAATGCGTGGTAAATATCATCTATATTTTCATATACAGTTCATATAGGATAGAAAATATGAACATACATTATATATATGTATATCCATAAAAACATTTGTCATTATTAACATTCTCCTTTCATAGGTCAGCTTTTTCTCTACTATACTAAAAACCTGGAAAAAATCTCACCTCTTACTCATTTCTTCCTTCTCTCTCCCTTAAAGTCTCGGTTCTTGTTTCCAGGCTATTTCATAGGCCCTCACTTTGCTTAAAAGCCTTTCTAATTTCTCACATTGAAAAGTGGATTTCAAAAAGAAGTTTAATATGGAATGTTTTGTACCAAGAAAACTAATGCTCCCCCCCGCCACGCCCCACGTATGCCAAAAGCATCACAGACTCGGAGGCTCATGAATAATGTATATCACCCAATTAAGTACAAATGCTATCCAGTCCTTGAGACTGGTGTGCAATGATAGTTCTGGCCTTCACATGAGTACCAAGGCTGGGGGTTGGAGTAGCGCTTGGAGAGGCAAACGTGTATGTATGTGTGTGTGACAGCTAAGATCCTGAAACCTGTAGTATGCTCATTATGTCCAGGGAGATAAAGTTCCCATGCCAAGTCCACAGAGAGATGTGAGAATTTTCTAAACAATAAATAAAACTCATTTTAAATTTCTGCAACCCCAAACCTGCTCCTTAATAGCGTAGTTGTTGGTCTGTCACCCTGTTCCCTACTTGCCAAAACCATCAAGTCTAATTGGCCAGCTCCCTTCCCTTCCAAAGCTGGAATGTTGCAGAGGGATGGCCTCTAGAGGCCGTCCCTCTAAGGCCACAACAGGACTTCTGTTCATAGCTCCTTGTTTCTTTCATCTCAATTAAGGTAAAATGTGTGTGTGTGTGTGTGTGTGTGTGTTGTGTGTGTGTGGTGATGGTGTGAGTGTGTGTTAATGTACAGGTGCATGTGTTTGATTATAGATTAAATGTCTGGTTAGTGTGTGTGCATAAGTGCTATGTGTGTAGATTAGTGGCAAACTGTGTGTGTGTGTGTGTGTGTGTGTGTTTGTGTGTTTGTATGTGTGTGTTAGTAGTGTACAGATGCATGTGTTTGATTAAGGGTAAACACTGTGTCTGGAATGCATGTATGAATGCTTATGTACAGATGCATGTGTATATGATTATAGTAAACTCTGTGTGTGTATGTTAGTGTACAGGTACATGTGTCTGACTAAGATAATTCTGTCGTTGTGTGTGTGTGTGTGTGTGTGTGTGTGTGTGTGTGTGTGTTGGTGCATCAATATGTGTTACTGTACTATGTTCATGTGTCGCGTTTAAGGTGAACTCTGTGTGTGGGGAGTGTCAGTGTGTGAATTTTCATGATCAGGTGCTTGTGTACTGATGTACAGTAAACTCTGTGTGTGTGTGTGTGTGTGTGTGTGTGCGCGCGCGTGTGTGTACCGGTACATGTATCTAATTAAGGTAAACTCTGTGAAGGGTGTGTGTGTATGTGTTAGTACACAAGTACATGTGTCTAGATGGGTGTTGGTATGCGTACTACATATATGAAAATGTGAAGATCAGAGGATAACCTCAGCTCTTGTTTCTGGTGACACCTTGATGTTTTGCTTTGTTTTGTTCTGTTTTGAGACAGGCTTTCTTCTAGCCTACAGATCACCAAGTACATAGGCTTGATGGCCAGCATGCTCCAGGGAACTCCCCCTCTCTAGTCTCTACCTCCACAGTGTGTGGAATGTAAGCATGAAGCATCACACCTGGGGTTGTTTCTTAAAGAAGAAAAACAGGTTCTGGGGATCAAACTCAAATCCTCACTCTCGCAAGGCAAGCACTTCATCACTGACTGAACCACCCCCTCAGCACTAAGAAAGCTCGTTGACAACCAAGGGTCTTAGCAGTCCTCTTAAGGCTACTGAATTAGATGTGTCTTATCTTCAGCTACCCAAACCATAGGCCAGGAGGACCTGATACCAAGACATAGCTGCCACACACTCAGACAGGTGGAGGGCAGTCATTTCACACCCAGAACTTCATTTTCCCTCATCAGAAATAAAAGGTGGTGAACTGTGTTGTGGCTAGGATGGTTGCATACCCAAAAGCCATATTCTTGGTACATGGGTGAGGTCCCATGTACATGTATCCTCTTGTGGCTCTGAGTGTATGCACATCCTCGCTGACAGCTTTGTAACTGGACATGATAAATCCCCAGGGTTTGGACTGGTCTGATCCTGATTAATATCATTCATAAAAATATACATCCATCAGGGTTTCATTTGTAGCATTTAGTTGTGCCAAATAGCATAGCAATCCAGTGGTCCCTTACCACAATACCATCTAATAATGAATGCTGGAAGTTAGAATTTGGTGTGTGTGGGGGGGGGGGAGAAACAGGACGGACTGAAATCTCTTCTTATAACTCAGGACTGACAAGTGCTCTGCCTTGCATCTCTCGATGGATCCAATTTAACACCAGACGGATAGCAGTGACTCAGACTAACTTAAATATCTCAAGACTGAGTTTTCACCTTTTCCTTCATGCGACGAGTTTTCACCTCTTTTCCTTCCCTCCTCGAGGCTGTAATCAGTTCACTTGCATAAGTGCAAATTTAAATTGCGGAAAAGTGGTTTGGTGCTTAAGACTTTTTCTCTATGGGCAGATAATGGATTTAAAATAAAAAAAATAAAATTTCTGAGCGGGCTGATGAATTTCAGGATAAGATGAGACCATTAAACCAATGAACAGGGACAACATTAAGGAAAAATGATAGAACTCTGACTTGCTGAACCTCGAATGTGTATTGTTGATGAGATGAGGGGACGAATTGGATGACAGGGGCTGACATTTGCAAATGCAATCCCTTTACCATCTCACCATGCTAGCCAGGAGCCTGAAAGCATGGCATATTCAAGAAATGGCTTGGGATAACGATGCTTTCTAACAAAATAGTAGGAATAGGATATGATGTACGGGAGAGATTTTTCTTTCTCTTTAGTAATATAATTAGAGATATCTTTTGGCGATGTGCCAAGGCTTTAGCATGGACTTGGGTCATTCATTTTTGGTACCTATAATGTGTCTCTCCTGGAGTTATTTTTTACCACAGTACAGGCTTTGTCTTCCAGCACGATGGGGCTCTAGCACAATAGAGATTAAAATGAGGCATGCAGAGAACTCAGGGAAGCTCAGGGAGACCTGGGCTTCTCTGTTATCTTGAAGTTATATGGAAGATAAGAAAAGAAAGAAGAAACACTGCTTTAACAGGGTTATGAGAGTCCTGTCAGGTTTTTATTTAATTTTATTTTTTATTTATTTTTTCTTTCTTTCTTTCTTTCCTTCTTTCTTTCTTTCCTTCCTTTCTTTCTTTCTTTCTTCTTTCTTTCTTTCTTTCTTTCTTTCTTTCTTTCTTTCTTTCTTTTCTTTCTTTCTTTCTTTCTTTCTTTCTTTCTTTCTTTCTTTCTTTCTTTCTTTCTTTCTTTCTTTCTTTCTTTCTTTCTTTCTTTTATCTATATTTAATTTCAAGACAGGGTTTCTCTGTTGTAACTCTGGCTGTCCTGGAACTCACTCTGTAGATCAGGCTGGCCTCCAACTCTCAGAGATCCGCCTGCCTCTGCCTTCTGAGTACCGGGATTAAAAGCAAGCACTACCACTGCCAGCCTCCTGTCAGGTTTTGAAATGGTCACACCAAACAAATGAACTGTTTAGGTAAAAAAAAAAAAATAGGATTCAGTTTTGCTGTGCATAAGGTAATCAGAGAACTGAAAACAAATAGGGATTCTATAATAGAACTCAAGTTTCAGACTATGAAATGAACATAAAAATTTTCCCCGATTCTCATGTATGTCATGTTAAAGACCTCATTTGGAGAGGAAATATTGAAGTTATGCCAGAACACTCACCTTTGCCTGTGTGTATGGAGCCAGAGGCCCGTGTCCAGTGTCTTCCTCTATAGCAGAGCCAGTGTCCAGTGTCCTCCTCTATAGCAGAGGCCAGTGTCCAGTGTCTTCCTGTAGAGCAGAGAGGTCAGTGTCCAGTGTCCTCCTCTATAGCAGAGGCAGTGTCCAGTGTCTTCCTCTATAGCAGAGCCAGTGTCCAGTGTCTTCCTCTCTAGCAGAGGCCAGTGTCCAGTGTCTTCCTCTAGAGCAGAGAGGGCAGTGTCCAGTGTCTTCCTCTAGAGCAGAGCCAGTGTCCAGTGTCTTCCTCTAGAGCAGAGGCCAGTGTCCAGTGTCTTCCTCTAGGGCAGAGCCAGTGTCCAGTGTCTTCCTCTCTAGCAGAGGCCAGTGTCCAGTGTCTTCCTCTAGAGCAGAGAGGGCAGTGTCCAGTGTCTTCCTCTAGAGCAGAGCCAGTGTCCAGGGTCCTCCTCTAAAGCAGAGCCAGTGTCCAGTGTCCTCCTCTATAGCAGAGCCAGTGTCCAGTGTCTTCCTCTATATCCACCCTGCACCTCCTGTAGACAGATTTTCACTGCACCTAGAGATCCTGATGTGATAAACACTGGCTGAGCAGCAAGTCCCTGATTCCACCTGTCTCTGCCCCCATTGTTCATGGTTACAAGCTCTTGTTGCCACAGTCAGCATGGGTTGCTGGTCATCCAAACTCAGATCTTCCCACTTGAGCAACTGGTGCTTTAGATACTTAAACCATCAACCTAGCCTTTTTTAAGTTAAAGGAAATGCTAAGTGTATGAGATGATGGGATATGTTATTAACTTTGAGTTAATCATTCACATGTGCCTGTGTGTGCATGTAAAATTTTAACCACAGCACATAAACATGCAATTATTATTTATTAATTAAAAATATTTTTAAGAGTAAGAATTGAAAATCAGTTTTGTTAACAGGGGAGCTGGTTTCCTTTGGCTCTTATTCTTTACATCCATAATATCCCACAGAGGAGCATGGCAGGTTCATTGGGGAGGGATTCTCCTACACTCTAATGGTCTAAGACCACTAAGACCAAAGACAAGGCTCCCTTTTCCCTTGCTGAGCAGTTTCAAGGGGTGTGTGGGGGACTGCTCTGGGGTGACTTCTCTGTGGTCCTCTCTCAGGCCAAGCAAGGAATCTTCTGTACAGTACAGTGTGAGGGAAACCGGCCACATATTTCTTCGAGGATGAGAGTAAAGGGAGTGAGGGATAATTCATTTCTCTTCATCTGATGACCCTCATGTATGAGAAGATGGGGCCTTGAAATGCTGCTGTCAATTGCACCCCAGATCCTGGGATTCTTTTCTTCTTGGGAACAGCACAGGCAGAAGATGGAGGGAAGACTTACCAAATGCTGTGTCCTCTAATCCCTCTTATGAGGGCTCTGCTGTGTGGCTCAGACTGTGATCCACCACCAGAGGAGGCCTGGCACTCAACATAGTTAGTTTTAAAAGAGAAGCCTCAGCTTGCTGTGAATAACAGGGGAAATTTGGGTTGAATGAAACATTTATTTTTGTGGTTATACACAGAGCTATTTTGCAAAGAAAAGGGGGCTGAATTCGGTTGGCTCTCATTTATTTGGAAAAAGAACCGATTATTAATTGAATCCAGCGAAGTCTGAGTGAAACTTAATGAAGCAAACAGCTTGGTGCTTTGCTGGCTTTTGGTGTGCCCAAGCTTGGAAAGGCTGATTTACTGTTCATTCTGGTTGAGGAAGCAATTGACCGTGGGTCCTTGTTATAAATAATAGCTCCAAAGAGATTCCAGGCCAATGTGGCCTTTAATTGAAAATAGTATTTCAAATGCAAATGGCAACCACTGTGACCAATGTGGCTCCCAGGATGCAAATTGCAATTTTTCCTTTGGAGTCTTTGAAGTCATATTAATAAGCTTCTGCACGTGTGTATGTGTGGTGAGTGTGTGCAGGTGTTTGTGGAGGTGGGAGGTGAGAGATTGACATGCAGATGCTAACGTCATCCAAACGCCAATCATTTGAGTCAGGCTCTCTCACTGAAGCTGGAGTTTATTGCTACAGCCAGCAGCCTCGGGACCCCTCGGTTTCCACCTCCCAGATCACTCTGCTTTTCATTTCATTTCTTCAAAGTAAGTCCTGAGGATCCGAACCTCAGGTCCTCGTGTGAGCATGAGCACTTTGCTGACTGAGCCCCATGAGCATGTTTCTTAGTGGAAAGTCAACAGAACTAACAATAAAGTCAACTAAAACTAGAATACCACGCATCTCCCACTTTTATGAACTAACACAATTTTTACGGTGATAGAAAAACAACAGATCATTTCATTCCGTTATCAACTCGGTTTCCTGAAGGAGCTGAGGCTTGCAGAAACGAGTTGACTCTGTATCTCCTTTCCCATCTGGCTCTACAGGATTTAGCACCATGGTGCTTCTGGATTAGGAAGGACAGATTGCCTTTTCTTTTCCTTCCATTTTAATTTTTCTCAAAACTCATAAAATATCATGAGAGTGCTTTTTAATTTTTTCTGAAAAGCAGGAAATCATAAGATTGATATAATAGGTTAATGTGAACCTGATGGCTTGGTTAATTAATCACTGAGCTGAGGAACCACTGCAATTCATGTCAATTCAGACAATTTTCAGGAAATGATTTGAATCAATTGCTAATGAAATTGAGAAATTTAGGAGCCGCTTTCTGACTTCCCAATGACAGGACTCATATTTAACTCAAGAGATGTGACAGTTAATGACAACATAAAAGAGCTATGAATTATTTTCCGGATCATGGGAAAATTACAACATCTCCCCAATGAAATGGTGCTCAGCTCATCAGCCAGAAAATAAACAACCTTAATCACAGGCTAAGAAAGCCATGATGCTGTTTAAAACCTCAGTTCTTTCTGAAATAAACAAAGGCCGTAATCCTTGGGAATAAGGCAGCATTCCATAACCCTGTCCTTAATACAGAGTGATAAATGAACTTAGGAAAATTGACACTATAAGCAAAAGAATGTGGGTGGAAATTACCATGGATTGCTATTCTTCTATATAATTACTTTTAGCCCTTAAAATAGGTGGGGCCCCCACTTTCCTCCTCCACTCTAGTTCTTCAGCTGAGTTTCCCAGCCATTCTTTTGTACCATCTATCATTCCATAACTTTTCATTTCAAATTAGACTTTTAGGTTAATTTAAAGTTACGCCCAGATATAACAAGACAGTTATCGTGTGCTAATTAAATATCAATGGCAAATGTACTGATCAATATTTAATCTAATTAAGGTGTACTCAAGACAACAGCACTGTGTAATTAAGTCAAAACAGCATCAGCAATCTGTGCGTGTTTAAATTTTTTATTAATATATTTGTTAAGAATTTTTAGATCATGCTGTTTTATGGGCTTGCTTAAGAGATATAAAATGAAAATGTTTGTCAAGATGCTACTACAGCAACTACTAAATGCAGCTTTTAATCATCTTAACCATCCTTAAGGCTCCAGTATGGATCTAACACTCTCAGTAGGCTGAAAGCTGCTTTTACCATGAACAAGAGTTCACACGAGCAGCCATCCTGGTACAGTCTTTTGAAAAGAAAATTCTCACAGTTTCTTTGCTGCTTTGCAAGCATAATATATAAGAGAGCTGGTGCATACAGGAGATTCAAATTAGCTTCAGTATTTTGTAAGATTATTCTTTGAAGAGTTAGCTAAAAAGTGTTGAACAATAAATATCAGAATTACTCTAACATTTCAATACAGTAGCTTCACAAACTCCTATGAAATTACAAGTTAGTAGAGATGAACTTTGGTGAGGAAATCCTTCTCTTAACTAAGACCACAATTGTTCAGTGCGGTTTGCAGAGGCTCACACAGGTAATTCTAAGCTCAGACACAGGAACAGGCAGAGGTCAGGACGGTGAAGCCTACATTGGTGCTGAGTATTTACTCAAGGTGAAAGACAAACTCAGAGTCACAAATTTTATAGAACTGTATCTTGGAAGTTCTGCAGTCTTATCCATAGACCCCCTTGGACCACACAGATGCCGTGGCGCCATCTACCGCAAATGCAGGAAGTTGTGCTTGGATATTCTCTGTGGCCCCTGTGGCAACCATCCTCTTCAAACAATGACAAGTATTTTGTATATACAAATCAACATAAAGAGTAATTTGATAAAAAAGTGGTTTTACTTCAGACTTATGCTGTCTCCTTCAGTCTTAGTAGTTTATTGCTGAAAGAATATAAGAAGATCCTGGACAATTTACTGTCCTCTGCCATGCTCGGTATGTACATCTTGCCTAAGTGTTGGGCTGACGTGTCTATGTTTTTATCTCTGTGAATGAGGAGGTGAGGATAACTCATATTCTCATTCCCCTTCATAGTGAGAGTGATGGAAAAAGGGTTCAGCCATCACACATTATATACACCATGTATTTGCTCCTGTCCCTTCAGGAGGGCTGCAAATGCTGCAGATGGAGGAGCCATACAAGGTGTGGGCTAAAGATGCTCCCTAAAGAAGCAAACTCTAAACACTTCCGTGTGACTGTGGTGATGATGAGGCCATCAAGATGTGCAAGACAAGCTAACGAGGCTGAAAGTTATTTCCCTCACCTCTCCATTAACAGCCCTGATGTTAAAATATATATATATATGTATATATATATATATATGTGTGTGTGTGTGTGTGTGTATATACACACACACATACATATACACATATATATGTATTATATATATATTTGTATATATTGTGTATGTATTGTGTATATATTTTGTGTGTGTGTGTGTGTGTGTGTGTGTATATATATATATATATATATATATATATATATATATATATATATATGTATGTAGTTGAGACAGGATTTCTCTGTTGTAACTCTGGTTGTTTTGAAAGTCACTCTGTAGACCAGGCTGGCTTTGAACTCACAGAGATCCACCTGCCTTTGCCTCCCTGGTGCTGGGATTAAAGAAGTGCACCACCACTGCCTGGCTTAAGAATATCTTAAGTCCCCAATTCTTCTTGTGTTACCTACCTGTTATAGCTAGATGGCTCTAGACCTAAGCCACTGTTAAGGTCAACCAAGAGGAAGAATCATGAAGCCCTTGGTTCACATCTCGCTTCCGCCTGAATTCATTGTGATAGTGGTCAGACTGGATAGTTGTGGGGCTCAGCCTCAGAGCCAAGGGAAGCATGTGCTGGTAGAACTCGGAAGAGGGAGGAAAGGCCTGCCTCAGTTTCTTGTAATGAAACTTTTCTAACTGGCCTGTTACCTCACTCAGTATTTTCCTCCAAAGGAAAATTTATTTTTATTTATATTTGTAAGGATTTTTATTTTTCTGGACTTTCCTTCCTGTCTGCCTTTCTTTCACCCATTCTCTCTCTCTCTCTCTCTCTCTCTCTCTCTCTCTCTCTCTCACACACACACACACACACACACACACACACACACTCTCTCTCTCTTTGTGACAACGTCTTACTACACAGTGATAGGCTATCATGTAACTGTGTAACCCAGGCTGGTCTCCAAATCACAATCATCCTGCCTCAGCTTCTAGAGTGTTTGGTTACAAGTGTGTATAAGCACACAAAGTTCAAATATTTACTTTCTATTATTAGCTTTATTAAGGCATATTTTACATACAAAAATCATCAACACGAAAACTACAATTATACAAAGTTGGTAGAAATAGCTATGAATGGCTGAGTACTAAGTAGGTAGATATACAGATGATAGAAAAGCAGGGGAAAAGAATGAAGGAAGGAAGGAAGAACACTAAAGCAATAATGACTAAGACCCACCATAATTTCTTTATCCAAAGGAATAGTCCAATCCCCTTCCCCAATAGTCTCTCTTGATCCTTTCTGATCAGTGCAGTCCCTACTCAAACCCCAAACAACTGCTAAATGAGTAGTTACTGTTGTCAATGCTTTCTGTATGAGGCTCCTTTAGCCTCACATAATTCATTTGGATTTTCTCTCCATTGATTAAATACCTTCCACACAGCTGAGTAGGGACCCTTGAATTGATGTTTATTCACCAACCATTCCACATGCCCCTGTGGAATGGGATTAACTCATTACAAATGAAAGCTTTCTTATACCATTTTAATTCAGTGGAATTGTATACTCCAATGGTCAACATTTTCAAAACCCTCCTTAAGCCATTTGTTTCTTTCTATAAAATTCAGCATCAATTAAAAAAAAATCTGTCGTGGTTTTGACTTGGATAGAGACTCTGTTGAAAAGGTCAACATACATAACATGATTCATTTTTTCGGGAGCATGAACACTGTAATTCTCAGTATCACAGAACTTTCCAACAAGAATAGGTTGGATGGCCAGTGAGTCCAGACATCTATTTGTCTTTCTCTCCAGCAATGGGATTACAAGGACACATCACGATGTGCCCAGGTCTTTACTTGTGGGTTCTGGGAATTAAAATCAGATCCTCGTGCTTCCAAGGCAAGAGTTTTACTGACTGAAGTATCTCTTGAAATTCTCAATTTCACAGTATTAAGTAACAATAGCGAAGGTAGACATTTCTGGTTATTTCTGGTCCTAAGGAGAAAGCATTTGTCTTCCAGCTCAAGGGATGATATCAGGAGCAGGTTTTTCATCAAGCTGGAAGAGGGGACTTCTTATCAGCCAAGAGAAAAGTCTTAGAGATACAAATAAATAGAGAAGCATACTATCTTCATGAGCCTCAAATCTTGCCATTTAGCTGTGTTTTTCTTCAAATTAAACTATACATACAAAGCAATTACAATCAAAGTTCCAGAAAGTGCCATGGTAGAAATTTTCAAATGGGGTTTTCTAAAATTCTAATAGGAATATGAAGGTTTTGGAACTGTAAAAACAATTCTGAGAAAAGGAATAAAGTTGAGTTTTAACTTTCGGCATTATAAAGCTACAGAAAATTTTAAGGTTGGCACTTGATACCTAAGCTAGATTTCATAAAAATTAAGAACTTCTGCACTTGAATATTCTATTCTCTTAAGAGACTAATAGTACCCACAGAGAATGTTTGTAAGTCGCATCTTATTAACTACTTGGATCTTGATTATAGACAGAATGTCAAGTATTTCGTACCAAGAAAACAAGTGATCCAATTCCAAACATGCACAGGTTAGTAGAAGCTCAGAAGAAGAAAAAGAGGAAAATCAATATTCAAAAAATTGACTAATAATTTTTAGGAACTAAAGAAAGACACATATTCTTAAGTTGCACAGGACGACGGAGCAGGAAGAAAGTATACACAGCATCCTGATGCTATGCTGACATAGATACAGTTTAAGTAATAGTAAAGAGAAATGGTAGCCCCTACTATGAAACTGAAGGGGCAGCCTACAGCTATCTCTGTGGGTTTCCCCAAACTACTCTGTGATCATCAATGCAATGAAAACAAGACTTGACTCTACCAAGAGACAGGTCTAAGGCAGCAAGTGACAAAGGGGTTCAGTATCAACACTCCTGCACTCTCCCCATGAAAGTGGAATCATTCTGAGGGATCATTCTGTCCCATTGCTTAGGCTTGACCAGGGAAATCTGTCTGCTTGCCCATATGGTGAGCACCTTCAGAAGTCAGACTTGTTTGTTTGTTTGTTTAATTTTGTTTTTTTGAGACGGGGTTTCTCTGTTGTAACTCTGGCTGTCCTGGAACTCACTCTGTAGACCAGGCTGGCCTCGAACTCACAGAGATCCGCCTGCCTCTGCCTCCCGAGTGCTGGGATTAAAGGTGTGTACTACCACCACCAGGCTCAGAAGTCAGACTCTTATCTTCCCTTTTGATCTCATTTGTCAGTAGTATCAGTAGTGTTTCTGGGATCATCCCCCCAAGGCACTTCCTGTTTGCCTATCTTTGCCTAAACCTATTTCCAAAATTGATCTACCGCCCAATTTGTCACCAATACAACTGTATTCAATGTAGTAATAGATTCATATCTTTAAAGTGTTGAAGAAAATATTTCAACCCTAGAAATATGTATATAATACATATATATATATATATAATTGAAAGTTGACTTTAGATAAACTGTGTCAAAAACTGACTCTTTAAAAGAGGATGACTCACACAATGAAAAAAAAAGTGAATCAGAAGGAAGCAGGAGTATGTGTCGAGAAATAGCTAGCAAAGAAGTGAAAACCACTTTGTGGTTAGATCTAAATAACAATTTATTATGAAGAATTTTAATAATAATAATGTAAGCTTTGGTGGAGGTTAGGGACAAAGCTGAGAAAAATTAAAGTGCTCTGAAGGAAGTAAGTTCCTAATTAACTAGTTCCAGACTTGAAACGAAATCAAAACTATAATGAATGACAGAATTAACTCACAGAGGGATTGTGAGGTTAATGGTGTTTGGTATAGCAGCTCTGAGAAAAGCAATACACCAATTTCTGGACACAGCTTCTCTCCTTTATTCTGTAATGACTTTTCATCAAAGCATCTCTATCACAACACACACACACACACACACACACACACACACACACACAGTCTCTCTCTCTCTTTCTCTCTCTCTCTCTCTCTCACACACACACATAGACTCTCTCTCTCTCACACACACACACACAGACACACACACACACAGACACAGACACACACACGCACATATAGACAAACACAGACACACAGACATACTCACACATAGAGACACATAGACATACACTCACACACACAGACACGCACACACACACAGACACACACAGACACATAGACACACATACACACACACAGACACTCTCACAGAAATAAAGTGAATACTCTCTACAATGAGACAATTGTGATTTTAGGTGAAGATGCATTTACCCATTTACTAGACAGTTTCTAGTCAGAGATTCTCATATGGAACAAGTTAAAACTGTGGGTTATAGTTCAATGAACCAAAACATTTCATTTGTGAATATTTGCCAAGTGAGAAGGACACAGGGGAGATGTTCCTTCAACGCCCTTTTGAGTCTGTGTGATTTTCCCATGCTTCAACAGACCTTTAGATTCAGCTCTTATTTCCTTAAATAGATATTTCTCTGTTCTTATGTACTTCTAAGATTAGAGTACCAGATCCTGATGCATTCAAAATGTTCACAAAGTACAGAATGATGGATGTACCTTCCCAAGAGCCACCACGCCACCTCTTCATCTCTTAGCATAATCAACTTTGTGTGTTTATTGATTTCAAATGCTTGCTGTATGAACTCATTTCACTGTTCTATTAATTCATCTTTCTACTTGTCCAGGGTGGAAGTCTCTGGGGTTGAAATGGAACACATCCACTTTTTCTCGTTATAATTAACAGACTGGCATTTCCTATTTTATTTATTTATTTGGTTTTTTGATACAGGGTTTCTCTGTTGTAACTCTGGCTGTCCTGTAGCTTACTCTGTAGACCAGGTTGGTCTCGAAGTCAGAGATCTGCCTGCCTCTGCCTCCTGAATATGGGATTAAATATGTGCCCCACAATTGCCTGGCTTGCATTTCCCATTTTAGATTTGACACTCAAGGAACTCAAATGTCATCATTACAAGAGAAAGTGGAGACAAACTGAGAATCAACAACGGTAACCAGGCTTTGCAGAACACCTTGTTTGGGATTTCAGACAGCTATCTGCAGGCTGTATGCTTACAAGCTTGACCCTGAAAAGCTCCTGGGGGCTACAATCAAAGGAGAGCTCCCATTCCTGGTCTTTGACTTTGATACCCTATTGGCTGCTCAGGAAGAGGACCCAGGAGACACATCCCCACACAATCATCCCCACCTTCTTCTCTAACTTGCAGAAAAGAAACCAAAAGTGACCACTCCTGTTGGGGAAGTTTATTTTTAGTGCTGTTTATAATAATTGTTTTTTGCATTGTTGTGGGAAGGGCTACCTAAGCCTTGGCAGTTTGTATTATCTGCAGGTGTTGGCTTTATGTAAATCTGTGATTAAGATGGTTGCTTTCCCATGATCTGTACCTGTTTACTGCTCTCTGGCAGAGCCATTGTGGTTCATTGAGATCTCCGTGTTAGGATCAAAGTTGCTGTGGAGGAATTCTTGTAGTAGGCAGTTAATACACACTGCCAAAGCTTAGGCAGCCCTTCCCACAACAATGCAAAAAACAATTATTATAAACAGAACTAGAAACAAGCTTCCCCAACACACCTCCTTTTCTTCCCCATCGCCATCACAAAGATTTACTACTCTTTCAGGAGATACCTTTGCCAAAGAGCAGTGCTGAAAACCTAGGAAAATCAGGGAAATGAAACTATTCCCCAGCTAGCCCCTTTAATCTATCCCCACCTGATTTAAAAAAAAAATACAAATAAGCCAAAAGAACCAGGAATTTAGTAGCCAGGAATGCTAAGAGAAATACTGGGAGGAAGGAAAAAAAATACCTGGAAAGCTACATCTTGAGCCCTAGGTCTGCAGGACAAGGCCTCTGAAAACCTT
>JAMJFZ010002520.1:0-42500 GCA_026225945.1 Cricetomys ansorgei
ATTACAGGTGTGTCATCAGGCCTGTATTCTTAAAGCGTCACTAAGCTTTGCATTTACAGGAAATCGTGACAGTTAATTGTTCTGTTTGGTAGTTACTCACACTCAAGGGCCTTCCTTTCTTTTCCAAAGACAATGAGAATGGCTGAAACAAAAAGATTCATGATCACAAGTCCCATCAAGATGATGCTGGTGAGGACCAGAAAGGAGCCCAAGATCGGGTGTACAGCAATAACCTGGAAGACAGCAAGGCCTCTTGCAGTTTGTTTTACACTGCTAACATCTGGGATTTATTTCTAAGCACACATTAGATTCTGGTGAAACTGGGGAGAGAAAAACTTCAAAGGCTATAACACAAGGATATTAAAATTAGATTTCTCAGCTTTTACAAAAACAGAACAAAAAATCAAACTGAAACAAGCAAAACTAGGTTAATAGGATTATGACTCAAATCCGGACTAGGTTTTGGCAGATCTGAAAAGAATATTGTCTAAACATGGAAGCTTGGGGTAACATGCTTGTGAAAGAAGTGTGTACCAGAAGGGTCATAAACCTGCCTGCCATTTGGGAAGCTTCTCTGGACACAGGAGTCTTCCAGTAGAAGGTGAAACTGGCTTTTGGCTGGGTAGCTGGGCAGAGTTTGTACAAGGCTATGGAAAGAGGAGGGAAACCAACCGACTTTGCTTCCTCTGATTTGTAAGGTGTGAGTACTGATAACTCAGGCCCTTTAGCTTTTTTCTGCATAGATCTTTTAAATTCAGGTCTTAATAAGATGGGCTTTTGTACTTAGCTGTCTAATGGATTCCTTTTAACAAATTGTGGATTTTTCCCTGTTGTTGTTTTCCCGTTGTTGGCCCATTCATTGTTGTTACTATGTTAACCAGTAACTCACTCCCTTGTGAATGCAGCTACAGCCATACCAACCATATAGCAAATAGCAATTATGTCCTTTCTTGGGAAGAAAACTGCTATTTCACGTATTTAATCAGTAATCTTTGAATCGTGGGTGTGCTGGCTAGTTTTATATCAACTTGACACACTAGTCATTGACAGAGCGGGGAGTCCTCAGTTGAGAAAGTGCTGTAAGATTAGGCTGTAGGCAAGCTTGTAGAACATTTTCTTAATTGGTGATTGGTGTGGGAAGGCCCAGCCCATTGTGGGTGGGGTCACCCCTGGCCTGTTGGTCCTGGGTTCCATAAGGAAGCAGGCCAGTAAGCAGCACTCCTCCATGGCCTCTGTATCAGCCCTTGCCTCCAGGTTCCAAAGGCTTGAGTTCAGGCCCTGGCTTCCATCAGAGGACTGTGAGGATATGTCATCCAAATAAACCCTCTCCTTCCAAGTTGATTTTTCATGGTGTTTGAGCACAGCAATAGAAACCCCGACTAAGATTAATTGTACAAGTCTCAAAAGTTCCACTAATTTCCTGATTACGTAAGCCCTTCAGTGTTAGGACCCGAATCCCCACAAGGTGCCTATTTGAAGTTTTCCCTCCACTTTGTTCATTTAAGTTTGCATAAAATTACACTTATTTGTAAGGTACTGTATGACTTTTTTAAATAATTATTTTAATGTTCTAACCAGTATACCTACCTTAAACCTAGTTTTTTTGTGAAGTATCTTGTCCTTTAAGTAGCATAGGAGGACAGGGATTTATGTAGGTGAGGGAGGAGTAAACGTACCAAGATGAATGCAAACCGTAAACAGAACTCATGTAGTTCTTTGTGGCACTACCTTTGTTTACTTCCGTTACACAATTTCAGAGGGCCATTGAGAGCCCTCTGAATAGCTTGTGCTATTCTGGCCAGGTGTCTTGGCAGTAGGATGAGGGTATGGGGGGAGGAAGGTGAGGAGGGGTACCAAGTGCTTCGAGGCAGTGGCTGGTGAGTAGTACAGTGTGTTGCACTGCATTACTTCAGAGTAGGGAAGGGATGCGGGTTCTCTCCTTAGCCTGTGCAGTGGGGGATGCGGGTTCTCTCCTTAGCCTGTGAGGGATGCGGGTTCTCTCCTTAGCCCGCTTAGTGGGGGATGCGGGTTCTCTCCTTAGCCTGTGAGGGATGCGGGTTCTCTCCTTAGCCTGCGCAGTGGGGGATGCGGGTTCTCTCCTTAGCCTGTGAGGATGCGGGTTCTCTCCTTAGCCTGTGAGGATGCGGGTTCTCTCCTTAGCCTGTGCAGTGGGGGATGCGGGTTCTCTCCTTAGCCTGCGCAGTGGGACTGCTTGCTAAGCAGCCCCTCCCCCTGCACCCCAACCCCATCCCACTAGGTAAAGCTGCTAAGCCAAGCATGAATCAAAGGAATTGGGCTGCTTCTATTTATTTTACCTCCTTGTGGTTAGAAATTCCCACCAAGAGGCCAACAACAGTCACTGTGGAGCTGAAGAAACTTTGGTAGTCAGAGATGCTCCATCCAAACAGCAGGTTGAACTGAACAGGAGAAAGGCCAGTCAGTGGTAACCAATCACATTTCTGCCCTGAGGTACTTGATATGGCCAACAGAAGCTTCGGAGATTTCTTGAGGCCATTCAAGTTACTATGACTACAAAATTTATCTGATCTCTATTTTACACCTGATTTCATTCACTCTGTATCTTAGATACGTAAGAAACATTTGGGTTTAAGACATTAAATATGGAACATATATAAAACCAGCTTTCCTAACTGACCCTTTCTCAAAAGTCCACTGCTAACTTGATGGTTTTCTGTGCAGTGGCCTTTTCTGAGGGACCAGACAGGACTCGGCACTCAGGGAAGATGGTGGGCTTTGGGGCTTACAGTCATGGCGTAGCTGCTCAGCAAGATCGTGATGATCAGGATAAAGCCCACCACCTCGTCCCAGGCCTTGTTCAGTGTCTTGCTGATGACCTGCAAGTGGGCATTGTTTTGCAGCAGGTCCCACAGCTGTACAGTTGCCAGAAGAACCAGGAAGCCCATGAGGTGAGTGGCAGCGGAGTTCACTTTCAGTGCCTCGTTGAAACTGATGAACCTGTAATCGAGGAGCGCTGACAGTTACTCAGCACCAAGCAGGGGCTGCCATCACTTGTCAGCGGCTTCTCCAGGGCTTCCTCTGCAGGTTAGTAGCTGAGTTCTATTATAAGCAAACACCCACTGCAGTGAAAAGTGCTTTCTAGTGTGGCCCAGAAACACCACAAAAACAAGAGACAGCCCCTTGGCTGGGAACCGTCCTGAAAAGCTTTTCAAACCAGCTCCTAGCTGATTTCTTTCCTTCATATCCTAGAAATGAGGCCCAGCCTCCACTGATGTTGGAGCTGAATCTTTCCACTTGAGCATCAGCCTGAGGCCTGCCATCCTCATGGCCTGTGTTCTCTGACAGCAGAGACACTAGTGAGCTGGCAGAGTACTGAGATGTGAGAGATTTGCCCTGCAGTTCCACTTGTGTGAAGTAATTTTATGTCACAGTGACCAGTTTACTTGGAGAGACTCCTGTATCTATAATCCAGTTGGCAGCCACAGATCCTCTGTGCCTACGGGCTAGGCATGCCACACAGCAGCCAGGAACTCAGCTGCCACAACCATCTGGGCTACACAGACCCACTATCCAGCGTAGACAGTTCAACATAAAGTTACTTGGAACAGAGTTTCAGAAAGGTTTCAGATCCCAAGCCCTTAGGTTTGGAAATACTTGGTCCAAAAGTTCTCAAAGGGGGCACTGGACAGCCTAATATGGGTAATAGAAAAAAATGCCTGAAAACAGCCCTTCATGTTGGAAAACTGTCTTGCACTGGGGTTTTTTTTTTTTTTTTTTTTTTTTTTTTTGTTCAGAGTCTCCCTGTATAGCACTGGTTGTCCTTGAACTCACCCTGTAGACCAGGCTGGCCTTGAACTCACAGACACCTGCCTCTGCCTCCCAAGTGCCTGGACTAAAGGCATGCGCCACCACGACCTGACTTTCTATCCTTTTTTAAAAGGATGATCATTTGTCCTGTCTTGGGCTTTATGCATACAAATTCACCCCAATTCTAACCCCGCTCTGGAACGTAAAATGCATTGTCTTCTACTTCAGCACCACAGAGCCTTAGGACTTTCCAGCAGGGCAGATGCCACAGTAAATTATTCTTTTTACCCTGGACGCAGGCCGAGTTCTAGTTTAACTTGCATTATGCAAATACTACCGATCTGGCAGGGAAGGGAGAGAAGGAAGGACAGTGCGCAGGAAGCCCTAGGCATGAGGTAGGCATGAGCTGTGCGCCTCGGCTTCCTCACCTGTCCGGGTCACGGTGGTACTGCAGCATGCTTTTATGAAGCAGAGAAAGGTGCTGCGTGCTGAGCCCCAAGGTGCTGAAGCTGATGAGGATTATGCTTGTGTCCAGAATGTTTCTTTTCCTAGTGAAGAACGCCCACCTCTGCCGTGTGAGCCGACAGCCCTGGGCAGAGAAAGCACAGTCACTGCGGTTGTCCAGACGATTAGCCAGGGCTGCCCCTAAGAAAGAGTCTGGCCACGTGGGACTCTAGCAGGTGAAGCATGCGGGCTGCGGGCTGGGGACTGCTCTGCAGTTCCTCAGATACCGCCAGCAGGGAAGCTGGTTGCCAATAAAACTTTTATCAAACATCATCATTCTCAGAGGTTATAAAACTATTGTATCCACTTAACTAATTTACAAACTTTAAAACATTTCATTGTTTATCACGCTCGACAATAAACTATTTTTTACAATAATTACTAATTTTTAAAGTACCTTTTTATCAAGCATACTTTCTTAACATTACTTTATAGAAGAGGCATAAAGGGGCTGGAGAGATGGCTCAGTGGTTAAGAGCACGAGTTGTTTTTGCAGAGGACCTAAGTTCAGTTTCCTGCCCCACATGGTAATTGGTAACCGTTTGTAACTCCAGCTCCAGGGGAGCACCTTCTGACTTCCATGGGCCCATTATACACATGCATACGTGCAGGAAAACCATTCATACACATCAGATCTTTTCCTATTATACACATTCACACATGCAGGAAAAACATTCATACACATCAATCTCTTTTTAAAAAAAGAGACTACATAAAATACTATGTATTAAGAGCCATCTCAATATTTGAATATGCCAGAATTGAGTACGATTCCTACTGGTAGGAATCAGTCAGCCTGAGTCCAAGCCACAGGAAGGGACCAAAATAGCAACTGTGATTCTAGTTCATGTTACGATGGAAGCCTCCAGAGAGGGTTTGTTCATTTGCTGGCTGTTCTTACAGCTGACATTTTTAGTTCACCTGTATGAAGGTGTAGTAACAGACCAGTAGGTAGTAGATGACTTGTGAGATAATCCAGGCGAAGCCCCTCTCTGATGTCTGAAGGAAAGTTAAACTGTCCAGTCGTAAGGAGGTGAAGAAAGTCCCTAATGACAAGAACAACTGGAGTCAAGAATCTGTTTCCTCAAAAAACAAACCCCAACTGCTTCTGCATCATCAATTTCAAACATTCCAAGCTCCACATGTGTGTTTCCTGTAGAACTGCCCAGAACATTACATGAATGGGCAAGCTACTAGAGAAATGTCAATTTCACTAAAGTTGGCAGACAGAAAGGATGTATTGTTGGTCTCGGGTGGAGATACGTCACTGACTTAACCTGTGACAGGTGTTCTCTTTTCAACTTAGAATGGCTGCGCAGAGGAAATGTAAAGTGCTGACATCCCATAAATGTCAAAGCCCTTACATAAGAGTGGACTACAAGGTTTCAGATGCGACCTAAAAGGACAGTGAGGATGTCAAGCTTTATAAACCTTCATAATTTTTATGAAAGTTCTTGAGAATACTAGTCCTGGGACCCTGGAACAGAGATATGCCCTTGGTGGGCAGAAATACATCTGAGAACAAAATCTTACTTTGTACATCTTTGCAAATCTCAAGATTTGAGCTCACACCCAGCCCTCACTTCCTAACCTGCCCCCCACCTCCACCTATTTCTCTGGCAGTTAAATAAAACCCTTTAAAGAATCCCCAGGAAGCCATGAAGAGGAGAAGCTTCTTGCTTTGCTGATCTAGAAAGGAAAATCCCCAATTGAAAGCAATATATTGTGGCTAATAGAGAACATCTGTATGTCAATTCCAGGGCAGAAAAGGAAGAGGAGGGAAGAAGCTGGATCCAGGCAGACAGGTTCTAGTTAGCCTCTAATCTGTGAGATGTCACTGACAATGGCGAAAACTCAAAAATGGAGACGAGAGAAAACAATGGGAGAAAAAAGGAGTCCCCGGTACAGACATATGTGAGTCTAAAAGCTAAACCTCTTTATAGAAAAAGTAACCCTTAAATTCGAAAATCCATGAATAAACAATTTAAAAAATTTGAAAGCCCAGCATGGTGATCCATGCTTTTGATCCCAGCACACAGGAGGCAGAGGCAGGCAGGTCTCTGTGAGTTTGAGGTCAGCCTGGTCTACATAGCAAGATCTAGCACAGCCAAGGTTATGAAGAGACCATGTCTCTAAAAACCAAATAAAATTAAAAATAAAACAATTGAATACCAGTAAAATTAAAAGTAGCCTCTGGGGAGTAGAGGTAAACAGGCTGATGCTTGAGCTATTTGACTGTCATACTCTGAATAATCGTTGTAATTAAAGTCTACTTGAATAGATGGTCTAAGATCACTAAAGGAGGCCTTGTCCCGAGACAGCCAGGTTGCAGAGCAAGGAGAGGAGGCCTCCATACCCACACCACTGGATTCCAAAATGAGGGTCACCGCACAGAGCAGATTCACATTAGCATTGAAGACGGTGAGTTCCACAAAGAGGACTTTGGTGCAGTGATCCAGCCAGCGCCTCTGCTCCAGATGCTGCAGAACTCTGGAGACACAGGGAAACGGAGCCAGCTACTTCCTCCATCCAGTGTTGTAATGGAGGAAGATCCCCGGCACAGTTACAGACCACATGAGAAGCCACATCCCTTGATCTAAGTTCCTGTAAAATGTGTCATGACTGGAAACACTCAAACTCTCGTTGTGGTAACGTAGGTAGTTGATTAAGAAACAAGATGTTCACAGCAATGTTAGAGACTGAGGAGGCCAACATCTAATCTGTAAGGCAGGATTAATTTCATAAACTCTGTCAACAACTACCTAAAACATTAAACACTTCACGCCAACACCTACCCAGTACGGACAGGTGTAAATGCCATTACTTTATTGCCATTGCTTTTGAGTAATTCCTTACTGCTCTAAGTTAGAAAAGTTTTAAACTTTTATTACATTTATGGGGGGGGTGTATGTCACGGTGAATGTGTAGAGGTCAGAGGACAACTTAAAGGAGCCAGTTCTCTCCTATCATGTGGGTTCTAGGGAGTCTATCCCAGGTCATCAGCCTTGGTGGCAAGCATCTTTACCTGCTGGGCCATCTTGCCTGCTCAGAAAATGATTATTTTGACTTAGACTTTTTCATTCACAATGACAAAGACTCTCAGGTGTAGGTGTTGATGTGGAAAGGCAGTTTACTCTTTGCTGATTCAATCTCCTGTCCTAGAGGGTATCAGCCTCTGTACAATCTAATCTTAAACCTAGAACTGGAAGGCTTCAGCCTCTGTGAGATCTAATCTTCAAGCTTAAACCTGGAAGGTTTCAACCTCTGAGACTTACTGCCGACTGAGCTCACTCTGACTAGCTGTCTTCTGTACTACTAACTGTAAATCGTAAACCGTCTGCTTCTGACTCTGCTTTCCCTCTTAGCTTATTCTGGACTGGCTCTGCTTCTCCTTCTGAACTGTCTGTGAGCTGACTACACTCACACTGCCTGACTGAACTCACTCTCCGCTTCTCCCTGAGCTCTGCCTCTTGTCAGCTCCTATCTCGCTTCTGAGCTCTGCTTCTACCTTGCTTCCTTCTCTGAACTCTGCCTCTGCCTCCCAAGTCCTGGGATTAAAGGTGTGCACCACTGCCTTTTGATTGGGATTAAAGGATTAAATGTTCCTCTATACACAGGATTCATGTATTAAATTACTCTGTAAACCCCTGGCAATTTAGTTTGGGCATCTGAACTTTGGGTTGATGTTCACGTCATGGTTCACAAAGGCAATGTTTCCGTTTATATTTAAAGACTACAGTGTCTAAGACAGACTTACCTGTTTACCCCTAGAATTGAAACTAAAATCTCTTCAGACTAAAAACAGTCATCTTTTTCCCAAATCGACAAAACATATCTGTAACTTGAAGTTAACCAAGGACTTTTAAAATTTAAAGGTGTAGTTCCTGGGGCTGGAGGGATGACTCTGGTTAAAAGTGCTGGCTGCTCTTCCAGAGGACCTGAGTTTGACTCCCAGCACCCACATGGCAACTTGCAACAGTCTGTAACTCCAGTCTCAGGGGATCTGACACCCTCTCCTGGCCTCTGAGGACTCTGTACACATGTGATGAACAGACATATATGCAAGCAAATCACCCATACACTCCAAATAAGAATAAACAATAATGAAGGGTGTATCTCCTTAGAAGTGTAAAACAAGTGTGTACAGCTCCAGAGACAGTATGGAAGCATCTCGGTAGCTATCGAGCACCTCAGCTGTCCTGTGAAGGGCCTTGTGTGCAGGGCACAGACTCACCTGGCTGCTGCACTGGAGTTTCTTCCAAGTCTCACGACATATCCTCCTCCTGAGTAAGTGGCAAATTCCCCTTGGACGGGATAGCCCCCAAGGGACTCCTGATTCTGGTAGTGCCAAATACTGTCTGACTCTGTGATGTTTGTATCAGGGGTGCCCCAGCCAACTCCATAGTTCTCTCTATCCTCCTGATGTTGGGGATGCGACTTCACTTGTTCATGGAGAGATATAGGGAAGGGCATGGCTCTAGGAACACGGATCTGGCGAAGCAAAACATTGCCCAGAAGGAAGGAGTTCCCATCAGTAATAAATCCTAGTAAAAGAAACAATCAAAAATTTGTCTTGTTGCTAACTGAATAAGGCAATACATGTACACTTCATCAGCAGTTTTGAAAACATTTAGATACATGAGCTAATGTGATCAGACAAGAAAAAGAAGAGACATAAAAACAAAGGAAATTGTATAGCAATTTGTAAATGATATATATTATCTAGATAAATTAGGATCAGTGGAAAAGCTATTAACGTAAAATGATGATTTACCAAGGTTACTGGGACACAACATAATATTATTCATTTTGCCATACCACTTACAACAGGTACAGAGATAAAACATCTCACTTAAACAGCAACACAAAAGATAAGGCTAACAAGAGATGGAAAAACAGACATTCATTCACCCATACATTCATTCATTCATTCAACAACACACCTTCTGTGCTGACATGAGCCAAGCACTGTTGTAGGTGCCAGGAATAAACACGGGCATTCCTGCCCACTGAGAGCTCACACATGAGGAACACGGACAGGCAGTGAGCAGTATTCAGGTGTTAGGAAGTAGTGTTTCCTGAGGAGTGAGCAACGATGCTGGGATGCTAGGGATGTTTCTCGGATGGAGTGGCGTGAGACCCTAACGGTCTGAAGAACCGTGCGGATGCCAGCCAGGGGACAGCAGCTTCTAAGACCCCAAGGAGATGCACGGCTGTGTATTTGCTGAAAGCCATGGGAGCTTCTGTGGCTGAGACAGACAAATGAGGGTGACAGGGGAAAGAGATGAGATCACAGATGGAGCCAAGGGCTGGACGGAGTGGGCCCTTGCAAGTTTCAGGAGGGATTTGGCATTTTATTATAAATGCCTCTGTTGGGAGATTTTGAACAGGGGATTGTAGCAGTACCCTACAATCTTTTACCCTCAATTTAGGGAAGGAGAAAGGAAAGATAGAAACTTTCACAGCTTTTATAAGCAGCCTTAATACAGAAAGAGAGAGGTAGAAATCTTCACAGCCTCTTTTTAGGCTGTCCTAAGTTCAAATCTCTCCAACCTTTGTTCTCACTATAACTACAGCAACCCAACCAATGAACCACCAACCAATGCTCACACCAACTCTCAGTGCTTCAGATGTTTTATGCCCTAAGCCAAAAGTTCCCATAAACCCATGTGGCGCGCAATCCCAAAGACAGGTGTAGGATTGACTGCACCCAACCAAATTATAGCCACCTGCGTCAAGCATCCAATTCCAACTTGTAAACAACTATACCACAGCTGGGGTGGGAACGTGAACTTAATCTACATGCCATTTGTGTTTTTAAAAGAACCAAATAACAGAAACTTCTTCCAAGTATTCCTCTCCAGGGTGCTCAGAGCGTTATGATTTAAGAGTGTAGAGAAGATGAAGAATGCCTGAGGTCAGAAGAGGGTTTCAGATCCCCTGGGACTGGAGCTACGGACAGTTGTCGGCCATCATGTGCTGGGAATTGAACTCGAGGCCTCTGCAAGAGCAACAAGTGTTCATAACTGATGAGCCATCTCTCCAGCCCTGGCAATACTTTTTCTTTAAGTTAAAAATGTAGGGGGCTGGAGAGACGGTCCAACGTAAGGACACTACTCTTCCAGAAGATACAATTTGGCTCCAAGTCTAGTGGCACCTGCACCCATGTGGTATATATACATATATAAAATAAAATAAATAATAAATATATAAATATATATTATATTTATATAAATATGTATTTATATAAATAAAATGAATAATAAAAATAAATTTAAAATCCGTATATATAGGGGCTAGAAAAATGGTTCAGGGATTAAGAGTAGTTGCTGCTTTTTCAGAGTAGCCAGGTTTAATCCCCCGCACCCACATGGTGGCTCACAAGCACCTGTAACCCCGGTTTCAGGGATCTGACACCCTCTCTGACATCCACAGACTCTTGCACACATACAGTACACATGCATCCATGCAGGCAGCACACACACATGAAGTAAAACTAAAACAATGTGTATATACTCTAACCTGGCAAGTCTTCTCCGAGGAGTCTCTCACAGATGCGTTTGCACATGTGCGAGGTACTAACAATGACATAACAGTCTTAGTACTAAAACGGTCAGAGAGGATCTGAATGCCTGTCAATGGAGCGGATTACAGGGGTTGTAGTGCTTATCTGTGCGAAGATTTCTGTGCAGCAGGTGGTAAAGCAGCCGGGAGGCCTGGTATGTGTGGACGGGCAGTGCTTGCAGTCTGCACCATTTAACGCCACTTAGTCACGAGACAAACACCCCTCCCGTGGCCATGGGTTCTGGGGAAGGTCAGCTGGGTTTTGCATGCGGCTGCAACCCTGTGGGCTCCCCAAGGATCCCTGACCTTTTCTAAGCGGGTTTAGTTATGACTGTCCTCCCAGCAGTCAATGGATTTAGCAAAAATGTTGAACTGATGAAATGTGACAGTTTGAAAACAATGATTTTTAAGAGTTGGGTAGGTAAGCCATGGTAAGTCATGTCAATGCTCTCTGCTCCGTGCACACTCTACCTGTCTATCCTCTGTCTATCTGTCTATCATCTGTCTATCTATCTATCATCTACCTATCTACCTACCTACCTATCATCTGTCTATCTGTCTATCATCTGTCTATCTGTCTATCATCTGTCTATCTGTCTATCTATCTATCATCTACCTATCTACCTACCTACCTATCTATCCTCTGTCTGTCTATCATCTGTCTATCTGTCTATCATCTGTCTGTCTGTCTATCTATCTATCATCTATCTATCTATTTTGATTTTTCAAGACAGGGTTTCTCTGTTGTAACTCTGGCTGTCCTGGAACTCACTCTGTAGACCTGGCTGGGCTCATACTCACAGAGATCCGCCTGCCTCTGCCTCCTGAGTGCTGGGGTTAAAGGCGTGCGCCACCACTGCCTGGCTGCATTTCTTCTTAAAGCAAGGTCCTGCATAATAGCCCAGGATGGCCTCAAGTCAAGGATGCTGCCTCTATCTCCAAAGTGCCAGGATTATAATACCATCCGTGGCCTGCATCTTATCTTCATCCCGAGGTCTGTCACATTTGTCAGTGTGTCTATCCAGGTATCAGCTCTGGAACTGTATAGCAAAGCTCCATTTACCCCCAATGACAGTCAGTACCTACTCGGTAATTCTGTGTGCCAGATACTGCTCTGAGCACTCAGATCCTTCATACAGGTTGGCCTAAGATTCTTCTCACTGAATGGGGAAACTGGAGCAGCCGGCCGAGAAATCTCCCCAGGATTAGCCTCTGGTACACGGGCGTGAGCCCGAGAAGCCAGGCCCGCAGTCTGCTCTTTAGAGCACTGCAGCCAGGGGTCCGGGAGGAGACTGGTCATAATATGGCCTCAGCTTTTGCTCTCGCGGGTTCCAATCACTTTGTCAATATTTTATTCAGCACAGAGTTATGTATTTCAAATAGAATCTTCCCAAACC
Organism: Cricetomys ansorgei; assembly: GCA_026225945.1. Lineage (NCBI taxonomy): Eukaryota > Metazoa > Chordata > Mammalia > Rodentia > Nesomyidae > Cricetomys > Cricetomys ansorgei. The sequence continues at coordinate 12,252 of JAMJFZ010002520.1, forward strand.
TAAACTGTTATCATCCAAAATTGTACTTAAAACTAAGTCACCGCACAGTGAGTGGGAGTTGCCTTCTGTGAGAGCGCTCACCAAGTGAGCAAGTGCACTCTCAGGAAACAGGCGTGTTTGCTGAGACGAACATAGCCTGCAGATTCTCTTCAGGAACATGCATAGGCAATGTCCGGAATATCACCATGAAGCCACCAACCCTGAGATAAATGCAAGAAATAATTCCCGGGATTCAGCTTACTCAGCAGGACGCAATGTTATGGCAAAGCTGGGCAACTGGCAAGACCAAAGCAGCAGCGAACAGGAAGTGTCTCTGAGGGAACTGCAGGGCGAGTTGGCGCTGCCTCTTGCGGTGAGGTTCTTTGAGGACACAGACCCATTATGGCCGTTTATTTTTATCAGCTCTTGGGAAAGGTCCCTGCAGACCATTCAATGCCTGTTTGTGGGACTAAACTTGGTAAGCACGCAGAAAACTCGTATACACAGTCAGAGAGCGCGAGGCCAACGGCCCATCCCATGTGAAGACAATTCCTCTTGCTCCACATTCCCGCGCTCAGTGTGTGGCTGAGGCTAAGGTCCCTGCAGAAGAGAATCTGTCCTCATGCCTGTGACATGCAGCAGTGGGGACCAGGCCCTGTGGGTCACCATGAGTCACCAACCGAGCCTTCTCAGATGGAGTGTCCACAGAAGTGTGGCCATATTGAGAAGCCAGTTGACCTTTCTCTAGCTTCCGGCGGGTTGGAGTAGGGGTTTCATGAGAACTAATTGCACCTCCCGTTGCCTGCCTCAGAATTGTCCTTACCTCTGTAATCCCCATATAGGTTAGGAAGGAGGGTGTGGTTGGCCCAGGGGTAGAAATCCTCCAGAAGTCTGATTTCTGAGAGACGCTGAGAAAACGCCTTGCAGATGGCTCGGTGGAGGAAAAACCGATTGGAGTCCGTGGTTGCGTAGACGGCAGTCATCAGCAGGGTCAGGAAGAGGGTCTGTGCTGGTTTGCAACAACAACAAACCGCATTCCAGAGGTTACCTTACAAGTCTAAATCTTTTTCATTTTTCTATGCTTTAGACCTTTGCAGGTCAAAAGGAGTCAAAATGGAGCTGGATAGCGATGCGGACTGTTGATCCCAGCACTCGTGAGGCAGAGGCAGAGGCAGGCAGATCTTTGAGAGTTCAAGGCCTACATAGTGGTCTCAGTGGTCTACATAGTGAGTTCCTGAGAGGTCAGAGCTACATAGTGAGACCCTGTCTCAAAAAAGCAAAAAGAAAAAAAAAAGAAAACCAAACAAACATCAGTGGAAACGGGCAGTTTCAAGTAGTTCAACCCCAAGTATACGTGTATGTGAGGTAATATGTACATATGTACATATGTACATATACATGTATATTTCTTTTCCAGAATCATTCTGACAATAACCAGAAATTTACCTCAATTATACATAAGATCCCCCATAAAATTGTCTTTGATTCTTAGAACCAAGTGCTCTTTCTGTCTCTGGCTCGTCTTGATTAGATTCACAAAAAGGAAGTCGTGAAAAATCAACAGAGTTGTTCCTTCCTGTTCTTTGGTCCAGGGAATCCAGTCACATACTGAATTAAACCCAGCACTCAGAAGAACCATTTTCCAAAGCAATTTCATCTTTCCCTGGTCCAGAGCGTATGCAAACTGGGTATTGTTTGTCACTGTGCAGGTGGAGACCTAACTTCCGCCTCAGTGAAACCGGAGGACACAAAGCTCGAGAGGATACATTAATCACATCACCTGATTCTCTGGAATTTAATTCCAGAGAATTTTTAAATTAAATTTATTTTCCTCCTTGTATAATATATTTCTGACCCCATTCTCCCCTCCCTTCCAGGTACCCCCCCCCTTCCCCTCAGAACAAAGCAGGCCTCCAGGGTTACTACTTGAGCTGGGCATATCAACAGGGGACAAGGCCGGGCTCTAGGCCCCTACATCAAGGCTGGACAAGGGAGCCCAAATTCCATTTTTTAAAACTTTTTAAAATTTATTTATTTTTATTTCATATGCATTGGTGTTTTGCCAGCATGTATGTCTGTGTGAGGGCGTCAGATCCCTGGAACTGGAGTTACAAACAGTTGTGAGCTGCCATGTTGTTGCTGAGAATTGAACCAGGGTCCTCTGGAAGAGTAGCCAGTGCTCTTAACTGCTGAACCATCTCTCCAGCCCCCCAAATTCCCTTTTAAAAGATGCTTTTCTGCCCTTTCCTGTCTTCTCTTTTCTCCCCTCCTACACCCTTCCAGATAGTGTGCTACAGAGGTGCACGTTGCCACACCCCCTCTTACCCAGAGTACTGCCAGTCAGCTTGAAGAGCTGCTTCTTCCAGGCTCTTTGTAGGTGCTTGGCTGGGCCGTTCATCGCTGGAGCTGTATAGATGGGATTGTTCTTATCTCTCAAACCAGGTACCGGTGAAGGACACTTCGCTGTCAAACATCGAAATACAGGCCATTACATGGTTGTTAACTCTCCGCTGAGCTTTAATGTGAGCACTTCCTGTTGAATGTTGGAGGAGCAGATAAAATGCTAAGCACACTTCTCTGTCCAGGGAAAAGGGTGAAGGTTTTTCTTCTTAAGATTCCAATCTATTGGGGACCAAACTTATAAACAACAATAAAATTGGTTTAGAAAAGTGAAATTCAGTACAAGTATGGGAGTGTGGCTCAGTTGTAGAGTGCTTACCTAACGTATACGGACCTTGGCGCCATAGCGAACGACCCAAGCGTCTCTCTCCCTCTCTTCCTTTCTCCCTCTGTCCCACTCTCTTTTTCTGACTATGTCTCCATTGTCAGAACTGTAGCTCAGGCTGGCCTCACATTCCTGGTCTTCGCTGCCTCAGCCTCCCCGATGCTGGGATTACAGACACACCGCCACACACCCGCTGACAAGGATTTTCCTTCAGTGCTGGGAGTCTGAAGCCGCACCTTACACACACCAGACAAGTCTCTACCACTGAGCACGCCCTCGCCTTTTCATTGTAAAAATGAGATTCAGTAGGCATAAGCTAATGTATGTCCCGTAGACGGAGACAAGTGCTCTTACTTTGGGAACATGGTCCTCAAGTTTAACACGAGCAGAAATCGCCGGGGCTTCTATTGGAGAATCCAGGAGGTGGCTATCGTCTGATCTAGACTGTACTGAGCAGGAGAGTGTAGAGATATGTGAGCGAAAGGGGAAGGTGAGGAAAGAGACAGAGGGAAAATGAGTGCGAAGTCACTCGCATGCGTGCGAGGGTGATGCAATCCCTGGAAAATAAGCAACCCCCCACCTGCACCCCTGAGCCTGGAGCTGGGGGGGGGAGGAGAGGCAACCCCCCATCCACACCCCTGAGCCTGGAGCTCCGGGGAGGAGAGATGGAGCAGAGCCAGGAAGCACTAAGAGCATGTGCTGTTTTCCCAGAGGAAAGTGCGAGTTTGTGACCCTGGGCTCGGGGCAGAGGAGGAACAGCCCAGTGACCATGATCTCTGACTGAGTGCATCTGAGTCATCAAGGCAGCTCGAATCCTGTGGTTTTTGCCTGCCTTGCTCTCTGTAGATTGAACAATAGTTGGAAGTATTTGAATTACCCCAAAGCGCCACAATCCTCTTGACATGTTGTTCCTCGCCTTTGTTAAGCCAAGGCATCCGGCTCGCCATCAGTGAGAGCAGGAATGTGATGAGGATCACCTGGAGACAGAGTGACGGGGACGCCATGAGCAGGTCCTGTCGGCCCAGAGGATGATGGTCATGAGAGTGATGGGGGCCGACAGCGTCCGTTTATCTAATGTTTACGTTGTCTCGTGGGCATGGCGCCCACGAGGAGAGCAGGATGACGGCTCAGAGTCTCTCCTTCTGTCCTGTCCAGTCCAGGGGTCAAACGCAAGCTCCTTTACTGCTAGGTGATCTGACCAGCTCCTTATGGGAGTATTGCATGTCAAAAATTCGTTAACTTATTTTAGTGCTGTAATGATTTTATATTTTAAAAAGTTTAATTTTTAGAGAAATACAAATTTTAGACGTGCACAAACAAAAATCATGTGAACTTTGGAATTTTTTTTCAAAACAGATGAAACAATGTTGCCATCATCGGTAATTTGTGACCCTGGGAAACAGAACTCACTATGCTATTTTCTATACCCCGGTGTGCTTTGACGTTTCCTTAATTAGAAACTTAGAAGTCTTTATGTTCCTCAAGACACTCTCACATCTATTTACTTATTGTTGTGTGTGAGTGTTTTGCCTTATGTTTGTATGTATATTAGTTGCATGCCTGGTACCACAGAGATCACAGAAAAGGCATCAGTCACATCACCTGGAACTGAAATTAGGGATGTCTGTGAGCTACCATGTGGTTGCCAGAAATCAAACCAGGCTCTTAACTGCAGAGCCTTTCTATCCTTGTTTATGTTCCTCAAAAAACGGTTTCTCATTGGTTTTTAAAAGTTAGTGTCACTATTTTATTATTACTAATATTATTATTACCTTTTGTGTGTACATTGTGTATGTGTGTTGTGTTTTGTGTGTGTGTGTTGTGTGTGTTATGTTTGTGTTGTGTGTGTTGTGTTGTGTTTGTGTTGTGTGTATTGTGTTGTGTGTATTGTGTTGTATGCATTGTGTTGTGTTGTGTTGTATTGTGTTGTGTTTGTGTTGTGTATGTTGTGTTTGTGTGTGTGTGTGTGTTGTGTTGTGTGTGTTGTGTGTATTGTGTTGTGTGTGTTGTGTTGTGTGTATTGTGTTGTGTGTATTGTGTTGTGTATTGTGTTGTGTGTGTTGTGTTGTGTGTATTGTGTTGTGTGTATTGTGTTTTGTGTTTGTGTTGTGTGTGTATTGTGTTGTGTGTGTTGTGTTGTGTGTGTTGTGTTGTGTGTATTGTGTTGTGTGTATTGTGTTGTGTGTGTGTTGTGTGTATTGTGTTGTGTTTGTGTTGTGTGTGTGTTGTGTGTATTGTGTTGTGTTTGTGTTGTGTGTGTGTTTGTGTGTATTGTGTTGTGTTTGTGTTGTGTGTGTTGTGTGTGTTGTGTTTGTGCATGCTATACAATACTTGTGGGAGTCAGAGGACAACTTCATGGAGCTAGTTCTCTCCTACCTTCATGTGGGTTCCGGAGATAAAACTTCAGTTGTTAGATTTCAGGAGTTGGAGAGTAAGTGCCTTTACCTGCTGAGCTTTCTCATCAACCGCAGCCTTTGTTTTTAAAAACTGCCCCTATCTTCAACTTTTTCTGCCCTGCTTATGTGAATCTGTTAGCTGTCAGTTATTTTCTTTGTTACTTCGTGTCTATCTCACGCATATCACTCTGCCTGCTGATTCATTTACTAATTGTCAAGACACTCGGTTTGCACACAAAGCCCCAGGGTCCCCAGCTTTCTCCAGCTGTGATGGTCTGTCCTGTTCTTCACCTACCTTTACTGGTTGGCTGATGAAGATGTCTTGAAACACTGATAGCATCATCGAAATAACCCAGCTGGTAGCTTGGTCTTTGTTCAACTCCAAGCTATAAAGTGTTATAAAAAAAGCTGAAGCCAGGCTAATGACACCTAGAAGGAGCCAGCAGCTGTACCTCAGCCATTTGCACAGGCAAGCAGACATGGGCTTCTTCCTTTCCTCCAGGCTTAGGATGGGGAAACTGGCTGAGTGCCTGAAGAGCAGAACTTGAAAGAATTATCTCCTGCTCACCGCAGAGAGGCTTAGAAAGTTTACGGGTGCTGACAAGAGCACACAGGGCTTACCTGCATGGCCCTTGCTCCCTGGGAAGAATTTGTGTCTCCAGGAGTTCCTGGAGGTTTTGAAGTTGGCTGACTGCTTCTGAGAAGTCACAGGACTGATGAACCTGGGCAGCACCGACTGCGCCCAAGTGCAATTTCAGTCTCTGCAGAACTTGGAGCAGGTAGTGGCAGAAATGGTGGTGGTTTTCAGAAACTGCCGTGGATTCGTGAGGTCGACGTGTTCACAGATGGGAGATTGCAGTAAGTAGAGATCAGCGGTAAAGATGAGCAACTCATTAGCAGACAGTAAAGCCAACGTTTCCTGGTACTGACGGAGAGAGGCTCCAGCACCGAGGGACTACCGCCTCTGAGGGTGCAGGCGCGTCTCACCATTGTACAGCTCTGAACTTTGACCCCCAAACACTTACAAACCTTACTGAACTCCCCACTAGAGCTGCAGCACACGCAGCCTAGACTAGCAAGTGCCCAACTGCATTCAAAATCCATCAATCACGCAACCTCTCCACTCAAGGGGAGGGAAACACGGCAGATTTCAGCCGGTGGATATGGGGATCTGAATATTTTTACATTTTTACTACTAGTACTGTAGCTTTACCAGGTTGTGTAGAAGTCAAGAGACCAAAGCTACCAGCTCTAGGTTGAAAGGTTAAGGAAATTAAATACGCACAAATTGCCTTGTGCTGAAAGGCAGCACTGAATAAGAACTTGTGCTGTGTACAGGAGTTACTAAAATCACTGGACTTTACCGTGTTCCCAGTGGGATCCTGTCTGCCGGTGACAGCCTTGATCTTGTAAGTAAGAATAAATGAGGCTGGATAAAAGCGCCACCAGCTTGTTAATGTCACAAGAGCTCCACCAAGACTGCTCACACTCCGAGAGCAGGTGTGTATTTCTCCTGAGCAGGAATCCCACAGTCTCCTTTAATTCCTGGATGTGGAACCGAGTTGAGAGACTTTAATCTGTCTTGCATTAGCCCAGCACTGGGGGCAATTACAGATGGCGAGCTTGTTTCTTTTACTCAGGGGCACATGCTTAGTGTGAAGAAGCTCAATGCCTCATTTTCTCACGTTTTTTCAGAGAAGAGTCACCCCACAGTGCCATCAAGACCATTTCTGTGAGAGACTACAGAATGAAAGAGGGACGGTTTGCGCAAACATCAAAAACTGAAACAGCTCTGGAGTAGTACACGCTGCCCCACACTCAGTCTCCAGAACAGTTCACAACCTTGGAAGAAAGCTGGGAGTAGGACTGGTCTCAACTCCGCAGACAGGAATTAGGGAAAGACTCAAAAGGGCCCGGGATGCTGTGGGTCTCCCAAGAAGGCCTCCATGACTCTTTCCTCGGCACAGAAGGGGAGGACACTTTACATATGAAATACCACGCTTACCGTGACCACCTGTGTAAGAGAGGGGGGCTCACAAGCAAAACCCGAGAGGCAGGAAGCCTGGGTGGGAGGAAGCGGGGGCAGAGCTTCTGGTGGGTGAATCAACTGGAAGAGCCGGCCAAAGACAAGATGGATGGGGAAGAGGATGACGGCAGTCTGGACGCTGACGAGCAGCTCTGACCAGGTCACAGCAAATGGACCCACTGAAAGAAAAGCAGGGCACCAACTTCACCGTCCTGGGCTAGAACACTTACGTAGGAACCTATCTGGGGTTGGAGAGCGTCTCACGCAGTAAAGATCCTGGTATGTCATGTGTCAATGGGAGCATAGAGAGTGTGCTAACGTCTAACGTCAGGGAGTGCACAGGGAAATGAGGGCGCACCACGACTCGGTTCCCAATTCTCAAACCAAAGACAGGGAGAGCCGAACCGTCACCCACCACAGACAGCACGTGCCAGGGCGCATGAGTACTTTGCTCACCCCTCTTGGCAGTGGTGCTACCCATCTTCCAGAACATAACATTGATGACCATGTCACAGAGAAGCAGGGTCATACAGCAAGAGAGCCGCTGGACTCTTGTAAACCGGTTCCAGGGATGTCGAGTTACAACTGAGAGCCACAGATAGTCCTGAGTGAACTTCTCTACGATCGTGGAGGAGAACAGGTGTCTAAAATGAGAGATTAGGCGAGAGAAGACACAGATTGCATATCCATTTCTTTTGTGTGGGGACACAAATGCCTCCTTGTCTTCCTTTGTGAGCTGCCAGTGGGTGTACTACTACATGTGCCCCACAAAATAAATAGACATGCAGTTTATGTTCCCACTACACAGGGGAGAAAAGGGAACGCTGGTGTGGTTATGGACACTTTTTTTTTTACATTTAGGCATTTTACATAAGTTCACGGGCGTGGCCTCTCGCAGCTGCCGAGGAGAGTCCAACATCAGGAATCAAGAAGATGGCTGAGAAGTAAGAGCTGGGATGTATTCCACCACGTGCGCATCAGTGTGGCGGCGATGTCTCCCTCATACCCAAAGGAGGAGAGCTCCCTGCTGGAGGCTGGTGTGAAGACCCCATCACGCTCGCGGTCGCCGAGGTCCTCAGCCAGCCAGCGGTTGCAGCGGAAATGCCACTTCCTCTTCACAGTCAGGTCGCTGACGGTCACCTGGCTCACATACCTGCAGTCAGACAGGACCGCCACGTCAGGAAGGCGAGCGCGGACTGCCCGCTGCGAGATAAGAAGTCATCCGGCCCTTGCAGTGGGAACCCAAGGGGCCGACGGATGAGAGGCAGGCAAGCCCATCCCACCTGCTGCCCTCGGGAAGCTTGTGTCCAGGGTGCGGCTGCAAAGCTTACTGCCTGATTCAGTGTGTGTGTATCTCTAAACTCTCCTTGTTGCGCTGATAGTGACCTCTTACTTCTTAAAGTGCCCCGGTGCCTCTGTCTTTAACCACTGGTCTTAGCGTTTATGCTGATGACTTCCGTAGCCACACCAGAGCCATAGACCCTCAGACGCAGATTCCGTCTTCCTCTGTGTGTAAAGTTCTGCGAGTGTGCTACAGGGTGCGTATGGGTGTGCCTGTTCTCTCCTTCTGCCTGCTCACAGTGTACCCACCAGGGACGCTCCTGCCTCTTCCCCCCATCTCGATATAGAAGCTCTGGGAAGACACATGGGCATCAGCACGTCAGCTTTATGAGGTTCTGGGGGTCAAACTCAGGTCATCACACTCCGGCCACTGAGCCGCCTCCCCAGCCCTCAGCCAGTGTTTTAACTCTATCTAAACTATAGAAGAGCAACAGATCGGTGCAAGAGCCGGCCCTTTCCAGAGGCACGCTGCACACAGTGACCAGCGCCTTCTGACGCCATGTCTGTACAACCCATGGGTAAGATGGCGAGCTCAATCAGTGTGCTCTCCGACTGCTCCCCTGACTATCCTCCCACAGCTCTCGCCATCTCTTTGGGTCCCTCTATTCTTTGAGACACAGGACATATTGAATCAGGCCAGTTCGTACCTCTACAACGGCTTCTAAGTGTTCAAGTGAGAATTTCACTGCCTCTTCCTTTAAACCAAGAACTAGCAATAGTTAGGCTTAGGGAGGAAGGCGTTCAGAGCTGAGACAGTCAGAGCATTGGTCTTTCTGGGCCAGACGGAAGCCAAGCTGAGAACACAGAGGAAAACACAGAGGGACACAGGCGAGAAAGCAGAAAGTCTTCGTGTTGATAATGGAGAGAGTTTTGGTGTTCTGGGCGACATCAGAGCAGTCTCAACAGTCCCACCCGAGCCAAGCAACACAGCAACTCTTCACTTCTCGGAAGGCTTCCAAGGAAGCAGCAGAAGAGGCTGAGGCTGCAGAGGCTGGCTCATGTGCTTTACAGCAAGACGTTGCCCCCGAACCTGGCAATGCAGAGAGGAGGACCAGTGCCAACGTAGAAGATGCAGAAGAGAACCCAGAAGGTCCAGCTAAGATCCTGGACGAAGAGGCGTTCAGTGCAGATGAGGCAGGACTGTATGGGAAGAGGCAGCCATCTTGGATTTTCATAGCAGAGGGGAAAAGGCAGTGCCCGTCTTCAGTGTTGCTGGTGATCCGAAGTGGAGGCAAATGCTAACTTAGCATTCTGAAAATCCTAGGGTCCCGGGGAATTAGATCGAGTCGATTCTTCCTGTGCTCTAGCTGGTTCAGCAGAGCCTGGATGTCTGTACATCCATTTACAACAAGGTGTAGTGCATATTTTGAACTTGTTGTGGGAGCTACTACTCTGAGAAAGACTTCCTCTAAAATAGCAATAGTCACTGGCATCGTACCTGGTCCCTAAGATGTCTGACAGAGATGCACAGTGAAATTAATGATATTTTCTTGCTGGATAACCCGACATCCATTGTGCAGCCTATGGATCAAGGAGCCATTCCAAATTGCAAGCCCTATCAAATGATTTTTGGCTGATTATGGTGGTGTATACCTTTGATCCCTGTGCTTCTGAGGCAGAGGCAGGCAGAGGCAGGCAGAGGCAGGCAGAGGCAGGCAGAGAGGCAGGCAGAGGCAGGCAGATCTCTATGAGTTCGAAGCTGGTCTGGTCTATGTAGAGAATCGCAGGCCAGCAAGGGCTACATAAAAAGACCCTGTCTAAAGCAAGAAGATTATTTTTTTTTTTTACTGTATGTGTATGTATGACCAAGTTCATACGTGAATGACCATGGTCATTCCTGGTGGCACTGGGGACCAAGCTTTCAAGAGTATGTTGCTCACCAAGAAGACCCCCAACACACAAATCCAGAAGAGATGTGAGTCACAACACAGGAAAACAGAAAACGTGGAAGGCGGGACATGGCCCCTCCACAGACCAGAGCTCAACAACTGCACTCAAAGGCGTGGGCATGGCTAAAAGGCCAAAGATGTCAAAGGCTTTCTGGCAAAAATGGTCCGTGACCTGAAGAAGGGCACAAACTAGCAGATGAAGTCAACCCAGGACCTGGGGAGGAAAGTCAGGGAAATGGATGAAAAAGCCAGCAACATGTCTTATATCAAGTCCTGACTTTAAAAGACTGTAATTTCATTTTCAAGCATTATTTTTTGTTGTTGTCATTGGTACTGTCACTGTTCACAGCTATGACACAATAAAAACGAGGGAGAAGCTCGCCCTCCAGTCTGGAACCCCAGCTGTAGTCACAACCTCAACTGTAGTCACAGACCGAAACTGTAGTTACGACCTCAACTGTAACAACCCCAACTGTAGTTACAATCCCTAACTATAGTTTCCTTATTTCTTTCTGGTTTCCTCCTCTGAAGACATGAATCTAGCAGCCCCTTGCTATGATTTGGCTGAAGGTGTTGTGTTTCCTGTGGTAACTTCCTGTCCCTTTCAAGGCTCCCAGGGACCTAGGTGCGAGGGCAGTGAGCAGCTCCGTGGGTAAAGGCCCTTGTCATCGAGCCTGACAACCTGAGTTTGGTTTCCAGAGCACAGGTGGTGGGAGGGGGAGAGCCGAGCACACATTGCCCTTCCCTTCCACACATGAGTGGTGTACACAACATGGACAAATAAATAAAACAGATGTAAGAAAATTAGAAAGGAAAGGTGAGCCGCACGGAGCAGGAACTTATCAAGAAGGGCTGTCGCCGGAGTTTGTCATGCCACAGCCGGAGGCCATGCAGCTCCCCCAGCCAGGACCCCGTGGAGAGGAGGAAAACGTCCTGTGCTCCGCGCTCAAAGGCCATCTTCTGAGGATCACAAAGGTGGTGGGGCTCGCTGTGCCTCTCTGAGCCGTAGAGGGTGATGACAACCTAGTCAAAATACAAAGCACTGTAAACACCGTTCCTCTGTAAGCAGAGGAAGCAGCCGTTAGATCTTAGACAAGTCCAGAGGGTTCCTCACATTATACATCAAGACTAGGCAATACCAAGCCCCCAGGATTCCTTCCAAAGCACACTGAGCCAGGCGGTGGCGGCGAACACCCGTGATCCCAGCACATCGAGAGGCAGAGGCAGGCGGATCTCTGTGAGTTCACTCTGTGCTCTACAGAGTGAGTTCCAGGACAGCTAGAGTTACAACAGAGAAACCCTGCCTTGAAAAAACCAAAAAACAAAACCAAAAAACAAAACAAAAACAAAAAAAAAAAACAAAAAAGCAAACAAACAAACAGCACCCAACACTGGACACGAAGACACAGTCAAGTCAGAGCGTGCCTCTTCTCAGACGATCGCAGCAGCGAGCGTGGGGGTTCTGCTAACCTTGGCTGTTGTAGCAGCCCTCCATCGATACCCAGTGTAGACCTGGATAAGATAGTGAAAATGCACAGCCGGGGGCATTGTCGGCCAGGACTGTCACCTTCACCTGCAGGAGGAGCAGAAGCAAGAGCTTGTCAGGTCTCTACTGAGTGCAGCCCCAGCTGGGGACAGGCTTCTCTGCGGCAGCCTGGGACCCGTGGGAGGCAGTGGGAGGTGGAGTCACCAGACAAGCACAAACATCAGCAAAGCAACCCGAGGGATGAGGCCTGAAACCCCAGGCTTCTGTCTTTAAAAACGAAACACCCCTCAGAATCAGCCGACTGGGCCCTTGGCCTCAACCCTCCAGCTCTCTCCCACTAGGTAGGAGTAGCATGTGACACAATGTGGAAACTGGAAACTGGAATTTCAGATAGACGAGGGCCTCGGGGCCTGTACAGACGCATTTACTATCCACATGAATGCAAGTTAAGTTGCTGTCCTGTACACACACACCTTCCTCAGGGCCATGTGAAACACTCTACCTCCTAGAACTTCCAGCTATAGGGCACAAGAGGCTGCAGTGTAGCTATTGTTTGAGCCATTGTTTAGCACGTGTAAGGGCCTGAAGAAAAAAATAAATAAATGAAATAAGAAATAATGCAAAAAGAGAAATTAAGAAAAAGTTACCAAAGAATTTCATTGTAAAAAAAAATTTCTGGTCTAAGCTAGGTGTAGTAGCACTGGGAGGCAGAGGCAGGTGGATCTCTGTGGGCTCCGGGCTAGCCTGAGCTATATAGTGAGTTTCAGGCCAACCAGGACTGCACAGTGAGACTCTGTCTAAAAAAATTTACCCAGCCAACTATGGAGGCTCACATCTGTAATTTTAGCACTGAAGATCCTGTGATGTCAGGGCCCAGCCTGGGCTACACAATGTGTTTCTCTTGGGTCAGGTGGGGGACAGTATGAGATCTTGTCTCAAGACACAGAAACATGTTTAAAATTTTTAGCTTGTAATTATGTTGTGTGCAGGGCCGGGGCCTCGGGGGTTCCATGACACACAAGCGCAGGTCAGAGGATAACTTGCGTTCTCTCCTTTCATCACATGATCCCAGAGAGCAAACTCAGGCCACCAGTCTTGAAGGCACGTGCCTTTACCCACTGAGCCATCTCGCCAGTCCCAGGAAAGAATTCCTGCTAGTCTCCTGTGTGCTGTAGTTAGGTTAACTTATAGTTTGACACAGTACGAATTTGTCGAGTGTACAGGGTGAGGTAAATACATGTCTAGTTCAGCTAAGTTGCTATGACAGGTATTTTCTGCCTCATTTCTAACCTCACAGCTGCTATGAGGATTCAGCCTTGCACATAAAACAACAAACAAACAAAAGCACTTGTGCTCTGAGACGGTCGAGATGCAGAGATATTTAATACAAGCCCACTTGAGTTTCTCTGCTCCCTGTCCCGCTGACCCTGCTCCCCACCTAACGTGACACGTTTAAGACGCTGTGGCCTTGGAGTGCATGCCACTCACCTTGTGCGTATCTGCTCTATCCTTCCTCCAAGCCCACGTGACTAAGAGGATGTAGACTCCTAGAAGGCTGGCCAGCAGCGACACTCCACACTCCAACAGGGTTGTTGGTCACGTGGAGAAGAAGTTTGATGGTATTCTCCACATCCACTCCGGTCCTGGGCACAATGAAGAAGTCGCTGCTGAAGAAGGTCAGGTGATTACAGAGGCACTGCGATGGTGCTGCACACGACCTGCATACCGAGTGCGAGATAAATAGATCGAAGACAGCGACCCTAATGGGGCGGCGAGCAGGAAGTGTAAAACACAGGCAGCCTGGAGACAGAGACGGTGAGCAGAGCTTGTACATTTTACTTATTTGTCACGTGTATGGGCGTGGGAGAGCCTGCGCCACAGATCACTGTGGAGCCCAGAGAGCGACTTGCAGGAGTGAGTTCTCCCTGTCGCATGGGATAAACTCAGGCGTCAGGCCTGGCAGCCCTGGATGCGTGGAATCTAGTCTCTAACGTGGGCGCCTCACCTGTAAGGACTTCACCAAGTATGTGCAGGAAGAATGAATGTGCGCAGCAAATCCAGGACCGTGGCTACCCTCACCAAAGAGAGGGGACGTGAATACCGGGGGACACATGGGTGGCTTCTACTATTCCTGGGTGTCTTATTATTTTTAAAACTGAATGAGTGCCCAGGTATGGTGGCTCACGCCTATAACCCCAGCAGTCAGGAGGCAGAAGCAGGTGGATCTCAATGAGATTCAGGCCAGCTTGGGCTATATGTTAGGCACTGTCTCAAAATAAAACAACAGCAAAGAAAATGAACACCCCACCTCCCGAATCAGGAAAATGAAACTTTTGATAAAGCTCAGTGCCTGCTCTGGCCTAGGAAAACCTCTGTCTTGTACTCGGAGGCACAGCGTCACGGAGATGTTCAGTGGGGCAGAAGCGCTCCGGGTGCTGCCATCAATGCTCGTGTCCTGAGAGCATAACCGTTCTCGAGTCCGCACCTCGGTGCACGATTTCCCCAACATGTGGGTGGCACTGCCTGGCTCACCCACAGCCACCACGGCAGAACCTGCTTCTTAGCGAGCTCCTGGCGGGGAGATTTGCCTGAGAAGTAGCTACCCAGAAATCACTGCCTGAGGCAGGTGCTTTCTTGAGAATTCCATTTTTACCTTTCCAAGCTCAGGTATTTATTTATTTATTTTTAAAGACAAGGTCTTACTATGTAGCCCAGGCTGGCCTTGAACTCATGATCCTCATGAGTTCTGCCCCTCAAGTGCTGGGATTACCCACATACACCACCACACCCAGATCCAGTCTCAGACCTTTGAAGAACAGCTTCAGGATTCCCAGGCCTTATGTCAGGGTGGTGTTACTGAAGCAGACGTCGGCCCAGGCGGGCACCCACACGGTCGAGAGCCTTCAGGCTGAATGCGGTGCTGCGTGTCTGTCACCTTGATACTCAGGAGGTCAGAGCAGGAAGATCAGGAACTGGAGGCCAGCGTGGGCTACGCAGTGAGAAGGCCAGCACCAGGAACAAGACGCTGACTGTGGATGTGGCAGTCTGTCTTGCCTGCCTGGGTGCACAAGGCTCTACAATGTATTCTTCTTTAAAGACTTACTTTACTTTGTGTGTGTGTGTGCGTGTGTGTGTGTGTATGTGTGTGCGTGTGTGTATATACATGTGTGTATGTGTGTGTATGTATGTAAATATATATGTGTGTATGTGTGTGCGTGTGTGTATATACATGTGTGTATGTGTGTGTATGTATGTGTGTGTATGCATATATGTGTGTGTGTATATGTGTGTATGTGTGTGCGTGTATGTATATATATGTGTGTGTATGTGTGCGTGTGTGTGTGTATATACATGTGTGTATGTGTGTGTATGTATGTGCGTGTATGTAAATATATATGTGTGTATGTGTGCGTGTATGTGTGTGTATATACATGTGTGTGTGTATGTATGTGTGTGTATGCATATATGTGTGTGTGTGTATATATGTGTGTATGTGTGTGCGTGTATATATATATGTGTGTATGTGTGCGTGTATGTGTGTGTATGCATATATGTGTGTGTATATATGTGTGTATGTGTGTGTATGTGTGTGTGTATGTGTGTGTATGTGTGTGCGTGTATGTATATATATATATGTGTATGTGTGTGTGTATGTGTGTGTGTATGTGTATGTGTATATGTATGTGTGTGTATTTGTGTGTATATATATGTGTATGTGTGTGCGTGTGTGTATATATATGTGTGTATGTGTGTGTATGTATATATGTGTGTGTGTATATATGTGTGTATGTGTGTGTATGTATATATGTGTGTGTGTATATATGTGTGTATGTGTGTGTATATGTATGTGTGTGTAGGTGTATATGTATGTGTGTGTATGTGTGTGCGTGTATGCATATATATATGTGTGTATGTGTGTGTGTATGTGTGTGTATGTGTGTGTGTGTATGTGTATATGTATGTGTGTGTATGTGTGTGTATATACATGTGTGTATGTGTGTGTATGTGTGTGCGTGTGTGTGTATATATATGTGTGTATGTGTGTGTGTATGTGTGTGTGTGTGTGTGTGTGTGTATGTGTGTGTGTGGGTGTATGTGTGTGTGTATGTGTGTGTGTGTATATGTGTGTGTGTATGTGTGTGTATGTGTGTGTGTGTGTGTGTGTGTGTATGTGTGTGTGTGTGTGTGTGCACGTATGCGCGTGTGCATGTGTATTTTAGGAGGCCAGAAGAAGGCAGTGGACCTCTAGAGTTATGGTCACAGGTGGTGGCTGTGAGCTGACCTGTGGGTGCTGGGAACTGAACTTGGTCCCTCTGGAAGCACAGGAACTGCTCTTGCCTGGTGAGCCACCTCTCCACCCCCTGCCTATGTCGGAGTCCCGACTGGAAACATTTCCTTTTGTCTAGCAGAAGGCTCCTTCCACTTTAGCTGTGGCATACTCAGCAGGAGCCCCACCTCTGCTTTCTGTCTTTCACTCACAGCCGCTGGCTGTGGCCCGGGGCCGGCATTGTGGGACTTCCCTGAAACTGCACTGAAACAGGAATTAGAGAAACACAGCCTGGCCTGCTGCTCCAGAGACACATTTTCCCCTTTCCTGGGCTGGTTTGTTTCCTTCAGACGCTGTTGTTCTGGCCCATCCCCAGGAGTAGGGGGAGGGGCACAGCTAAGGTCTCAGAGAGCCCCCCACTCCCCTCACTTGGCATCCATCGCTCTTCCAGCTCCTGTTGTGTCGGTCCCAAAAGTAGCACTGGGTGATAGCTGTCACCACCGAGACCAGGACAGGCATGCGCTGTGCGGGGTCCACACTCCTGTTCATCTCAGCCGTTATGTAGTAGGTGCCGATCCCGTACCGCAGGCTCTCTGGTGTCAGCACCCAGGTGTGCTCCTCATCTGAGGACACAGAGGAGGACTGGGCTCTATTCCCAGTGGGATAAACCCTACTGGATCCACTACTGTTACCCATTTCTACTATCTCACTAATGAGGACACAAGGCTAGCACCAGAAATGTGTGCAGAAAAGGCCAGTTACACAGTCCTGAACTGTGTCACACCCATTCCAGGTGGGGAATCCTGTTGCTTTGATACAAGCACATTTAAGTCCAATGCATTGGAATGCAGTATGGGTTTTAGGAAAATGAAGCCATCACAGGTGGGCCGTGTGGGGGTTTGAATACGAATGTCCCCTTAGGGGACAATGTCGGAACGCTTAGCCATCAGGGAGCGGCGCTATTGGAGAAGGGTCAGATGGCTGCTACCTTTCTGCCACACCCGGTCTCTCGGCAGGCTGACGTTGAGGTAGAAGCTAACGTGGTCAGGCTGATCCTGGAAGCCCAGGTGGAGTGTCATTAGAAGGGGACTCTCAGGCTCGATGGTCACGATGAGGGCTTTTTCCAAGGAAGTGACATTCACTGCGACCGTGAAGCGGTCTGTGCTTGTGTTGAGGCTGGTGGGCTGCGTCTCCACGCTGGCGTTCCTCCAGAGGATGATCTAGAAAGACAGTGAACCCCCAAGTTAGGATGGGCCTTCCTGTTTTCCTTGTGGTGAAATACTGACCTTCCAGACGCTCTGCCATTGGGTCACAGTAGGCAGCAGAACGCCAGTGATTAGTGGAAGCTACAGTCTCAAATGGCTTCCCCTGGGACTGAGGCCTTTCTCTCTGTGAAGGTTTCTGAGATGTATAGTTAAACACTGGCCCTGACACAAATCTTTTGTTTTGTTTTGTTGTTTTTGTGGGGTCTCACTGTGTAGCCTTTCTGGCGTAGAGAACTCAGTGTGTATCCTAGATGACCTTGAACCCACAGAGATTGTTTGTTTCTGCCTCCCAAGTGCTGGGATTAAAGGCACGTGCCACGTACTTAGCTCCGACGTGAACTTAAAATGCCAAGTGCATCTTCTTCGTACCCATCGAGAAACTTGTACCTCAATATCTTCTGTTAAGTCACGGACATGGACTAATTGGTGATCAGAGCTCAGTAGCACACTTCCAACACTTCCGGCAATGTTCCTGTCATCCAAAGTCTCAAAAGGGTTGAAAGCCAGACCTGTTACCTGCAGAGGAAGCAAAGTCTAGTTCCCCTCACAGCCACATCGTTCACAAACGAGCCCTCCAACAGATTACAAGGTAGCAGCTATAAACGGAAGGCTGGGATTCCCAACACTGCTTCCGTGAAGGGATGTTAAACATTGTAGCGCTCATGAGAAACAATGGAAGACTGTGCTGCCTTTAGGGCCCTCAAAATCATTTTCACACGTTTTACACACAATGTATTCTACATTCCAACACTGTTAGTGCTTTCCCACTGAATCAGTTACGATTCAGATAATCCCAGCTTTCTCAGTAGATGAACTGAGATCAAATCGCAGCACAGAAACTCAGTAAGTCCACTATCTGTTTAATGCTCCCACACTCACTACTGGATTTTTTTCCCATGAGACTTGCAATATAACCCAGGTTAGTTAAACCCTGAATAGCAATCCTGTTGCTGCCTCTCCAGTGTTGGGACAACTGGCATTTACCATCAAACCTAGGTATATACTAGTGTGTGTGTGTGTGTGTGTATATGTGTGTGTGTGTGTGTGTGTGTGTGTGTGCTACATGCACATGAGCAGGTGGGTGAGCACAAGAGCTTATGTCAATGAGTAGGCATGTTGAGGCCAGAGCAGGACACTGGGTATCTTCCTATTGCTCTCTGCCTGGGAATCTCACTGAAGTAGAAGCTTGTGGTTTTGGCTAGACTGGCTGGCAAATGAACTACCATAATATGCTGCCTGTCTCTGCAGCCCAAAGCCGAGATTACAGGCACACACAGCCGTGTCAGCATTTATATGGGTGCTGGAAACTCAAACTCAGGTCCTCTTAGCAGCAGAGCGTGTGTTCTTACCCACTGAGCCACCTCCCTGGCTCCTAGATCATTTTTAAGAGGGCTTTCTCCTTTCAGTGTGAAATGTGAACTGGTGCCCACAGCTTTCCTTCATTTGGCCAAGCCAGTGTCTGTTCTTCCCTCCTGTGTTCCCACACAGCCATGACACACCGTTTCATCCCCATCTCAGTCACGTTCATACTCACTTGAAGGTTCACTCCTGGGTGTTTATTCAAGAGCTCCTTTAACGCTTGTGCTGAGGGAAAACCTAACCTGAGGGGTGCAGGGCCGCCCAGCGTGTGCGTGCTCAGAGGTAAAGATGACGCATTTTGGCTGGAAGAATTTAAATGCAAATCAGTTTTTATATGCCTTCTAAAAGTCAAAATAAAAATGAAACGTCCCGAGTCCTCCACCCTATTAACCTGCTCAACACCAGGGTAGCAGTGGGAGACGTCAAGGTCACCGCTGACTTGGGAGACAGGCTGCACTGGATCTCCCCCAGGGCCATCAAGAGCATCTCCAGTGTGTCCTCAACCTGCATTTGGAGCAAAATTCCTTGTGACCTGTGGACCATTGGTGAAATGCTCTGCTGGGGTTACGAGGGGAACAGGGCTTTTGACAGTGGTGTAAAGAGCTGGGACTTGTCAGGAGTGCACTTGGGAAACTCACGGAAGTGTTCAGAGTCCCACTGATATCTTTGTATCAACTAAGAGGGCCAGTCAAGGAGATTTTTTTTTTTTTTTTTTTTTTTTTTGCCTCGTGTTGATAAAAGAAAGAGTTCTTAACTCAAAGGGGGATGGAGAGAGTTTATTATGGAGCCAAGAAGCTAGTGACCATGTCCTAGGACAAAGATTCAGGTCACTCAAATTCCGTGTTCTGTCATGGTAACACTTTGATGAAGATTTTTTTTTTAAATTTATAGTAATAGAACAAATGAAGTCTTTTTGTTTGTTCTGTTTTGTTTTGAGACAGGGTTTCTCTGTGTAACTCTGGCTGCTCTGGAACTTGCTCTATAAACCAGGCTGGCCTCGAACTCAGAGATTTGCCTTCCTCTGCCTTCTGAATGCTGGCATTAAAAGCATGCGCCACCACCACCTGGCACAAATAAAGTCTTAAACAAAGCAGTTTTCAAATACATTAGTGGAAACATTATCTAGGTAGGTTAAAGAAATTGGGGGACTCTACCCAAAGGCCTCAGATTTTATCTGATAGCTTTCTCAGCTTTTTGGTTACCGGAAGCCAGGTGTCTGCTTAGACAACTCAAAGGATTTACCCAATGGTCACATAGATGCTGTGTCACATACAGACAGCAAATGGCTATTAAGAGGGTGTATGATGGCCCAAGATAATTTGGCTCCGAACTTGTGCCATTCCAACCTCTCCACAGTCACTGAAGTTCTAATTGTTTCATCAGCCTTGGGGACAGTTTAGTGTGAGGAGCTTCTGTTCACACTCTTTACATGAGTTTACCCCAATCTGCTCCTTTGATGCTGTTTGAGGGTTCAAGGGAAAGGTTTCCTGCATCCCAAGCTGGCCTCAAACTCACTCTGTAGCCAAGTACCACTTTGCATTTCAGATCCTCCTCCGCCACCTCCCAGATGCTGTGTATGCTCAGTGTCTGCTGTGCTGTGGACGGAACATGAGGCTTCTTGCAGGACAGACAGACACTGCCAGCTGGGCTAAGGCCTCAGCACCATGGCGAGTGTTTAAAAACAGCTCTTTTGAGATGAAATTCCTGAATGTGGTAGAACTCACCCATGAAAAGTACGTAAGTTTTACATCTACGTATGCAACTGATACCACAATCTAGCTTTTCAATTCATCCCCTAAAATAAACTAGTCTCCTCTGACTTCTACAGATGTAGTGTTTCTGGACATTCCCCGAGGTCAGCTGTACCAGACGGTCTTTCACAGGATGTGATGTCGCTGAGGGTTGCCCACGCTGTGTCGTGTGCCAGTTCTTCACCCCTTCCTGTGGCTGAACAGCCTTCGTGTGAATGAAGTGCAGTGCATTTATCTATCTAGATCATGTACAAGTGGACTGTTTCCACTCGGGGCTCTTTTTATATAAAAAAAAAAATCTGTTTTAGAACATGTTTCTGTATGGACCTTCTTTTTCAGTTCTCTCTTGTATATAAAATGAGCAGAATTACTAGGAGACATGGCTACTCTGTTCCAACATTTTGATGGACAGCTGCTTTATTTCACAACAATTAACAGCAATTATGACTTCTCAGCATCCTTGCTGATGCTTATTATTCCCCCACGCACGCCTCCTGCCCCCCTCCCGCCCCCGACTTAAGAAAGTCTCCTGTAGCTCAGGGTGTCCTCAAACTCAGTGTGGTTCCAAGGATAACCTTGAAACCCCTCAGGTCACCTGCCTCTGCCTCTTGAGTGCTATAATAACAGACACATGTCACCATATATATATATATTTTTTGGTATTAATTAGTATAACTCTCTTTTTTTCTTTCTTCCTTCCCTCCCATTCTCTTCCCTTCCAACAAGGTCTTGCTCTGCAGCCCAGTCGGGCCTTGAACTTGCTATCTCCCTGGGATGGTGTTGGGACAACAGGTGTGCACCATTAAATGCACCAGCTTTCTTAGTTTTAATTTGCATTTTCCCAATAGCTAAGGGTGTTGAACGTCTCACTGAGGGTTTGTGATGTACTTCACTAAGTTGGTTATTATTCACTTGATTATGAAGTGAGCACTCCATCGTCGCTGCCCACTGGTGGGGCGGAGAATGAGACTGGAGAAGACTCAGCAGTTTCTCCAGCAGAGTCCTCCTTTGGAGGCTTGGGAAGGCTGTGTGGAGATTAAGGTGAAGTTCTTGGCAGAGCCGGCCACTGCACGCAACACCCACCTGCTCAGCATCTTTCGGAAGGATCTGCTGACTTTTGTTGTCCATTGTTCCTGTGCTTTCAAGAGACTGAAAGTGGCAGATATCTGCCAACGTTTTGAAGCGCCGACTCTCATTTTTCTGAAATGGGATCCTCAGCAATTGCTTAGTCAGGTCAATGAGTGTATCGGCCACACCGACCTAGGGAAGTCAGAAAGGAAACACATGCAGCGGTTTGTGACTGTTTTAAGTGTATTTGTGCTTTCTAATAAGCAGCTGTGTAGATGGTGCCTGTTCTTCAGCCCCACATAGGGCACTGCTTGTAGCCAATAGCTACAGTGTGAGCTCAGCAAGAAAGACACAGAGGCATATTCATTGATGCAAACCTGCCAGACCTCAGTGTGAGAGCTGCCTGTCATGTTGAGTACCATCCTGGACAGCAGAACCCTGATCCTCTGATATCAGATGTTTTTACTGATACAGAAGCTCATCAGGGGTTCTATTGGCACAAAAACTCTGCCTCCTCATCCAAAGGCCTATTTCATAATGAACGTAGCTTAGTCTCTTCCCACAATCCTTTAGTAGCCTAACTATGTCACCTTTATGGTCGGGGAGCTCATGGCCCAAGAGGATCCCACAACCCTTTAATGGCCAAGTCATATCACTCTTTCAGTGACGGCGTTCAGAGCTCAAAGGAACATTCTCTTTGTTGTCTGAGACTGTGAGAGAGGGACTACAGGAATTCCTCCACAGCAACTCTGCTCTTCACACGGAGACCTCAGTGAGCCACAATGGCTCTGCCAGAGAGCCGTGAGCAGGTGCAAGTCATGAGGAAGCAAACATCTTAATCACAGATTTACATAAAGCCAACATTTGCAGATAACACAAACTGCCAAGGCCTAGGCAGCCCTTCCCCCAACAGCGTACAAAACAATTATTTTAAAGTTACATAAACATAGCTAGAAATAAACTTCTTAACACAACTTAATATTCTTTTTCTCTCTCCATCTTCCCTCTCTTCCTCTCTACGTGTGTGTGTGTGTGTGTGTGTGTGATGCATGCATATATTCGTGTGGGTATAGGTGCATCTAGAGGCCATACTGATGTCATGTGTCTTCATCAGTTGCTCTCCACCATGTGTTTTGAGGCAGGGTCTCTCACTGAACCTGGAGCTCACCAACTGGATAGACAGCTGACTAGCGAACTCTAGGGATCCATCTGTCTCTACCCCTCCATTGCTTGGTTTAGGGACACGCAGGGCGACACCTGGCTTTTACACGGGTGCTGCAAATGTGTACTCGGGTTCTGGAGCTTGTGCACAGTGGTTCTGAATTATTTCCCAGCCCCACAATCCAGTATCTGTTACACAGCTCAAATGTATTTTACAAAAGGCAACATGCCCATTTGGCAGGCAAAGAAAATATGTGATTTTGTACCACTGTGGGGGAGGATTGTTTCATGCTATTCTAGGGACAGGCTGTTACAGTGAACAGAATCAAGCTAAAAGAGGGATGCTTGGGAAAAGAGCAACGCCAGGCCAAATGTTGAGCAGGTGGGCCATCCGTGAAGGTGTGGGTGGCATCAAAGGCTTCAAGACACCCAGAAAACGGGCCAGGGAGAAGTTCTAAATACAGCAGAAAAGACCAGAGCTGCGGCTGGGCACACGTGAATGGGGGAGGATTTCACAGCACTGCAGTGGCTCACTGAGTAGGGTGCTTTTTAGCACACTCGAAGCTCCAGGCTTGAGGCCCAGCACCGGGTAAACTGGCTATGGTGGTGACTGTCTACCATCTTGGAACTGGGATGGTGGAGGAAGGAGGCCAAGAGTTCAAGGTTATCCTAACCCACACATCAAGTTTGAGGCAAGCCTGGAAGGCATGAGACCCAGTCTCAAAATAGAAAAGGTAAAAACAAACAAACAACCCCTCCCAAACAAAGAACCGAACCAACCAAACAATTAGAAACCCAGAGACAAGCGTATTGCAGTATATTTACACACACAAAAAAAAAAAAAATAGAAAAAAATAAAATTGAACTTCTTATGCTACCACCTTTTTACACATAAGAAGCCTGGCCACTTGTAAGGAAGTGATGTCGGCGAGCATGGGTGATGTTGATGCCTGTCCCAAGACCATCCCATGCTACCTACAGCAGCTCGTCCATCCTTGTCTCATGATTTCTCCTTAGAAATGTGTTGAAATGAAGTAACCTGATCAGCGAGCCAGTGAACACGAACAGTGACTCTGGGGATACCATCGCCGATCAGTGCGCTCCTTTCAAAGATTCAGCACTACTTGCTGATACTTAGCTCTGTTCCCATCAAGTACTTGCGATGCCCAGTTCTTCTAGGGCACAGTCCCCACACTCCCCGTCCCGCTCCTGCTTACCTGAGCGGGTGTAGAAGATGCTGGAGGGGAGTCTCTCAGTCTCTGGAGGATGTCACACGCCTTCTGTAATTCACTGTGAGCTCGGAAGGCAGGCATTGCTGAGATCAATGTCCCTGCTGTTTCATCTATGACCTGTTGGAAGGAAAGATTTTGTCAGGCTGGAGAGATGGCTCGGCAGGTAAAAAGGCTCTTACTGCCAAGACTGAGGGACCCCAGTTTCATCCCTGGAACCCGCAGGGCAGGATAGAGCTGATTCCTGCAAGTTGTCCTCTGAACGCCACATGAGTGGTGTGCCGTGTGCCCACCCCCAATGTCGTACACACAAATAAATAAGTGTAATGAACAATTGAGAAGATACTATTCTGTCAAAATTACGTATACAGGATTACCACGCACTTGCAGTTTGGTGTGCTATGTTAACGACCACTGGCCAAGGATGGCATTCTAAGTTTCAAGAACCACAGCTTCTCAAAGGGCTGTCACCTTCAGAAGCAGCTCCGCCAGTGGGTGGCGTTGACCTTTACCTCCTTCATCCACGAGAGAAGTGAGAAGTTTATAGAACGAATAGTCCAGAGGCAGATGAGGTTTCTGCCGAGATTATAGAAATGAGTTCACGGAGAGCTTACCCAGCAGGTACAAGGTCCTGAGTTCAAGCCTCAACACTGCAGGAAAAAGTTCATGTTTAAATGGGAAAAACCTCAACAACTGTGTATCAGGAGGTGGGTGCAGAACTGAGTACACAGAGCAAGGCCGCGCCCACAAGGCTTCTGTACCCGAATCCCAAGCTTTACTGGGAGTCCGGTGGTCTCCACGTACGCCTGACTACTTGTTTGAACTCTGGAGTACAGCTCACTCATCACGCACGTCTTCAAGAACATTTACCAAGGCCCTGCCGCTTTCTCTAGCTGCTGTGTCAGACGGAGAATGACCCCGTCCTCATGGGCCACATGGCCTAATAGGCCATTCCTGCTTTGTGGGAGAGGTCACCTGTAGAACGACCCTGGACTGAGAATCACTGCTCTGTCTTTGAAGACTGAGGTGCAAATAAGAAAGGATGAAGATCTGGTGAGCTGCAGCGGCTGCCCCAAGACCCAGTGGAGTTGGCTTTCCGGATGCTATCCTAGCTACTCACACCTGTGGAGACGCGTGTCTCCTGCAGTATTTTAGAACCCAGACTGTAACCTGGGCTACATCATGAGACACCTTAATATTTATGTAGCCCAGGCTGGCCTTACATGTGCAGTCCTCCTGCCTCAGCCTCCTGAGACCTGGAATCACAGGTGTCTACCACCTCACTTGGCTATTCTTAATTTTCTCATTGTTGCCCACTAGTTTTAACACACAACTGGAATTGGGCGACATCCATAAATTCTCTTAACGGTAATTTATCTATAAACGCCATTGGCTATTCTACATTTCTGACTTCTCTCTATTAAGGAAAGGAACCAAACCCCTCTCTATTTAAGCTACTGAGGCCAGTCCTTTCCTGGTGGAAGATGAGGCTGGGGCAGTGGTGAACCTCTGGCTCCCATCACCGTGGGAAGCAGGTCAGAGTCAATGGGATGCTTTATGGGGAAGTGTTAGGCTGTATATAGACAGGGTTTGAATTTTTAAGACTTCTTGTCAGTCACCTTGTCTGATGACTACCTTTTCTCTGGCACTCCTGACACAGTGGGGCAGGCCAGCAGAGGCTCCTCGCCACCCCGCGGTGAACATAAGTCCTCGTAAGAATCAGGTGCTGCGATGGACGCCCAACCCACTGGGGGTTTGTTTTTAGGGTATCGTAGGGACGGCAGGGTGACTAGCTGCCTTCTGAAATCACTTCTCTGGGGATGCCTGGTAGACGGGCAGATGTGTCTCCATGTCTATTTTTGTCAACACTGGTGACTGACCCCAGGGTCCTGTACCTGCTAGTGCTTCACCACTGAGCCATGTCCCAGGCCTGTAGGGTCTTCCCAGTGTCATGGAGTCCCCAGTTGTCTTCTGTTTCCAGACTCACCTGATTGGATGCACTCTGAGATGATGTTTGTGCATCAGTGGAGATGACTCCTGGGTAAGAGTCTGTCTTTGGGCTTGAGATGGTGTCTGCCAGAGATCTTCCTGTAGGCATTGTGGATTCAGGCCCGGTGACCTCTGTCATCACAGGCCACGGCGGGCTGCTGGGTGCAGGCGTGGCTGGTGTCACCTGTGGAGGGCTGCTGGGTGCAGGCGAGGCTGATGTCACCTGTGGGAGGCTGCTGGGTGCAGGTGTGGCTGATGTCACCTGTGGGAGGCTGCTGGGTGCAGGCGTGGCTGATGTCTGGCTGCTGGGTGCAGGCGTGGCTGATGTCTGGCTGCTGGGTGCAGGCGTGGCTGGTGTCTGGCTGCTGGGTGCAGGCGTGGCTGGTGTCACCTGTGGGGGGCTGCTGGGTGCAGGCGTGGCTGATGTCTGGCTGCTGGGTGCAGGCGTGGCTGATGTCTGGCTGCTGGGTGCAGGTGTGGCTGATGTCACCTGTGGGAGGCTGCTGGGTGCAGGCGAGGCTGATGTCACCTGTGGGGGGCTGCTGGGTGCAGGCGTGGCTGGTGTCACCTGTGGGAGGCTGCTGGGTGCAGGCGTGGCTGATGTCTGGCTGCTGGGTGCAGGTGTGGCTGGTGTCACCTGTGGGGGGCTGCTGGGTGCAGGTGTGGCTGGTGTCACCTGTGGGGGCTGCTGGGTGCAGGCGTGGCTGGTGTCACCTGTGGGAGGCTGCTGGGTGCAGGCGTGGCTGATGTCTGGCTGCTGGGTGCAGGTGTGGCTGGTGTCACCTGTGGGGGGCTGCTGGGTGCAGGTGTGGCTGGTGTCACCTGTGGGGGGCTGCTGGGTGCAGGCGTGGCTGGTGTCACCTGTGGGAGGCTGCTGGGTGCAGGCGTGGCTGATGTCTGGCTGCTGGGTGCAGGTGTGGCTGGTGTCACCTGTGGGGGGCTGCTGGGTGCAGGTGTGGCTGGTGTCACCTGTGGGGGGCTGCTGGGTGCAGGCGTGGCTGGTGTCACCTGTGGGAGGCTGCTGGGTGCAGGCGTGGCTGATGTCTGGCTGCTGGGTGCAGGTGTGGCTGGTGTCACCTGTGGGGGGCTGCTGGGTGCAGGTGTGGCTGGTGTCACCTGTGGGGGCTGCTGGGTGCAGGCGTGGCTGGTGTCACCTGTGGGAGGCTGCTGGGTGCAGGCGTGGCTGATGTCTGGCTGCTGGGTGCAGGTATGGCTGGTGTCACCTGTGCTGTGGCTTGTGGAAGCACTAAAGAAAATGGCTGGACGGGGTAGCACCGGGTCTCAGACTAAAAGATAAAAACATGTAAAGGACGAGGCTGAGCCTGGTTTTATCACGTGCAGAATCACTGGGGCCGTATTTTGTCTTCCCTCGGGGTCTCCCATGGCCTGTCGGACACTGGCAGCCAGGTGCTATTGTCAGACATCTCAGAGAGAACACAGTCCACACTGTGCATTTAGGACAATAGATTTACTGCCCATAATTCAATAACTTATTAAACACCTACTATGTGCTAGGTTGTGTTCTGGAGAGCTGGGGTACTGAAAAAATGAGCCCAGTGTCTGGCCTTGGAGGGCTTCCAGGGAGTGGAGACTGAGAGAGGAATTATACCAGGACCGAAGGAAACGTCTAGGGAAGCAGGTGGGGGAGAAAGGCCGTGCGTCAGACCAGGGCTCAGAGCTGAGTGAGGACTAGGGAAGAGCGCTCTGCTCTTCTGACATCTGAGATGTGGGGTGTATCTGAGGAGGAAGTAGGGGCCAGGGAGGAGAGGTGGGAGGATGAGGAGGATGGAGCCTGGGATGAGGGGCATGTCCAGCACCAACCATCAGGATCCTTCTGGCTGTGCTGAGGTCAGATAGGAAAACCAGGAGCAAAGAACCCAGAGAGCTGAGAGGGCCAAAGGCAGCCATCCGGACTTTGCTGTCTTTCCTCCCGGCAGCAATGCAAGGGCTGATGCCTTAGGAAATGCTGAGAAGGGAATTTTACCTCGTCTTTTTCTTTTTATATTGCTAGAAACACTTCTTCTGTTAACATGGGATCAAAGGAACAAAGTGACTGAGATGGGTCCCAGGAGGTCGCCATGCAGACCGTGAAGCCAGGAAGGCTGAGGCTGCGGACTGCACTGATGGCACCAACCCTCCCTCCCACTCCTCTCCCCTGACTTTCAGATTTTACTGCACGTGTTTCTAAAGACGCCACAAGTTCTCTGTGCGTCAGAGGGCAAACAAGCCCAGGGGGTGGTCAGCATATCTGTCTGCACGAAAAGCGAATGACAGGTTGCTAAAAATTTTCAGATCACCGATAGCCCACCTCTTCCCTGTGCCTTCCTTCCTAGGAAGCTGGGCCCACAGACGCCCACCTCTTCCCTGTGCCTTCCTTCCTAGGAAGCTGGGCCCACAGACAGTAAAGTGTGTCTTGTGATGTAATAGTAAAGTGTGTCTTGTGATGTAATAAGTACGTACAAGATGAGAAAGAGCACGCTGGTGACACGTGGCTGACAGATGATCACCTCCTAGAGGATTAAGAAGGCAAAGCTGCGTATGATTAACTTGAAATGGAAAGTGATCATTTATAAAGTTTGCTTGCTTCCCCTCAGAGGCTGGGGATTGAACCTAGAACCTCTTGCATGCCAGGCAAGTACTCTGCCACTGAGCTATACCCCAGCTTGTCATTACTGTTTTCTTTTTCCTCCCACATTTTCCATTACGATAGACGATCACCTGAAGCAGCCAAGTGACTCAGAGCTCTGGTTGGTGCCCAGACCACCCACAGAGCCAGTCAGGGATGGTTGTTACAGGACCACCCACAGAGCCAGTCAGGGATGGTTGTTACAGGACCACCCACAGAGCCAGTCAGGGATGGTTGTTACAGGACCACCCACAGAGCCAGTCAGGGATGGTTGTTACAGGACCACCCACAGAGCCAGTCAGGGATGGTTGTTACAGGACCAGCTGCAGGGCTCAGAACAGCACAGGCTCCTAATTTTGTAGGACCCTTTGTGTTCCTTCAATAAAATTTTCTAAAGCAGCCAAATAGTGGCAAGGAGTAGTTTACGGCTGCAGAGGAAGTGGGCCCTCTGTGGTCTCTGGTTACTTCTGTCACTAGGACAGAATGCCTGACACAACGTAAGGAGGAAGCATTTGTTTGAACACGTCAGTGCAGTGCCTGTGTGGCAGATCCTGCACAGCAGTTCACATCATGGAGGACAATAAAACCAGAAGGGAGCCGGGCGGTGGTGGTGCATGCCTTTAATCCCAGCACTCGGGAGGCAGAGACAGGTGGATCTCTGTGAGTTCGAGGCCAGCCTGGCCTACAGAGTGAGTTCCAGGACAGCCAGGGCTACAGAGAGAAACCCTGTCTGGAAGAACAAGCAAACAAACAACTCCTCCCACCCCACCTACACATAGGAGAATTGTCAGCACTTTCTGGCTGTCTCCACACCCCACACTGTGAGACAGTGTCAGCCCACATTCTAGGTGGACCTTGTCTGCTCTCTGGGAGTACCCATTACAGAGCTGTCACCCGCCCATCTAGATGATTCTAGCCTGGTCCTGCTGACAGTGAGGATTGCCTCTTCATTCACCCTTTCAAAGGCTTTAGGGATTTGAACTCAGGCTTCCAGGCTGCATGGCATGTGCTTTAGCTGCAGAGTCATCTCACCTGACCTCTTTAATTTGTTGTGTGGTGTGTGTGTGTGTGTGTACATGAGTGTGAGTGTACATGAATGTGTGTATGCATGTATGTGTGTGTGCGTGCGCATGTGTGTGTTTGAATGTGCATGCGTGTGTGTGTGTGTGTGTAGATTCATGTGCACATGTTCGTGAAAGATTCTCTGTTTGACAGAGCATCTATTCACTCCTGTTTGTGAGGTCACCCCCCACTCCCCCATCTCAAGAATAATCAAATGAGGGCCAGAGAGATGGCTCAGTGGTTAAGAGCACTGGCTGCTCTTCCAGAGGACCTGAGGGTGATTGCTGGCTCACAGACATCTGTAGTAGGATCTGACTACCTTTTCTGGTGTGCATGAAGAAAAAGAACTCATAAACATAAACTAAATAAATAAATCTTTTAAAAAAATAATCACTATACCCACTGTAAATCTGTCTCATTTTTACCCTTTGTCTGATGCTCTCTCTAATCACCCAACATGGATATAAACTGAAGTATTTTTAGGCAAATGCATCTTTCCCAGTTAGCATTTGTTCTTAAAAAGAGTGAGAGAAAGAATTTTGCAAGAACTTTATTCTAAGAGAAAATTTATTTTGTAATGGAAATTTTGTGAGAAAAAAAATTTTGTCTTTCATTGTGGAATGAATAAAA
>JAMJFZ010002520.1:47500-81199 GCA_026225945.1 Cricetomys ansorgei
CACACACATACACACACATATACACACACACGCGCACACACACACACACACATACACACACACATACACACATACACACATACACACACACACATACACACATACACACGCGCACACGCACACACATACATACACACACACATACACACACATACACACACACATACACACATACACACACACACATACACACATACACACACACATACACACATACACACATACACACACATACATACACACACACATACACACACATACACACACATACACACACATACACACACACATACACACATACACACACACATACACACATACACACACACATACACACATACACACATACACACACACATACATACACACACACATACACACATACACACACACATACACACACACATACACATACACACGCGCACACGCACACACATACATACACACACATACACACACACGCACACACACACACATACACACACGCACACATACACGCACACATATACACACACGCACACACACACGTGCACACACACACATACACACATACACACACATACACACACACATACATACACACACACATACACACACACACATACACACATATACACATACACACGCACACACATACATACACACACATACACACACATACACACACACGCACATACACACACACACATACACACATACACACACACACACATACACACATACACACACACACACACATACACACGCACACACACACGCACACATGCACCGACTGACCATTCTGCTTTTCCAGCCCCGGGAAGCACACTTCAGAGAGTGTGGCCTCCCTTGTCTTCTCATTTCCTACACGCTTTGCTTTTCCATTTTTGTCTCTACCGCCCAGTGCTGACCAGGCTAGGGGTGCACATGTGGAAAGTGAGAGCTTAACTAACTGGATTTCTCTTGCCCTTCAACCAAGTCAGCCACGAGGGGACTTCAACCAGCGTCCAGCATGGTGTGGTGTGTGAAGACAACACTCGCGCCAAGGGGTGTTTTCTTGTGATAACCAGTATCATGAAAATAAAAACTGCAGGCTGATGACTCGAAGGGTAAAGGCGCCTGCCACCAAGCTTGAGGACCTGAGTTCAAGCCCCAGAGCCTACCTGGTGGAAGGAGAGAGCTGAGTCCCACGAGTTGTCTTCTGACCTGCATGTGTGCACGGACAACCCCTTCCCCTCCGGCCCCCCCCCCCCCGTTTCCACAGGTACACAAAACAAGTTAAAAAATAATTAAAAATAGAAATTGCTGTGTCTGCCCTCTGGCCCATTACAGACTATTTAAAATAAACCCTCGCATGTGTGTTCCCCGTGTAAAATCAGTTTTGAAACTGAAATCGATGCAGCACCACCACTCACCAGTCTGGCAAATGAAATGATGCTTCTTTAAGCACTGGTCCTTTGCTGGGACGATACCCGCAGAGTGCGACACCACGGAGGTGCACTTGCCGTCGTTTGGGGCACTGGGACCAATGGCGTACACTGGAGGGACACCTGTAATGGAATGTTCGAACCAGAGATTGTGAAGTTGTATGTTCTGTCAGTACAGAGCGGCCCCTGTAACTGGAAGACTTGCTTTTTCAGAGCTGGGGGGTGGGGGAGCTTCCTAAGGCTTTTGCAGCCTGCTTTTCTCTGTAAGACTTGCTTCCTGCACCTCCTCACAGTTCCTGGCTAAAAACAACGGATGTAGCCCTCGAAATCTTCACGTTAAAGGCATCTGTTGATGAGATTGTAAATGAAGAGTCCTTATCTCCTTTGCAGCCCTCTGCAGCTGGAACCCTGGGAGCACCTCGGACTCCTCAGCTTCTGCTTCAGCCTTTGGGTGTCAAGTCGGCTGGCAGAAGTTGTGGGGCATGAGGTTCTTTTCATTAATGCAAATAAAGCCTTTGTGTCGGTCCATCAGAGGGGAGACCCTTTATCTAGGCTCTTTAGGCTTGCATCTTGGAGAACTGTTTCAGTTCTCTGTCGAACCCACCTGAGATATTAATATCTCCATCTACAGACACCAGACTTGGTTAAGACTTTTTCAGTGAAGTCAGACTCGTTCTCCAAAGTCAGACAGAGGAGATGGTGCAGGGGGCCAAGCACTTGCTGGACAAGTGTGGGGCTAGCCGGGCATGGTAGCCTGTGTCTGTAACCCTAGCGTTCCTAGGTGAGACGGGAGACGGAGACGGGAGAACCCCCGGCTCTGTGGGCCAGCTAGCTGGGGGGATGCAGTGGTGAGCAACAAAAGACACCCTGCCTCAGACAAGATGGAAAGTGAGGACGAATACCTGAGTTGGTCTCTGGCTTTTGCACACACATTGTGGCACTAGTGCGCACACGTACCCAACACGAAAGCCCAATTTGTCTGGCTTCCAGCGAATGAAAATTTATGAGTTCTCTCTACATATTATAATATCTTAATATTATACGTTTTTAATCATAGGGCTTAGCATTAATTTTGTAGGAGAAATGATGACGTGATAATTTCCTGGACTTTCCCCAGAAACTGCAAGATCACGGTACCCAACTTCCTAAGAAAGACGATAGGTAAATTCTCTCCTACCTTCGGTTTTAGGGAACTTGGAGGCGAGGATAACAAAGAAAATCACTGTAAAAGATTTTTCTCTTTAGAATCTTGCATAATACAAGCCAGTTGTGTAAGTCCATCTCCCACGTAACCCCAAGGTGGGGATGGACCATCACAGAGCAGCCTCGCACACAGGCCCACCTCCCAGAAACCCTCCACAGCACCCCAGCTGCCTCTCTCCACAAAAGCCCACATGTCCTCTCCTTTGTTCTCTTCCCAGCCAATCAGAGACAGCCACTCCAACCCTTCTCCACCTGCACCTCCTTTTTCCCTTCCCACCTTAAGACCCTTAAGCCCCCATTTGTCTACTATCTCCACTCTGTCCAGAGGTAGTCCTCTGTCTGTCCAGGGCAAACATTTCATACCCCCTGGTCCCTGCCCCTCATCCCTCTGGGGCAAGTACATCTCTTTTGTACCGAGAATCTGGTGTCTGGGTGTGTTCTGTGCCAACTCTGACCATTTCAAGTTGTATACCTGAAAAGCCAACATTCAGGAGGCTGAGGCAGGGGGATTGAGAGTTTGAGGCCAGTCTGAACTAAATACCAAGTTTCAGGCCATGCTACACTACAAAGCAAAACGGCATGGCACACGAGGACTGGGGAACGAGGCTTCAGACAGGCTCTGACAACAAGCCCATTGCCTTTGCCTCGGAGATGAATGAGCGGGTAGCACTCATTCGTGCAAACTTGCAGAAAGGTGACAGTCAAGTTAACCTTTTCTTGAGTCTAAACGCTGAAACATTAAGTTAACTTTCTTCTGCCCTAGAACAAAGCACAGCAACCACACGGAGCCCTACCTGGCTTCTCCTGATGAGCTCTCGGCAGATTAAAGCTCTCCTCCACCCACCACACTGTCTGTCCTTTCAGGGAGCTTTGCATGAGATCCCGGAGCTCTGGGTTCCAGGTGTGGGCCAGGCGTCCACTCTGGGCACGGCAGTACGTCACTGCTTCGTGGAAGTTGCAGTTAAATCTGTTAAACTGATAGCAGTTACTTTCCCCATGTTGCTCAGCGTTTCTCGGTTCGTGTCCCAGAATGACACCTACTCTAATGTACAGCCAAAGCCAGGACCTTCTTTGGAAGAGCATTTCTGTCTGCACCACGAGGGAAAGAAGGATGGAGGCTCAGCAGTGACCTGGCCCTTTAAATACGACTCAGCGGGTCTGTCATAATCTTTTGTGATGTTCTTTTGTGTGCTGGGAACAACCTGGGAAGGAGATACAAGGTTTGGCTTTGTGTAGAGAGCCCAGGTGGAGTTCTTAACCTCTGCAAATAAAGAGCAAACAGGAGCTCGCAGCTGGGGCACTGGCGTCTCCACCTGTGTCCACATAACCAGATATAACTTTAGCAAATAAAGATCCATTTTGAAGCTAAGTCTATCTGTGAGCAGGGAGAGGCTGGGGGATGTCTGAGCCAGTGTCACTAGACTCGATGGCTTCAGTTTTGCTGCATGAGGAGCCAACTCAGAACCTCATGTGTTCTAAACAAGCATCCTAGCGCCGAGTTGTGTGTCCAGAAGCGTTGATACTCTTCATGTAAAAAAGAGAAAACTATTCTTATTGAGCCCCATGATTGGTTTAGAATTTTTAAAAATTATTTTTCTATTTCTATTTCATATGTATGGCAATTTGCCTTGATGCATGGGTACCATGTTCATGCCTGTACCTGTGATGCCAGAAGAAGGTATTGAATCCACTGGAACAGATGGTTGTGAGCCACCATGTGAGTGCCAGGAACTGAACCCGGGTCCTCTGAAAGAACAGCAAGTGCTCTTAACCACTGAGCCATCTGTCCAGACCCCTATGGTTGATTTTTAAAAATAAATACTAGATCTGTCAGCCATTCATCTGGCAAAGGATTATATCCAGAATATACAACGAACCCGAAAAAGTTAAAAGAGAATAATGCAATCAGCAATTGGGCCGATGATCTACACGGACACTTCTCAGGAGACACACTCATGGCTGATGCACCGCTAAACACCCTTTGTTAGAACAGGTACCGATGGAGCCGATGAGGATAAGAGAGGCTAAACCCTTCAGCAGGAGCAGGACCCTTTCTCAGAACAACGAAGGGTGACTGTTTCTCCATGGGAATAGGGACTGTGTGCACGTGGAATGGGGCCTTAGGGCTCTAAAAAGTCCAGTCCACCTGCAGGCCATCCCCCTGTAGTCTGGAAGTGGCAGATGCCAGCGGGTTCGGTGTGTGGATCTCCTTATCAGA
Source organism: Cricetomys ansorgei (assembly GCA_026225945.1). Taxonomy (NCBI): domain Eukaryota; kingdom Metazoa; phylum Chordata; class Mammalia; order Rodentia; family Nesomyidae; genus Cricetomys; species Cricetomys ansorgei. Next base: position 52,328 of record JAMJFZ010002520.1, read on the forward strand.
AGCTTCCTCTGGTGCCATCAGTCAGCTACCCTCTCCAGAGCTTCTTGTTCCACCTGAGACTTTTAGGTTATTAACCCTCCATCCTTAGCCACCAGGAAATGCAACCCTGCAGTGGGATTTCATTTACTTCACTCAGAATGGCCATCATCAAAATGGGGAACTTACCCCTGTACGTCGTTGATGTGAGCCTGTGGGAAACCACAGGTGGCTCCTAAAAGTCAAAGTACAGAGACCTGCTGCGTGGCCCAGCGACTCCGGTACTAGGGGTATACCCACAGGGAGTGAAGCCAGCAACCAGAAGAGAGCCTGTGTGTCCATGTGGATCAGTACCGCTCACCACTGATGCTGTAGCATCAGCCCTGGTGCCTGCCAACAGATATCCAGATAAAGAGGAGAAAGCAGATTTTACAGCAGAGTTGTATTTGGTCAGAAAGAATGGGATCACGTAATTCGCCAGAAAATGGATGGAACTGGAGGTTTTCATGTTAAGCAAAATAAGTCAGATGAAGACAAGCCATTATCACACGGTTTCTCTCACCCGTAGAGGCTAGCATTTAAAGGCAATCTGAAAGCAGTGGGGGAAACACTATGGGAAGTTCAGGGGGCAGGGGAGAGGGAGGGGAAGGAGAAGGTAAGATAGCTTAGTCAGGAGTCTGAACCCAGCTGAAATAGGATACGTTCATGTATGGAAACGCTACAGTGAAGTTCAGTAACATAGCATTAGTGTGTGTTACTATAGTACACACTATATAAAGAGTACGTGTAATATACAGCCCGTGAAGAACACAGTGTATCACAGGACACACTAGCTCATGTGATGCAGTAAAGCAAATGAACATGTCTGCCTTCTCAGAGCTACCCTTGGAAATGCTTTTGTGGCTGAGCGGCTGAAATCTACTGGAGCAGCAGGACTCCCTTTCCTGGAGGATTTTTATGTATAAGAAGATAAAGACCACTGCAGATAAATCTCCAGGTTTTATGTGTCTTCATGTTGGCTGCCACTGGGGTTAGTTCAGACGTCTGCATTCTGTTTCTTAAGTGCATGAAACCCAAAGCACACATGAACTATATTTTGAAGCTCTTACCTAGCCATTATAGCCAGACAAACAGTTGATGAAAGAACGAATACAAATTAAATACAAACAGAACTAGGAACCAACAAAACCCAAACTTGGCTTAACCGGAAAGCAGGTCTGCACAGTTCTGGCCCACGACCGCACAGTCTCCTTTGACTGCGGCACGCACAGTACTTCATGCCGTTGGGAAGCTTCAATTCTCTTACTTCTTTTGGTTATGATTTTGATGAAAAACCTTTGTTCACAGAGCTCATCGCTTGGCCTTCACCTGCTGCACCCTCTTAATTGATCTGCACAGCTGGCTCTTTTCTTTTATGTCAGAAAATGATCATAAATGCAAGCAAATGAATGCTTGCCAGGCCTCAGGGTTAAGACGGTTATCCAAGCAGCCCAGATCATGCTTGTTTTCTCTCCACCTGTGTTTGGCGTGTGCGGTACTAGGGTTGATTTAGGACCCTGCGCATGAACTTTACCATTGAGCCATAACCTCAGCTTTTAATGCCTGTATACGTTTTGAAAATCATTGCAGAAGCAGACATCAAAATTGAAAATTCTCTAAAGTACAGAATCTGAGAACATATCCCCTTAGTTTGAAAACACTGCAGTATTCTATTGAATGGCATAGTATGATCTGTACTTTGAAAAAGTCTAATTAGGGATGAAATAAAATAATTGTACTTAGTAATGAGAGGAAAATGTCTCACCAGACAAACAGCTTTAGTGGAAGAAGACTCATATGAGTAATGCATTTGAGCTGAAGCAAGATCCCACAAAACCACACACATCAGAATACCAAGACTAGACAGAGAAACCCTGCAAACCAGAAAGGCGCAGAATGATATACTATCTCCCTGGAGAACTGACTGCCAACCAAGATGACGAGACACAGCTGTGTTATTGGATGCCCTAATGGAGCCATGAAGACCTTGCAGGACAAGTGCTCTTGAGCAATTCACACCCACAGGACCAGCACTGCAGAAGGAAATGAAAGTGGTTCTGTAAACATTGGTGTTTTCTGTCTTAAAAACTTAAGGCTGTGTGTAATAAACCTATATCCAATGTTATGCTAAGTGGGGAAAAAGCATTTCTTCCAAGATCAGGAACGAGTACAAGGTGTCCACTCTTTCCAGCTTTATGCAGCAATGGAATTATTCTCTAGAGCCACAAGGCGAGAGAGAAGGAAATAAAAGCTACAAACAGGAAAGGGGAAACTCAGATATCCCTATCTGCAGACAGTGTGAGCTTGTAGTTAAAAAGACCTTGAAGACTCCACCAGAATACTCTTACAAATGGTAAAGATGTTCAGGAAAATAGCATAATACAAAATCAATAAGCCAAAACCATTGGTGGAGCAGTGAGATGGCTCTGTGGGCAGAGGTGCTGGCTGCTAAGCCTGATAACCTGGATTCGCTCTCCAGAACCACATGATGAAAAGACAGAACTGACTCCTGCTAGCTGTGCTCCGATCTCCACACGAGTACCATGACACATATAAGCACACACAAATAAACAAATATAGAAATTAAAACAAAAAACCAAAGCCAGCTACAAAATACCACCAGCTTACTCTCCTTCTTTGCCTTATGAGTGGTTAGCAGATAACGTGCAGAGAAAGATCTCTAGGAGACAATGCCACTAACAACAAAGAACAAAACAAACAAAAACATCGCAGGATAAGCCAGGCCGAGGCAACAAGGGGCCTCCTTGATGAAAACTCTAACATACTGAAGGAGAAAATCAGAGCCCGGGCTAGAAGATAACATCTCATCTTCATGGGTCGGCAGGATAGTGTGCAAACGGCTACACTACTGAAAATGATCTACTGACTCAATCCAAGTCCAAGAATGAGTTCATTGACATTTTTACATAAACATAAAAACAATCCCAATGTTTTCTGGGCGCACAAAAGGATCCAGAAAGAGCAATGCTGGAGGTATCACACACAGAGTTAAGCTGCATTATAGCGCCACAGTAACCGACAGCACGGTTTTGGCGCAGAGGCACAAAGACCAACACAGCACAGTAGAAAACCCAGAGAAACCACACAGCTACAGCCGCCTGATTTTTGACAAAAGATGCCCAAACATTTAACAAACGGCACTGGGAAAGCTGTATACCCACGCGGAGAAGAATGAAACTATCCCTTTAACTGTGCAAAATCAACTGAAAAATCCGTCAAAGACCTGAAATTGAAGAAAATATAGAGGAAAAAAACCTCTCAAGATATAGACGTTCGCAAGGACTTTATGAACAGGATTCCAATTACGCAGGAAATAGCAAGGATTGGCAACCAGGAGAAATTTAAAAGCATGAAGTTACAAGTCTACACAGCGAAGGAAATAGTTGCCAGAGTAGAAAACACACCACAGAATGGGAAAGAAACTTTGCCAGTCACTTATCTGACAGGGGACTGATATCTAGCATATAGAGAACACTAAACATGAAGACTGACCATCCCCCAAGGAATCTAATCAGCAAATGGGCAGTAAATCTAATAAATCTAATCAATAAATGGGCAAATGAAATGAGCAGACGGGTCCCCAGAGTAGCATGAATGGCCAATAAGTCGTGTGAAGAAGCGTTCAGCACCCTCGGCTTTCACAGCCATGCAGATCATAGCTACACTGACATTCCGTTTCAATCTTCAGAATGTCTTCCAGGAAGAAAGGAAACAACAGCGTTGGCAAGGATCCGGGCGAAAGAGAAACTTTAACCCTGCCTGCGGGGTTATAAATCGGCACAGCTATTACAGAAATCAATATGGCTTAAAACATATTGATGGTGGCTTAAAACACCAAACGCGGGGCTGACGAGGTGGCTCAGTGGGTAAAAGCGCTCGCTGTGAGGGCCTGGTAGCCGGGGTTCGAACCCCAGAAGCCACGGGACACACTGGCAAACTTCTGTAATCCCAGCCCTGCCCCAGGGAGATGGGATAGACAGCTGCCTGGGAGGAAGGCCAGCTAGCCTGGGGTGTGCGGGCTCCAGCCTCCCCCTGACGGGGGGGGGGGGGGGCAGCCAGGAGAGGGTATGGGGCTTAAACCAGGAGGGGGTGCTTGAGAGAGGGCTGACTCCAGGCTCATGGCCCTTTCTGGGCTCTGTGGACACCCAGCACTTGGGTGCTGAGGCAGGAGGATGCTTAACTTTAGAGAAGCTTGGGTTACACAGTGAGATCGTCTCAAAAGTAAAACAACCCTATTTGTCAGCACAGCACTGTTTACTTTTAAGCCGGCAGATACACTGTTTTTTCTGATTTAGGAAGGGGCCTTGACGGCCACGCGAGGCACCGGCATAAAGCAATCACGCGGAACCCTCGGGCTGCACCGTCCTTCGTTTCCTGCCTAAGGACAGGGAAGCATTCGCGCCGCGCACCCTACCGGGCGCTGGGGTTCGAATCTGCAGACTTGGAAGCTTCTGGAAGCTTCTCCTCGGTGACGCACAGTGCGTGATTTCAGACAAGCTCTGCGCAGCGGCGAGCCGGGTTCCGTGGGAGGCGGGATAGAGGCGAACAGAACACAGCGGTGTCCTGACGGACAGGAGAACGTGCCGGACCGCAGGCTCCCGCAAAGCGCACGCGTGAGACTGTCAATCAACATCTAGGGGCGGGGCTTGAGGAAGAGTGGGTGGAGCCGAGCCCACATCGCCCAATGGAGTGGAGGCAGGGGCGGGACGAGCGGCAGAAGGAGCATGGCGTGGAGGCAGCTGCGGGTGAGTTTGGCGGGGGAGGCTCCCGCGTGGCGCGAGCGCGGGCCGGGCCGGGCGAGGCGGGAGACAGGCCGCGCCCTTGCCGGGCGGCCTGCGCGAGCGCGGCCCGGGCGGAGCGGCTGAGCGGGAGCGCGCGGGCGTGCTCCATTTTTATTTCAGCTAGCGTCGGGCCTCTGCGAGCACGCGACCGCCAGCGCTGTGGGCAGGGTGCGGGAGCCGCCCTTCCGGGTCGGGCCCCCCTGCGGCCGCCGCGGCGCGTCTGGTCACGTCCTCTCCGTCCTCCTGTAGTGACAAATCCCATTAGGAGAAGTTGCGTGTGGGCGTGTGCGCGTGAGTGCAGGAGCCTTCCGAGGCCCGAAGCGGGGGAGCCCCCAAAGCGCCGGTTTCAGCCGGTTGTGCTACGCCTCACCTGGAGCTGGAACCGCTCTGCCCCGCTGGCAGAGCCCCGAGTGCACTTACCGCTGAGCCGTCTCCACCCCCAAATCTGTGTTCTGGCCGACACCCCTCATTTCTCCTACCTCGTGTTACACGCACGCACACACACACACGCGCGCTTTCCTCTTAGTTCCAAACAGCCGGCTCCCTACCCCGTCCCTTGCCCTTTCTCCTTGGCTTCAGACGCCTCCAGCCGCTACCTCCTCTCTAGCTTTTGTGTATCCTTTGGGAGTCAGCTTTAACTCGCTTCTTCAAGATCCTTCCATTCTTCTACACAGTGCTTAGTCCTTCGTGCCAGTTGTCATGGCTCCGTATCTACACGGCGTTTACTTGTCTCGTTAGATGCGTTTGAGCTGGGGCGGTGGTTCTCCACCCAACAAGACTGACGTGTTTATGTTGTAGCCACTTTTATTTTACAGACATTGGACCTTTCGGATCTGTAACTTTTCTAGCTATAATTTTAAAGTATAAACCATGTCCCAATTACAGTCTAAAGGAGAGTGAAATGTAACGTTTCGGTCTGTAGAAGTCAGAACAGCTCACCAGGTGTTTAAGCCTCTGCTTAGAAATGAGTGCCACAGGCGTGCACTGGCACACACGTAGAGCAGTAAACCTTTTCTGGTGGGGTTTCAGGAATGGTGACTAATCTTCGGTACTGTACAGTTGTCCTTCAATTACAAGGTACCTGCATTCCTGGAAAAGTCACCGTGTGTATGTAAACCGTATGGTAGGCGGTGTTTGTGTGGTGAACTATAGCTTGCCCCTTGACTCAGATAAACGGGAGCTTTTTTCAAACCTATATAAATATCACTAGCAGGTTCAAACATCATAGGGGATATAGGGAAATTAGTGTGTTAGCTTTAAACAAGGAAGAATATTGACAGGGCTGATTCCTCCACTTTGCTCTCATTAACTAATAAAAAATTTCCCATGTGCCCCCTAGAGGGCAGTACTGCCTGTCTTGAAAATTCCCGGCTGGTTCTTAGGAAAATACTCAGGGCTGGAAACTGTGTAAACAGTGGAGATACAGCCTCTACCAAGGCAGGTGTGTGAGTGAGCAGGAGATGAAGGGGGCAGTGTACACGTCGTGTAGATGTTATGTCCTCTGGGTAGGTGCGAAGGGTCTGGAAGGGTACTGCAGCCTCTCCTGATGGCGGTCCGCATGGCTCCTTTCTTCCCCCCAGAAGCGGGCCCTGGATGCGGTTGCCGTCCTCGGGGGTGGAGGACTTCTCTTCACCTCTTACCTGACAGCCACAGGGGATGACCATTTCTATGCTGAGTACCTGATGCCAGCCCTGCAGAGGCTGCTAGACCCCGAGTCAGCCCACCGGCTAGCTGTTCGCTTCACCTCCCTGGGGCTCCTTCCTCGAGTTACATTTCAGGACTCTGACATGCTGGTAGGTGCTGCTGGCTCACCCTGGGTTACATTCAGGCCCCTGGGAGAGGTCCTAACCTGCAGCACATCGGTACTTCTGCTGTGACTGTGCTGTTGGAAACCACAGCTGCAGGTTAGTGAGCAGCTGGATCTGGAGGCCAGTCTGGGGAAGCACCTTTTATTATGTGTTAGGGTTAGGGTACACCCTGTACATACGGAACAGCAGTCAGCACATAGCCCATACTTAGGTCTTTAATTCTCACAACTACCCTTTGAGGCAGGCCTGCCCTATACCCATCTACAGATGAGGAAACCGAGGTGCTTACTAAGAAGTTACTTGCCTACAGTCATACAGCTAGGAGGTGGAAGGACCAGGATTCAAACCCATGGAGTCTGGCTCCACTGTGTGCCTTGTTGAGATCTCTCTGCTGAGCAGGAACATCCTCTGGAGTCAGTAAACAGCTGATGGATGCAGGGGGCAGTGTTGGCAGGGAAGGGCTGTCACTTGTAAATATTACATCCGTCCCCTGTCTGGGGTGGTGTGAATGGTTGGAGAGTGGGCTGCGGCCTGGGTTGACAGGCTCTTTCTTTTCCCCACCAGAAGCAGGCCCTGGGTGTAGACATAAGTCCTGGGAGTGGAGGACTTAAGTTCTAGGCAGCCACCCGCCCCGTTCCGCACAGTCCCTCCTCTGGTGCCACTGCTGCGCTGTGTGCTGGGGGAACTGAATTTACGTAGAGCACCCACCCTTCCAGCGCTGTGTCTGACTTCACTTGCAGTTCTGAGGCACTTCTTAGCAAGTGGGAGACAGCAGTGATTTGAACATGGGAACCCAGCAAGATGCCCTGAGACCTCTCCCCGTTTGCTATGTGTGCTTCCCTTCCATGTCTGAGGATCCTCCTCATCACACAACAGTCTCCCGCAGCTGTGCATTTTACCTCAGACACTCGAGGGTTTTTGTAGGATCAGAACGAACATTCATTTTTAAAAAGCCTTCCTCAGCCCAGACTGAGTATGACAGCTTTGGAACTAGTCAGGAGGAGGGGAGAGTACACCGGGGGAGACAGAGCCACCGCAGAGCCAGTGTGGCCCTAACATTGTCCTCCCTGCATGCTGAGTATCCAGGGGAAGTCTGATGTAGGGTGCTGGTGACCCTGCTGAGAGAAGCACTTGGTGTAGCCTTGTATCCCTCTGGCTTTGTCTCCTTCCCAGGAAGTGAGAGTCCTGGGCCATAAATTCCGAAATCCAGTAGGGATTGCTGCCGGCTTCGACAAGCATGGGGAAGCTGTGGATGGACTCTACAAGCTGGGCTTTGGGTTTGTTGAGGTGGGAAGTGTGACTCCCCAGCCTCAGGAAGGAAACCCCAAACCCAGAGTATTCCGCCTGCCCGAGGATCAAGCTGTCATTAACAGGTAGGTGGTGCCTCAGTGTCAGAGACATCTTCTCTTTAGCCAATAGCTTCTGTGTGAGCTTTTCATAGATACAAAACCTGCCAGAACTTAGCAGAGGGAACCGCATATCATGGCAAGAGCCATGGACAGCAGAACCCTGATCATCAGATTTCAGGCACTGTTCTTGATAGAGAAGCTCCTCGGGTTTTACAAAAACTCCACCCTCTCATCCAGAGGCCTATTTGTGTAATGAAGGAAACTTGTAGCTTAGTCTCCTCCCACAATTCTTTAGCAGCTGAACTATGTACTTTTATGGTGGGAGACCTCAAGGTCTAAGAGGATCCCACAACCCTTTAGCAGCCAAGCTCTGTCACCTTTATGGTGGGGGAGTGGAAAGCCTAAGCAGACTGTTCTGTCCTTGCTGCTGAGGCTGTGGGAGAGGGATGACAAGAATTCCTCCGTAGCAACTCTGCTCTTTACCACGTTGGCTCTGCCAGAGAGCCGTGAGCAGGTGCAGGTCATGAGGAAGCAAACATCTGAATTGCAGATTTACATCAAGCCAGCACCTGCAGATAAAGCAGACTGCCAAGGCTTAGGCAGCCCTTCACCCAACAATATATAAAACAGTTGTTTTAAAGCTAACTAGAAGACAACGTCCCCACACTTCTCCCCTGCTGGGATCTCTGAGCCGGAAGGCCTGCCTTGTGTTTTTCTTGTATGATAGATGGATGTTCTGTCAGTTGGAATATTCAGGAGCCCTTTTGGACGTCTGCTGGGTGCCAGGCAGAGATCTCATCCCGACCTTGGAAAAGAGCTGTTATGGTTTTACCAGGCTCACACTGAGGCTCGGAGAGCTGGTATGGTTGCAGAGGACAGCTTGGGAAGGCCTAGTCTGCTGGACTTTGTAGTGTGTGCTTTTGTACATGGTTACACAATTGACTTTGTCCAGCACTGACCTGTAGAAATATGATGAGTCTCACATGTAATTTAAAATATTCGAATGACTACATTAAAAACTTGAAATGAGCTTGATAACGTATTTATAATTATCATGATTTAATGATAAACAGTACATGCTGAAGTCGTCTTAACATGCAGTCATCGGTTAACTATCCTCCTTTTATTGGCCTCTGTGGCCCCGTGCTGTCGGCTGCCTTGGCACTGCACAGGTGACCTTGCTTTCGGTGAACAAGTATGTAGTATCCAACATGTACAGCCGCCCTTAGGGGGCGTCCTTCCGGCTGTATGAAGCCTTGCCCTTGTTCTGTGCAGTTAGTAGAATCACAAAGGGAAGACCTTTGTACTTTTTGCTAAGAGATTTTTGGAGAGCCTCCTTGTGGAGATTTTAGCTGGTGTGTGGCTGTGCTTCCTACTTTATTTCAGGAAACTTCTCTACAAGTCATTGATCCTTCTCCTGCATTACAGGCAGGGACCAGGGTCATTAGGACTGGCTGGGCAAAATACATGTGTTTCTGATCTGGCTGTTACAGGTGACTTCAGGTCTTAGGGTGATGGTTCTGGGTAGAGTCCTGTGTGACAGGGAGTGGCGAGCGATCGCGCCTGTGATCTTGGGCACTCATACACTGAACCTTCTTGTTCATGTGCGTGGTATGTGTTCAGTACAGTCACGCTGAAGGTTTGGGTGACTATTTACTCCGGCAGTAGCTCCGCATGCCTCTGTCCATGCTGTGTTGCTCTGGCTGGGAGCAACGGAGTGATGTAACTGACTGCCTTAGTTACCATTCTTGTCACTGGGACGAAATACCGATAAACAGCAGCTTACAGAGGGAGGGTTTGTTCTGGCTCACAGTCCTGGGGTCCAAGCCCTCAGGGCGGCAGAGCCTGAGGCAGCGGGCCACTTTGCACCTACAGTCAGGAAGCAGAGAATGGAGAGTCTGGTGCTTAGGTTGGTGTCTCCTCACTCAGTTTGGGACATGAGCCCCTGGGATGGTGCTGCCCACGGTCGAGGTGGGTCTCCCTGCTCCATTAAACCTTCTGGAAGCGCCAGAGGTGTGTTTCCAGGATTATTCGTAGTCACGTCCAGTTGACAACGAGTACCCGGGGTGATGGCATGGAAATGGTCTCGGTGCCTTTTCCAAACCGTCACCTCTAACTCCTCCCCTTCCCTGCGGGCTTTTGTGTGCCAGGTACGGATTCAACAGCCATGGGCTCTTGGTGGTGGGACGCAGGCTACGGGCCAGACAGCAGAAGCAGGCCAAGCTCTCTGCAGGTAAAATCAGGTGTCGTGGGAGGTTTTTCTTCCCCTGTTAGAAAGAAACATGGGGGAAAACAAGGGAGGGCTTGCGATTCGGCAGTAGGAAACTCAGGCTCCTCTCTTGGGGATTGTCCAGTGGCCACCGCAGCCTCAAAGGTCTCCGCTGAATGGCACGATTCAGCAAAGCCTCAAAGATCTCTGGTGCCAGTGGAACCTGGAACTCCTAACTTTTGTGCCTGCCCCTCCTGAGAACTGCGATTACAAGTGTCTGCCATGCCCAGTTTCCTCCTGATTATCTTTTATCTAGGCTTCTAATTTCTACATTTAAAATTTAAAAGAGAGAGGCTCAGTGTGCTGTGAGCGTCCTTGTATGTACACACCTATGGAGACGATGAGCTGGTTCTTGGTCTTCGGGCAGTAGCACCACGCGTGAACATTTCACCGCCTCTGTCAGCTGGTTCAAAGTAAAGGTTGGGGGATGTATAACCTGTACTCAAAACGTTGCCTGGGAAACGGTGTGGTCACCCTGTTGATGTTTACAGACGGGATGCCTCTGGGAATAAACCTGGGGAAGAACAAGACTTCAGAGGATGCTGCTGCAGACTACATGGAAGGCGTTCGAGTCCTGGGCCCCTTGGCTGACTACCTGGTGGTAAACGTGTCCAGTCCCAACACTGCTGGTCTGAGGAGCCTCCAGGGAAAGGCTGAGCTGCGTCACCTGCTGGGCAAGGTGTGTCATTACACCGTCGCCTGTTCCTTTCCCGGGCCAGCCCTCTTCACTCTTGGTTCTTCAGGAGAAGGTTCAGGACCCCCGAGGAGAAGCTGCTCCTCACAGGTGGCCTAGGAAGCCTCACTACACCTTTCCCAAGTGCCCTCTGGTCTCTCACATCCCCAGCCGCACGCAGTAGGACGTTAGCTGCTATGAGACCACTGGTCACGCAGAGCAGATGATGCCTTTCTCCCGTATGGCTCTGTCCCCAGCACTGCGCGTGACGGACGACCTCCACAGAGAGGTCGCTAATGCAGCTCGTGCAGTGGCACGGCACGTGAGGCCCGCCTTGCTTATTTTCAGGAGCAAAAATCATATCGTTGAGCAGTTACCCCAAGGGGATACGATGTTCGTGCTTTGGCTGACCGTATGCGACAGTACTGACCCGCACTGAGGGCTGTGGTCTGGGGCCCTCACCTCCGGCCTGTCAACCTAGGTGCTGCAGGAGAGGGACGCCTTGACGGGAACGCACAAGCCGGCAGTGCTAGTGAAGATCGCCCCTGACCTCACGGCCCAGGACAAGGAGGACATTGCCAGTGTGGCGAGAGAGGTTAGAGTCAGGGTGGCCCACGGCAGGGTGGGCCATGGCAGGGACCACGACCTGCTGGGATAACCCAGAATGGGATGGTTGGCCACTTCCTCTGTGAAGTGAGAGGCGGTTGGGTGGGTGTCATCTGCTGGCAGACAGTGAGTTGAAACGTGTTTGGCGAGTCTCTTTCTTGCTCCTCATCTGTCTTCACCCAGAAAGTCTAAGGTCTGTGCTAGCCTCTCTGCCAGTCTCCACTGGGACTGGAATATTGTCTCTCTCCGGTCAGGCTGACCTAAACGCCAGGCCTCTTTGGCTAAGGGGGGAGGCGGGAACTCGTGAGACCAGCAGTTCTGGATTTAAGTCCTGTTTCTATTACATACTCCCTGAGCCTTAGATAAGATACCAGCTGTGGCTTGTCCTCAGGGTCAAATCCTGCTTAGGCACTGTGACGGGGTCAGCATGAGACAGCAGCATCACAGTGAGAGGCTCATTCCGATAGCTTCTCCAGCCAGGATGTGGGTGAGGCCTCGGAGAGTCTTGCTCTGAAGAGCTGCCCCTGGCCTGGCCGCTGCTTCAATCTTTAAAAAAAAAATGTTCCTTTGAGCTCCTTAAACCAGTGGCTTAAGACCCTCTCTGCTTCACACTGCAGCTGGGCATCGACGGGCTGATTGTCACAAACACCACGGTGAGCCGCCCTACTGGCCTCCAGGGTGCTCTGCGCTCTGAGGTCGGAGGACTGAGTGGGAAGCCACTCCGAGACCTGTCGACCCAGACCATCCGGGAGATGTACACCCTCACCCAAGGCAAGGCTTCTGCTCGAGGCCCTGGTCCTTCCCTCACCGGCTGTGTTTGCGGGGCCTGAGGCCTGAGGCCTGATGGAGACCTCGGTCCTCACATCCCCCTTCCTGTACCTCTCTGCAGGCAGGATTCCCATCATCGGGGTCGGCGGTGTGAGCAGCGGGCAGGATGCGCTGGAGAAGATCCAGGCAGGAGCCTCCCTGGTGCAACTGTACACGGCTCTCACCTTCCTGGGGCCACCTGTCGTGGTCAGGGTCAAGCGTGAGCTGGAGGCACTTCTAAAGTGAGTGGGGCTGGGTGCAGCTTGGGACAGGGAGGTTGGTCAGGGGGTGAGTCGTTGCCGTTGATCTGTTGAGTGCCACCAAAGGGCTGGAGGGCAGCAGTGGCAGGCAGGAAGATCTCTCTACCACACCTTGACCAGGAACGAAGACTGCCAAGGGAATCCAGAGTGGTTCTGGGCAGTGCGGTATACAAGGCAGGGCTTGCCACCTGCTCAGGGACCAGGCATGGAGGGACCCTAGCAGGAGGAAGCAAATCATGAATTTACATCGACATAAAATCGCTCACCTTCCTACACCGAAGACCTGAGTGGACATACGTGCAGGTGCCTGTGTGACGGCAGGGTAGAGGTCATGAGGGGTGCTGGGTAGGATGGTGTATTTAGCAGTGCTCTCATGGCGAGCTGGGCTTCCCACACACGTGTTTGCTTTCTTTCCAGAGAGCGGGGTTTTAACACAGTTGCAGATGCCATTGGAGCAGATCATCGGAGGTGACAGTCCCTGCAGGAAGCCCCACCCAGAATGTGCCCGCTAACTCAAGCATGCCTTGTGGCAGGGTTATGAGAGGAAGATCTGTTTCAAGCCATGTCCCTTGAACTGTGGCCTGGCTGGACTGCGTGAGCCAGTCACAGGTGTCTCTAGTCAATGAAGGCTCTCTAATTACTTGATGAGACCTCACACTACTGTCACTTTCTGGATCTGAATCCTGGGATCTCTCAGTGTCATAAGGACATCGGCCATTGGCTCTTTGGGATGAAAAATCGTGACGAAAATAAAGCCATTTAAGCCTGTTTTAAAATCCTGCTCTTCCCGGGGGTGGGGAGGCTGGGAGTGTCTCTGCGCAGATGCTGCAGGCCCTTCTGGCCTCTGCTGCCTGGTCTACAGGGGCTTTCCGGACTCTGCCTTTCAGTTTCAGTTGACCTTTATTTATTTTAAATTTCTGGCTTTATTTTGAGAATATTTTAAATATCATCAAAAGTTACAGCAACAGTCAGTGAAGTCTTCGTGTCCTGCATTTTGATCCTCCAGGGGTCACGCACGCGCACACGCACACGCACACGCACCCACGCTGGCTTGTACTCTTATTGCTGAGACATTTGAGTGTCAGTTGTCCTCGCGACTTTCCTCGTCAGTGCTTCTCCAGAGCACACTACATCCCTGCCTAAATTTCAAGATCACTGTGTGTTTCAGGGTTTTTATTACTGTCATAAGACACGATTGCCAAAAGCAGTTCATGGAGGAGAGGGTTTGTTTCATCTTACACCTCTAGGTCACACTCCATCACTAAGGCTAGTCGGCATGATCTCGGGAAGGGCAGGAAGTGATGCGGAGGAGTGCTGTCTGCTGGCTTGTTTCTCACGGCTTGCTCAGCCTCTTCTAGCTCCCAGGACCAAGCCTAGAGGTTGGGCCACCCACAGTGATCTGGGCCCCCCCTCCATATCAATCATTAATCAAGAAAATGCAGCACAGGCTTTCCCACAGGCCAATCTGATTCTCAATTGAGGTTCCCTCTCTTGATGACTGTAGCCTGTGTCAAGTTGACCTAAAAACTAGCCACACTATGCATGCTTTTCAAAGATTAAAAAATACAATACTCTCAAATCCGTAAAAGTTCCCATCCCTCTTAACCTGCAGAAGTGGCTTCTGTCTGAGGCCCATCCTCTCAGACTCCCTGTGTGTGTAGAGGCATCCACGGGAGTCCACTGTGCTGTAGCTGTGGACTGCCTGTCCTTGTCTGTGTTCACGCTGAATGGTTCACCAAGAGAGACAAGGAGGCATTTTTATGCATGCAAACCCTGCCAGACCTCAGCAGAGGACTTCAACACCTCTTTATAATGTGTGCTAGACTCATCTTCTTCCATACTCGGGCAAAGGTAACCCCAGTTAGTAAGGAGAGGGGTTGAGGCCTCTCATAACCGAGGATTGGCTGGAAGAGGTGTTATTTGCTCTTTGCTGAGAGGCACTTCTGGCTCCTTTTCCTCCAGGTGCAGATCTTGGTCCGTGCACCAGGAGAGTGCGATGGGAGCCAACAGTCACCCCCCCCCCCTCGTCTGGACTCCATTGTGCCAGTGAGTCTTGGCAGTCAGTCAGGTGACATTTCTATACAAACCTTGTGGCTCTACAGATGGGAAATAAAGTCAGTACACCTGGACACCAGGAAACGTGGATAAGAGGTGTCTGCAGGGGCAGAGTGGGATGACCTGGAGTGGTCCCCAGTTGGGCTGTGAGAGGCCTGGGAAATGACACAAAAGGAACTTCCCAGCAGGGTTGTGCAGCACCTGGGAACTAACACAAGGGTCAGCTCTCCGAAGGGAGAGAGTTCAGCCAGCTCCCACTCCTCAGATGGCCAGGGGGAGGTTTCTGGGTGTGGAAAATTTCAGCTGGAGAGTGCACTACAGGAAATGAAAGGAGAGAGAGTGTGAGGGCTTAGTGGCTGCTCCACCTGTGGTCCTGTCAACCGATTGGGTGCAGGAGCAAAGCTATTCAAAGCATCAGAACCAGCTCTTTCTGCCCCAGACAGTCACCACGCCCTGGCTGCTGCAATCTCAGTTATTCTCCTGGATGCTGGTTCTCCTCGCCTACCTCCTCTTCCTCTTCCTCTTTTTGGTTTTGTGAAGACAGAGTTTTGCTGTGTAACTGGCTGTCCTACAGAACTCACTCTGTAGACCAGGCTGCCTCGAACTCAGAGATCCACCTGCCTCTGCCTCTTGAGTGCTGGGATTAAAAGCATGCACCTCCACTGAATGAAAATGTATTCTCCCTTTCTTTGTTTTTGTGTTTTGAGACAGGATCTCACTATGTAGCCTTGGCTGGCTGAACCTATATAGATCAGACTGGTCTTGAACTCATAGAGATCTGCCTGCCTCTGCCTTCCTTGAGTCTAGTTCTTAACAGTCTAGTGTGGATCCCTAGTCTTAGGACCCAAAATAATCAACCTGATGAGATTGGAATTTCAATTTTATGTGAGTCTCTCTAACCAAAAATAAACACAGCTGGTTGGTGGCAGTGCACACCTTTAATCCCAGCACTCAGGAGGCAGAGGCAGGCAGATCTCTGTGAGTTCAAGGCCAGCCTGGTCTACAGAGTGAGTTCCAGGACAGCCAGAGTTACAACAGAAACCCTGCCTTGAAAATCCAAATTAAATAAGTAAATAAACAAACATGAACGTGTGCATTAACGGAGTTGAGTTGTTCTCCTTCCTCCTTTCATCCATTCCTTCTCAACAACCATTTGTTGTTGAGATCCTGCTTGTCAGTGGCTGGGCTATGGTTTGGGAATGGAGACAACCAAGCTTTGCTGCTCTTAGTCTCTGAGAAGCCATGCATGAACACAAGGGGCAGAACCTATGGGCAGAACCCACAGCAGGAGGAGCCTGAGCTCTACAGTGGGAAGGGAGCCATTTCTGGGTTACCGGGTATGTGCAGGGCCTGATTCCTTGACTGGCTGTTCAAAAGTACAATCCTTTGAATTCGCCCCTTCTAGAGAGTCTGTCAGGTGGCTGGGCTGGCCCCTCCCACATCTGGTTGGCACCTGGACTCTGTCGCTTGAATGCAATGAGGCCATTTCCTTGGGCTATTTCCTAATAATGTACTTCCCAGCCACAGGCTAGTCATAGCCCTCATAGGTCTCTGCCACATTGTCCCTGGGCCTAGTGGCTCAGCTGGGACAGAGCCTCGTTCTCTTCAAAGCACTGGGTTTCCCAGTTTTGGGGAGTTGCTGTCTTAGGGCCTTCTTCCCACAAGCTGCCATGTTCACAGCTATAATCTGATACAGATTTCCTCAAGGCCCCCATAGCTGCCAAGTGATGACTTCGGCCTGACCAGTGTAGGTAGGCCATGTCTTAACCCAGGATTAAGGGGTTTGCTGCCTGCTGACTCTTAGAGGTGACACTGGTGGGAACTGGAGCCAGTGATGTGAAGGGCCCTTAACCCTTGGAAAGATAAGCATGTAGAGGAGGTGGCTCCCTAGGGCGTGGCCTGTGTCTCAGGCCTGTCTCTTCTGCTTACTATGTCTTTGTAACTTTGAGAAAATTCCTAATCCTGTGTCTCACTTTTAAAGACAGGCTTGTTAGATGATAGGACCTCCTGCTCCGGGGATGTTGACAAGTCCATTCAGGATGGCTCTTGGCCCAGGGTAGGGACCCTCACATGTGGCCTGTGGCTACCGTGATGTCTGCCTTTCCTGTAAGGGGCTTGGTAGGCTGGTTCTTCAGGGCCAGCCCTTCAGTGCTGCAGATAGACAGGTTGCCCTTGGTCACGGTGTTGCATCATTCCTGACCCCAGATTTTGAGGGCAGAGGTCATTTACCTTCCACTAAGCTCAGCAAATAGAACTGCATTGTGTGCTGGCTTGGCTGGGGACACTGATGGCAGACAGTAAGCAAATACCAACATGTTCATATGGGTTACCTCGCCCCCAGAAGGCCATCTGTCCCACAGAGTGAAGAAAGCAGGCAAAGTCGGTATGACTTAGTCGGTATGACTTTTGGATGCAATCAGTTTTTAGAATTATATTAACGCTCACCTGCTTTTGACCTTTGACCAGTTTCCAACTGGGAAAGGCAGACTTTATTGATAATTGTGACTGACTTAATGGATTTCCCGTCTCTGCTTGTCTGCCCTTGCTGGAAGGGGCCAGCTTGAGGATCATGTGTAGTTTGGCAGCCAGGATTTGGGAGAAGGTTGATGATATTTTGCATACGTTTTTCTAAAAACTTGAAATTTTGGCATGTATGGTTCAAACATTAGCAAACTTGTCTGTCAGTGGCCCAGTTTTTGAGAATGGAATTGTGGGAGCTCAGGAAGCATGTCTGGGAAGCAGTGTCTGTGTTCCCAGCAAGCAGTGCCTTGTAGTCCCCCGTAGCTGATTTCAGGGGTAAGGGCTACAGTCTAGGGAAGTCTAGAACAGGAACTTCTACTTTTCTTATTGAGACAAACTGCATTTTTGAGGAACACGCTCTGGACTCCAGCACCCTCCTTGATCCTGCTGGAGAGGTGTGTGTGCCTCGGAAGCTCGGGGTTCTTTCTCCTGTCTGTTCACACTCTGCCTTTCTGATCCCACCAATTCTGAGATGCTGGTTATCTTAACACTTTTAACGTATCTGACATCGATTATATATTTAAGCACTTGTCAGCTTGTCATGTGCACGCAACACACACAAATAAAAACCAAAAACTAAAGCAAAGCAAACAAATCAAACCAACCCAAAGACCCAGGGAACTGCTGACATAGAAAAGAGACAAACAGTGTATGAAGTCCAAGTGAGAGCTCAGTGAGTACAGGCACCTGCTGCCACGCCTGGAGACCTGAGTTCTGTCCCAGATCTGGATGGTGGAGGGAGAGGACCTGCAGGCTGTCCTCTGACTGCCATGCACACACAGACACACGCTCAGACACACGCACACATACTCATACAAATGCACACATACATACACATTCACACACAGACACAGACACATGCACACACACACATAAATTAAAAAATTTAATCAAAGCTGTGTAGAAATGTACTTTAAAGTGTTGATAGTAGCTACTGGTTACATTGAGGTGGTGAAATAATACGGAGGATTTAATTTTTTTCTGTAGTGGGAAAAAATCTCAAGAATTTTGTGGCTGAATGAACTTTTCTTTGTTTTTGAGACAGATTCTTGCTATGTCTGTAACCCAGGCTGGTTTTGAATTCCCTTTGTAGCCCAGAATAGACTCAAAATCACAATTTTCCTGCCCCTGCCTATTGCGTGCTGGGGTTATAGGTGTGGGTCACTCTCTCTGGCCAGGATGAGCCTTCTTTTGGAGAATAGCTACTGCGCTCACTGCAAGAGACCAATAGGTACTGTGTTCACTGCAAGGGACCAGCAGGCTGGACAGTAATTACACTACCGCCTGCAGCCTGGGCAGGCCTTTAAAAATGGCTTTCCCTTCTAAAAATCACATCTGCCAATCAAATCAGCTCCTGTCAGCTGCTGTCCTGACTTGTTACTTCCAAGCTTTTGGGATCTTTATTCTCTACTAAATGAACTCCCACACCTGGGCTGGGTACTCAGTCCTCGCACCTGCCCCTCCATTCTTGTCTGTCCAGTTAGGAGACAGGCTTTCGGGCTGGAGCCTTTTTATGTCACCTTTGTGAAGGACACCCCTTGGGGAGGCTGTGGAGCCTAAGAAGATGGGGTCAGAGTAACAGGCTCAGGTGACATGCAGGGCACGATGTAAGTCTCACTCATTTGCTTGGGCTGCACGGTGGGTCTCCGGTTAGGTCTCAGGGTTCCACTACCAAAAGGAAGTCTCCAAAGACCAGGCTCTCATGCTGCCCTGGGTCCCACAGACTCCTAGAAAGAAGAAGCCATGCAGTGTGGTGACACTTGCAATGCTTGGGATGGTCAGAAACTGAGGTTTGATGATTTCTGGAAGGCAGGGCTGGTGGACCAACTGTGGGGGAGGCAGAAAAAGAGGCTGCCTCAGGAGGGAAGGTTCCTGACTCGGGCACCTTCAGTCAAGGCTCTGCAATGCATACGGAAGTAGTTCCCTTCTGCCTTAGTTAGGTTTCTATTACTGTGATGAAACACCATGACCAAGAGCAAGCTGGGGAGGAAGGCTTTATTTGGCTTACACTTCCATGTTATAGTCCATCATTGAAGGAAACCAGGACAGAAACTCAAACAGGGCAGGAACCTGGAGACAGGAGCTGATGCAGAGGCCATGGAGGGGTGATGCTTACTGGCTTGCTCAGCCTGCTTTCTTATAGAACCCAGGACCACCAACCGAGGGATGGAACCACCCACAATGGGCTGGGCCCTCCTCAATCAGCACTAATTAAGAAAATGTCTTACAGCTGGATCTTAGGGAGGCATTTTCTCAATTAAGATTCCCTCCTTTTAGAGAACTCTAGTTTGTGTGTCAAGCTGACATGAGACTAGTGTAGTTAGCACACCTCTTTCGTTATTGAGGGCACTGTGTGTGGGGAGCTGGCAAAGGCACACTGTGCTGGGCCATATAAGGGACCTGGGGCTTGAGGCAGCAGTGCCGTGCCCTTCTCTGCCTCACAAGCCTTCTCCAACCAAGGTCAGGGACCTCAGCAGGCCTTCTTGGCATGTGATTCTGAACACCAGCCACCTGGGCCCCGCACTGAGCTGCACTGTGGTCTGGGAAGTCCTCGGCTGTGTCAAGCACTTGGCCGTGCTTCTGAGAAGAGGGGCTGGCCGAGTGTGGCTAGCACAGCTGTGTTCTCCTCAGTGTGACCTTTTATTCTCCAGCAGTGCAGGAATGGCTCAGGTCCCTCCACATGGTGGCCTCTAGATTCTGTGTGCAGGAAGGAGAGGGCAAGTCCAGGTACCAGCCATATTTCAGGTCTATCCTTGAGTTATGTTTGCACTGTTTCAAAGTCACACAGCCAAAGCCAGATTTAAAGGGTAGGGAAACCGGATTCTCTTACCAAGGGGAAAATGTCGACCTTTACTGCGGGCAGGCACCACGAGGGTTAAGACCCGGCTTCCAGACTCTGCTCAGATGGGCTACTCTGGGAGAGACAGGCCTCTCTATTACATCTGAAGATACAAACACTGTCCGTGTGCATACACATGCACACAGAGCACAGTGGAACACACACGTCCATGAGCCCGCCAGGCCAGCAATTGGCCTGGCAATCATTCCTTCACTTTGTATCCCCAGGTGCTTTCTCTAGTGGTTTCTTCCCGCCTCCTGGTGACAGGTAATACTTTACATTTGGTGTCTTCCGTTCCATTGAGAACTTGAGAAATAATAGTTTTAATATCACCAGAGTCTACGGCTGTAGAATTTACTGCTGATTTTGCTTTTTCCCTATGCAGTTAGGTTCACTTACTATTTATTTCTCGAGTTTTTTGTTGTGATAAAATAAGCCAACTTTACCATCCTCAGCTTACATTCGGCAGCAAAGATCACACCGGCAGTTTGTGCAACCATCGACACTGTTCCCAAAATGTTTTCCCAACCAGAAACTCCGAAATTAAGCAATAGTCTCCTCCCCCTCTGCCCTCTCTGAGCTTCTGGCAGTTAGTTTATCATCTTTAAAAAACATATTTATTTACTTAGCATCCTTCTCTCTCTCCCTCTTTCTGTCTCTCTCTCTCTCTCTCTGTATTCAAGGCACACGAGGTTTGCTCCACCATGTGGGTTCTGGGAGTCGAACTCAGATCATCAGGTTTGGCAGCAAGTGCCCTAACTAACTGAACCATCTTGTCAGCCCCTTCCCTGACAGTTTCTAACCTACTTTCTGCCTCTGAATTTCCCTCTTGCTGCTTTCATTTATGTTTATGTATGTCTCGGAGGTTTGTTTATACTGTAGGAGACATCAATCAGCATTATTTTCTGTAGGTGGATACTATTCTCTTGCACGTGGACCACATTTTTCATTCTCCTGCTGGTGGACACCTGGGCTGTTTGCATCTTTTGGCCGCTGTGCAGATGCTGCAGTGAACGCGGCCAGAGAGCATCTTGTTCCGGTTCCTTTTGGTTGGACACCTTGCTGTGACACAGAACTTCTGGGAGACACAACACACACATCCACTCACCCCATATAGGGAGCCCACAACAGAACAAAGTGCAGACACCACCCAAGTCCAACTCGGTGAACCAAGTCAATGAACCCTGAGTTTTATTGAGCTTACTTACAGCAATATGGGAGAGGGGTTACTTGTGGGAACAGAAGACTCTCAGACAGCCACGTCGCCAGAGCCCACCCAGCATGAGTGACAGCTCACACAGCTGGGAACCTGGAGCACACTGCACAGCCTGCAGGCGGCTCAGCAGGTTGGAGAGTGTTCCAAGTGACACTAGTCTAAACCTCTTCAGGCAGCTAGTCTGGTCTTAGAGTCTTCTTTGGAGCTTTATTGCTTACTCTGGCAGGGAGGGGCCTACAGAATCTGGTCAGTCTTCGGGACTTCCTGAAGCTGTTTTGAGTTGTTTTTCTTCCTGCTTAAGGAGAGCCCTGCAGGATGGAATGTTTCAATCTGGGAGAGAACGGTTGCACCACCCCTCTACAGGTGGAATTGCCATAATTCTGTTATCTTTCGGACAGAACACGGATGTATGCCTGGAGCACGCCATAATTTTGTTACCTTTTGGACAGACCACGGATCTTTCCCCTGTAGCACACACCATTCTGTATTCCTATCACATCACGTGAGAGTTCCAATTCCTCCACATCTTCCCCAACGCTTGTTTTATGTGCACGTGAGCGCGCGCACGCGCGCCCACACAGACACACACACACACACCTGTACTCTTCCCACAATTTATAGCCATCTCTGGTAGATGTGATTGTAGCATTTTTCTAATAACAAGAATTTTCAGTGTTCCCGAGTAACTTTGTGTGTGTGTGTGTGTGTGTGTGTGTGTGTGTGTATGTGTGTGCACGCGCGCAGGCTAAAGGGAGATGTCAGGTGACTTCCTAAAATTATCTAACATTTTTCCATGTGCTCTTTGGCTATTTATGTATCTTTTAAAGGATTACCTGTTCAAATCCTTCATTCATACTTTTCTTCCCCGCCCCACCCCCGTGAGGCTCTCACTGTGCAGCCTGGGCCTCAGTCTCCTGAGTGCTGTAACCTTTTGCCCATGTTTTAAATGGGTTATTTCTCTTGTCATTTTTGGATATTAAGCCTTTATCAGATAGTGTATCTGTAAATATTTTCTCCCTCTCTGTGGATTTTGTTCATCTTCTTTTTTATTTTTTTTCATTTCTAAATTACATGTAGTTGTGTGCGTTCGTGTGTCTTGCATGTGAGTCAGAGGCATTGGATGCCTGGAAGCTGGAATCACAGGCTGCTGTAAGCCTGATGCTGGGAACTGAACTCAGGTCACCTGGAAGAACAGCAAGTGCTCTTAACATGCTTTTCCATTTCTTGGTATTGTTTGTGATTTGGTGACCTATTTAATAATCCTTTACTGGGGCTTGCTTTTGAGCTCTGTAAGAGCAGTGTCATTCCCAGTGCAATCTTCTGCTGCGGTCCTCTTTTTTCTATTCTCTGTTGTCCAAGCATTTTCCGTCGTGTGTCCACGCCGCCCACTGGTTACCAGTCTCCTGTTGGAAGGCACCTGTGGTCTTTCCAGTTGTTCTGTATTGCATCGATGCTGCTATAAACAGCCCAAGTGATTCTTTGATACGATCTAATTTACAAACCGCTAATCTTTTTTTTTTTTTTTTTTTTTTTTTAACGAGTGACACTATTTAGATTGAGTTGAGTGAACAGCACACCAAGGCAGGAATTTGAGTGAAACATTGATTTTTTTTTCTTCCTGCTGCCCAATGGACTAGCCACTGGACTGTGAAGCTCCAGGAAGTCCTGCTGTTGAGTTCGGTTTATGTCTATACTAACCACGTGGTTAGAGATTTTCTGCTAGGAACAGGAGGAGACACAGCAGGCTCATTTCAGTGATTTCAAGCCGGAACACTTTTAGCAACAGGAAGATGTCCACACGAGTGGGGAGCGACTGTGAAAGGAAGCCTTTTCTTCACAGCTACCCCGAGTGGGGTTGATGGAGTGTACACCATCCTGTACGCCAGATCTGAAATGGTTCCATGATAAACCTTTTTCAGCACTGGAAACTCTGGAGTGAAGAGCCAGTGTGGAGTCCCCTGTCAGCCTATTCTACAGCTTTGATGACTGAAATTAAAGGGCAACAGGCCCAAACCCAATAAACCCAGTCTACTGATTACATGCTCCAGAGCTTTCCACAGTCAGGAGATGGCCACACTTAGGCATCACAGTTAAGAAAAGGAAACACTTCCTTTTTAGTTCCGGCTAGGCCAGGTCACAGAGGTATCTAAAGGGCATTGAAAAGTCTCAAAGGAAGGTCTAACCTCCCCGAATAAAGTGTGAGATTGACAGCCCATCTTCCCATCCAGCATGGCGGTGGGAGTGAGGCATCATGAAGTTGCCAGATTTCTTCATGATTTGTAAAATAACACCGTGGGAGAGCCAAGCATGAAGCAAGAGCGACAGGGGTTTGGTCTGTGGTTTGGTTACGGGAACAACCAGTGACCTTAGCAAGGCCGCATTGTGTAAACACAGAATTGGAAGAGAAGGAGGTGGGGTAAGATCTTGAGGCATAAAAGGCTCAGCTGGAGTCACTGCAACACAGCCCTTCCAGAGGCAAGAGAGGCCCAAGATGAGGTGAGTCCACAGGTGCATGTTTCACACTTTGAGTACTCAATGTAGACATCTATGGGGGAGATGCAAAAACAGAATGCAGGAACGGGGCCAACGGGCTACAGTTCCAGGCCAGTCAAACCTGTAACCTGAAGGCAGCATGTGGCTGAGATAGCTGTGAACTCAGCTCAACATAGAGCTGTAAGCTTACTTAAAGCATTACGTGTGCACGTGTGTGTGTGTGTGTGTGTGTGTGTGCGCGTGTGTGCTGTGCACATGCACAAGGAGACCAACTCTACACTCCTCCTCTCTCCACAGAGCCCTGGGAGCTGTTGTCACTCTCCTGCTCTGGGGACAGCTCTTTGCTGTGAGCAATGATGCCATGGATATTGAAGGTGAGTCTCTGGGTTTTCCCAGGAGCTGGGCACCACAGCTCAACTATGCCCTAGCTTGGACCTATCAGAGCTGTACTGTTAGGGAGACCCAGTTCCTCCTCCCGTCCTCTTCCTCCCCAGATCTTCAGGATCTCCCTTCTCAGCTTCCAGGCGCAGGGAGGCTGATGTGCAGGTGCAGGAAGGCTGGTCTGGAAGGCGGCTCCCTCTCTGCTGAATTCACAGGGAGCCGGATAAGCACCCACAGCCTTCCCTGGCTTCTTTTTCTTGGCAGATGACAGCTGCCCAAAGCCCCGGAGATTCCAAATGGCTATGTGGAGCACATGGTTCGCTATCAATGTCGCCGGTACTACAGACTGAGGACGGAAGGAGACGGTAAGGCCTGTGTGTGCGCCCGTTCCTGCACACCCCTGGTCCTGTCCGATGTTCCCATGATGGATGGGGGTGGGGTGCCCAGCCAGAAACTTCATGAGCGCTGCATGGAGCTAGGAGAGTAAGATTCAGATAAAGTTCCTCTCTCCGATTGGTGGACTTTCCACTGTCTAACTGATCTCAACTTCCTGCTTTGTTTTGTTAAGGGGTGGCAGTTCTGTGACCCTGTTGCTGGGAGTGCAGCCCTCATGGTATCTGTGCCAGTTTCTGGGGGCTTCATAAGTCTTTAAAGCTCCTGTGGTTCTTACGGCATCCTTTTGGAGACACACTCTTAAGTTTTATTTTTTTCTGACAAGGAAACCAAGGCACAAGGAGGCTGAGGTAGCCCGTGAGAGGCAGTCAGGATCTGAACCCTGACCTCTTCCTCCCCTATACTGCCATCTGCCATGACTGCCTCCTGTCCTGCGGGCAGGGCACGACCTTCCTTCCCGACATCGTCCTTCTCTCCCTCTTTCCTCCAACTCCTTAGCCCTTCTTTTTAGAAGTCCCCTCATGCTGCCCTGGGCCAGGTTGGCTTTCTCTGAGCTCACCTCCCCCTTTCATTTCAGGAGTGTACACCTTAAACGCTGAGAAGCAGTGGGTGAACGCAGCTGCTGGAGAGAGACTCCCTGAGTGTGAGGCAGGTGAGTGCTGGGCCTACAGTGCCGGCGGAGGTCAAGAGGAAAACGTGGCAGGGCCGAGTTCTTCTTATCTAGCCTCCCCTGAGCATGTGAGAGCCAAAGCGGGGGGTCAGAGACAAGCCAGCTGGCAAGGCAGGGATAAGACTGCTTAGTGCCAGGTTCACTAAGGCCGAAGGGATTGGCTGAGTCAGTTGACTACACTGCTTCCCACAGAGATGCCCTCACACACCACCTGCTTCCAGAGCCTTGGTCAAAGGTAGAGTGAGCTCCTCAGGAAGGACCATGCCGGGAGGAAATAACACGAGCTGAGCCCACAGAGAGATAAGGCAGGAGCTAGGGGCAGCTGGGACCCCTGCAATCAGTAGTTCCCCCTCTTCTGCCGGGATGAGGGTTTTGCCCAGCTTGTGCTATCATTGGCAGAAACTGCCAGCCTGTTTTGTGTTAACTTCAACATCGGTAAGACCTGTGTTCCTGCCAACCATGCTGCAGGGACCTCTTTGACTGAGAATGAAATACACTCACGGCTTCCAGCCCTTTTACTGAGTTTCAGAAAATCCTGGGATTTTCGTGTGTTAATCAGCCAGGGTTGAAACAAAATTCTGCCTTAGTCACTTACCATGTAAACACTAGAAATGGAGGAGCAGGTGGTGAGGGCAATGCTGGGGTCTCTCTGGGTACAGAAGCAGCAGAGGTTGATGCTTCCAGGCCTCCGCAGGCGGGGCTTGCCTGCTCCGCTGCTCACCTCCCTCCCTCCCTGTGCAGTGTGTGGGAAGCCAGAGCATCCTGTGGACCAGGTGCAGCGCATCATCGGTGGCTTTATGGATGCCAAGGGTAGCTTCCCTTGGCAGGCCAAGATGGTCTCCCGCCACGGTCTCACCACAGGGGCCACGCTCATCAGTGACCAGTGGCTGCTGACCACGGCCACAAACCTCTTCCTGAATCACAGTGAGAACGCGACAGCCAGGGACATTGCCCCGACCTTGCAGCTCTCTGTGGGGAGGAACCAGCTGGTGGAGGTCGAGAAGGTGGTGCTCCACCCCAACCGCTCTGTGGTGGACATTGGGCTAATCAAGCTCAAGCAGAAGGTGCTTGTCAATGACAGAGTGATGCCCATCTGCCTGTCTTCCAAAGACTATGTCGCACCGGGCCGCATAGGCTACGTGTCGGGCTGGGGGCGGAATGCCAACTTTAGATTTACCGATCGCCTCAAGTACGTCATGCTGCCTGTGGCTGACCAGGACAGCTGTGTGCTGCACTACGAGGGCAGCACAGTGCCCAAGGAGAAGGCCCCCAAGAGTCCTGTCGGGGTACAGCCCATCTTGAACGAGCATACCTTCTGTGCCGGCATGAGCAAGCACCAGGAAGACACCTGCTATGGTGATGCCGGCAGCGCCTTCGCCGTTCACGACCTGAAG
Organism: Cricetomys ansorgei; assembly: GCA_026225945.1. Lineage (NCBI taxonomy): Eukaryota > Metazoa > Chordata > Mammalia > Rodentia > Nesomyidae > Cricetomys > Cricetomys ansorgei. Next base: position 78,878 of record JAMJFZ010002520.1, read on the forward strand.
CAGGACACCTGGTACGCGGCTGGGATCCTGAGCTTTGACAAGAGCTGTTCTGTAGCCAAGTATGGTGTCTATGTGAAGGTGTCCCACATCCTGGACTGGATTCAGAAGGCCATGGCCGAGCACTAGTGCAGGGCTGACTGGAAGGCAAAGCTTGGCAGGGTAGGGTGGGAGCCACGGTCTGAGAGCACTGTCCATCACGGAAGAGGGGGAATTGGAAGGGACAGGGCATAACCTGAGGAGTGCCAGCCTTGTACTGCTCAGTCAATAATAAAGAGCTTGCTTCTGACCCATTCTGGGCTCTTTGTAGTCTGGGAGTTTTCTTCTAAGTACTGGGCAGCAAGGAGCATGGTCTACTGGAAAAATGGGGACTCCCCCAGCCTGACGTTCCAGGAGACCCCAAGGGTGCTATAGACTGCCTCGGGGGAATCATGTTTACGAAAGTCGGGTCTCGGGGAGATCCCTGTGACCCTTGCTTTCCAGGAGAAAGACTTGGAGAAGTGAAGGGCGCTGGTTAAGGTCACTCAGCTACCTAACCACGGAGCTGAGCTGGATCCTGGGTCTGCTTGAATGCAAATTCTGCTGTCACCTCTCCAAAGCGGGAGAGGAAAGCCCCAGTGAGGAGATGCGAGCTCAGAGTGGGACAGGGGATGTGACAGAAGCCCTACTGTGTGCCTCCATCTCAGTGCAGGCAGGCTATGGACTTAATGGGGCCTCACTGCAGCTCAGCCCACAGAGCTGCTGGCTTAAGCTCCCTGGCTGTTACTTGTCCCCACATCTTTCTCCGTTAGGGACGAACACTGGAGACTCTCTAGAGACCCCTGACTGGAATGCTCTGGGACTTGGCAGAGCTGAGGTCTCCTCCTCAGTGGCTCCTCTTCCACAACGGAAACTCACCTGTACTGAGAGTTGGAGGCAAGCCCTCCTACCCCAGAGATAAAGGGGTCTGGGGAGATGCATCAAGAAGCTCTTCAGTCTGAACACTTCCTTGCCCCAAGCCTTCAGTTCAGTCCCTCCCCGGTCTATGTTCTCATCATGCCAAACATGGCCTCCTCTCACGTGTGTAAGAGGCTCCAGGGATGTGTTCTTCACCTGCATCCTCACAGTCACTGGTACATCTCTCCCACTGTAGAGTTAGGGAATCAAGGGGGACAAAGACCTATGTTCTAGAACCTGAGAGAAAACAGCCAGACTCATACTTACAGGGCACCTGACAGCAGGCAGCTGGCCACTACTCAGGAGGGAAAAGAAGAAACCTTCTGGCCCTTCCTCCATTACCCCACCTCCCTCCCTAGCAAGCCTCCTGCTTGCTCTTCAGCAGTGCTTCTCCCTTCCTACAAAGGACTGCCTCCTCTCTCCTCAGAGACCTTTCTTGTCCAGGAGTTGCTTGTAGTTATGGCACCTAGCACTGTCAGGGCATGCAGCCCCTGCTTAGTAGTAATTTGTGGAAGGGAAACCAACCAATCCAGGATCTGATAAACACCAACCCAGACTTCAGAGCCCCCGACCCCACCAGGTCCCTTGACAAGCCCTCCTTGTCAAGTTCTGAGATTTTTCGGGCACTGAGTACTTAGGCTGAAGGACAGAAGAGCTCAACACAGTGAGTCGGACAAAAGACATTTTATTCTTCCACAGGGAAGTGGAGATGGCTCGGCTCTCCCCTTGGCGTTAAATAACAACTTAGGGACCCAAACAAAATAAGGAGTCATTTTAGTGGAAAGGACTGTGTTTTCCCATTCCAAAAGTAGCTCTCATTTTTTCTGGTGCACAGAGAAAGCCCAACATATCTCCTTTCTGTGCCAGAACCAGGTCCTGTCTCACTTCGCCCTGAAGGACACGCTTCAGAAAGGAGCTGACAACAGGGCTGGACCTGCGGTGACAGGTCTTGGTTTTCAGTCCTTGAAATACGTGTGCTGGCACTGCCTTAGGGGAGCTCTGTCCTTACTTCCCAAGGGCAGCTGACTTGTTCAGCTCAGACTGTGCAATGAATGAAGGGCCACATTTTCTCTTGGGCAGTTTAATAGCCTGCCAGCTACAAATGAGCAGACCAGGCAGTGCTTTCAGTCTGCCAGAAAGGTCCCCCAACAAATGACTCCCCTGCAACTCACAATTAGTCATCTCAAGAGAAGCCAGGGAAGGAGGGAGCAAAAGAGGCAAAAGGGCGGAGGTATGAAAGGGCGTGCAAGTAAGCACCGCTAACCAAGCTGTCCCCACAGTGTTTGGGAGAACGCATGAGCTTGGGGGGCGGGTCACAAAGACCGCCGAGCACTGGTGCTGAGGCTCTGAGGCTCTCAGAGAATGGGCCCTCAGGCACCGGGCTCCTGG
>JAMJFZ010002521.1:0-62816 GCA_026225945.1 Cricetomys ansorgei
GAGAGCCCAGATTTACATAGCTGGAGAGACCCATTCCATGTTAATGGAATTAAAAGACACACCATTGGACATGGCTGAACACCAATGCTATCAGGACAGCAATTCTCTCCAAATTGACTTTGTGATTCAATCCGATCTAATCCCCCAGGGGCTGGCTCTGAGGTTAAGAACGCTTGCTGATCTCGTAGAGGGTGGGGTTTGGTTCCCAGCACCCCACACCAGGCGGGTGGGGCACAACTGTGTGAAACTCCAGTTCCAGGGATTCGGTGCCCCGGTGCCCTCTTCTGGCCTCTGCGGCCACTGCCCTCGGCCCATGATGATTATACACACGCAGGCACTGGAACATACACATAAAAAAAGTCAGCCTAAAAGAAAGAAAAAAAACTTCAATCTTTCTCCCCAATCCTAAAATTGTCAAGTTACTCATAAAATACATATGGAAATACAAAGGAATAGCTAAAAAACAACTTTAAAAAGGGACAGAGTTGGAGGGCTTGGGGCCCCTGACTTCAAAACTGCAACACTTAAAGTTGATTGGTTGAGGAATAAAACCTCACGTTTATAATTAATTTATCTTTAACAAAAATGCAAAAGCCATTCAGTGGATGGGTGGGGACATGTGTCCCACAGGACAGACATTTTCTTCAGTCTAAAAGATGCTGCGGGGACAATCAGCGTCCGCACAGCAAAGCTCAGCTTAGACCCTTGCCTCCCCAGTATCAAAAACCCGGGATGCAAAATGCATCCCAGGCCTAAAGGAAAGAAACTGAAAACGTAAAACTCCGAGATGAAAATGTGAGAAGAGTTTTATGACCTCGAACCACACAACAACTTCCTTCATCTCTGAAAGTCCTAGTTAAAAGGAGAAAACTGATAACCTTCATTTTATCCAAAATTCAAAGAAACCATTAAGAAAAGGAAAACCCAAATCATGGGCTTAGAGAAAGTTTTCGGGAACGTGCTTGTGTTAGGACTTCACGCAAGGAGTCCTGATGACTCAAAGAAGTCGAGCAATGTAATCGAAAATGGGCTAAAGATTCAAACAGACGTTTACCAAAGAAATCATATGAATAGCTAATAAGGACATGAAGAGATGCTTAGCACCAGTAGTCATCAGGGAAATGCAAATTAAAACCACCACACGCCCACTCGGGTGGCTTCAGTCCAAAGGACAGAATGTTGGGAAGGGTGAGAAGACGCCAGACCACCCAGGCATCCCTGGCGGGGTGTGAGCAGGTGTGAGCGAACGACCCACCGTGGAAAGCAGCCTAGCGCCCATGTTTTATGTAGTCCGAGGTCGCCGGCTCTCACGGGTTATTACTGAGTTTTGAATAATAGGTAGGAAAGCGTCATTCGCTTTGGTAATGGAGGGATCCACCTACGTTTTCTTCTCCTATTATGGTTTTATTTATCACACGGAAAGTTACCGGTCTGCTAAGAGATGATGTGTCAGCGGGTGAGAGATCGCTCCAGCGGCATCTAGTTCCTCTCCTGTGATCTTAATCTTGCATATTAAAATGTTGGTCCCTTCCCCACTGACTTGATGCAGCTCTCTTGTTATGTGAATGCTTAAACTTTTCCATGGAAGCAGGCATGTCTTTCTGGTCCACTCGTCTCTATTCATGTGTCTGACTCATACGCTTTTAAATATAGAGGCCTTACAGTATGGGTAAGAGGCTGGCAGGCTTATTCTGTGTGTGTGTGTGTGTGTGTGTGTGTGTATCTGTGTGTGTGTGTGTGTGTGTGTGTGTGTATCTGTGTGTGTGTGTGTGTATGTGTTCATGGGGTGTGTGTGTGTGTATCTGTGTGTGTGTGTATGTGTTCATGGGGTGTGTGTGTGTGTGTGTGTATGTGTTCATGGGGTGTGTGTGTGTGTGTGTGTGTATGTGTTTCATGGGTGTGTGTGTGTCTGTGTTCATGGGGTGTGTGTGTGTGTGTGTGTGTGTATGTGTTCATGGGGTGTGTGTGTGTGTGTGTCTGTGTGTGTCTGTGTGTGTTCCTGGGGATGTAACCTGGGGCCTTGCACTAAGTTATATTACCAACCTTCTTTTTGCTTTTTGTTTTGCTTGTGCGGTGTGTGTGGATAATGTGTTTGTTTATTAGTATGGTATGGGCACATGTGTGGGGATACACCTGCACATGGGTGCACATACACGTGTAGGCCCAAGGTCACCATCCAGTGTTTTCCCTTAATCAACTTCTATCTTTATTTTATTTTATATTTATCTTATTACTGAGATGGGGTTTCTCACTGTACTTGAAGCTCACTGATTTGGTTAGGCTGCCTGGCCAATGAGCTCAGGGATCCACCTATCTCTATCCCATCCTTTCCCTACCCGGTGCTGGTATTACAGAAGTTCGTGGCCGCCTCCGGTCCTGGGGATCCAAATTCACGTCATGGTGTGTGGGTGACAGGCCCTTTTATGATTGTGCCATCTTTACAGCCCCTTGTTTGGTGATTTATTTTGAAACAACATCTCACTAAATTGCCCAAGCTGGCCTTGAACTCACACTCTATAGCCCAGGCAAATCTTGAACTTTCAGTCTTCCTGCCTCCAGCCTTCAAAATAGCTGGGATTGCAGCTTACACCACCAGGCTTGTCTTTTGGCTTCTTCAGTGGGGTTTATCTAGCTCTTCTTTGTATTTGTCTTGAAAATGAACTCTTAAAAATATTGATTTATTGTATTTTATGTGCGTAAGAGAGTGCATGTGTCTGCACACCATATGTATGCAGACCACAGAGGTCGGACGAGGGCGTCAGATCCCCGGAGCTGGAGTTACAGGTGGTCGTGAGCCACCCTGGGGGTCCTGAGAAGTGAGCGTGGGTCTTCTGAAAGAGCTGTAAGCACTTTCAACCAGAGCTATCTCTCCAGCCCCTGAGAAATTCTATAAGAAAATGCTCTACGTTTAAAAACAAACAACAACAGCAACAGAATCCTAATGGCCTTCTCATGGTCGGAATGAAATCAGGGGGAGGGTTCACATTTTGTGATCTTATTTCACCCTAGCCCAGACGTGCCACGTGTTTGTGCGCACCAAAACCTTTTTATGTCTTTTAGAAAATTCTGCAGCTCTCTTTAGATTGGAGGACTTTCTTATTAAATTCCTTTCTGTATTTAAGTTTTCTTTAACTTTTTCTTTTCCTCTATGGTAGATGAAGGCTCTTTTAAGTTTGTATGGTCTGTCTTCCATCACCTGTTTTTCACGTGTGTGTATATGTGGCCACTGTCATCTGTCTGTCTATCTTCAGCTGTCTATCATCTATCTGTCTATCTATCATCTATCATCTATCTATCACCTATCTATCTATCATCTATCTATCTATCTATCATCTGTCTGTCTGTCTGTTATCTATCTATCATCTATCTGTCTATCATCTATCTATCATCTATCTATCTATCATCTATCTATCTATCTATCTATCATCTCTATCTATCTATCTATCTTTCTATCTTAGTTTTCTCTGTGACCAAGGCAGCTTGCAGAAGGGTTTGTTTGGCCTACAGTTCCAGAGGGTTAGCGTCAGTCATGGAGGGAAGCTCTGCAGCAGGCAGCGGAAATGGCCGCTGGAGCAGCAGCCGGGGGCCACATCTTGAATCACAAACAAGAACAAGAGAATGGTAGCTGGGAACGCTGAGGCTTTGAGGTCTCAAAGCTCACTTCCGGCCGAGGACCACGCCCCCTAATCATCACAAAGCCACGCCCCCTAAGCCACGCCACCAATGGGGAACAAGTGTTCCGACATCTGACCCAATCGGGGATACTGTTCTTCAAATCTTCTTGCTATGGAAGTCCATCATTCTTCTTTTCCTCTGCTTATCCACCCCTCCGGCATACCTATAGCACATGTATGTATATTTCACAATATTGTTATAATTTGTGGAGCGTTCCTCTGCCACCATGTGCCGTGTAACTCATTTTCATAGGCCTTTGTTTCTTGGATGGAAGGGTTACTTGGGTAGCGGGCTCCTGCGTGGAACAAAGTTCCCTGGGGGTGAGCACATTCTCTCCTGCGGCTCTCCTGTGCCCCTGCAACTGCAGCGGGAGGCGGGGGGGGGGGGGGGGGGGGAGCACTCGGGAGCTTCCCAGACTGTCTGCCTCAGTTTAGTTGTCCCAGAAGGAGATTCGAGAGAGGAAGGTTAGAGTCTAGCCCGTGATTATGCCACAGCCAACTCCGGGAAGGACCAGTAGCTGGTCCTTGCCACGTGTGGGGGTGGGGGAGGCAAAGGATGAGCGTCAATAAAGAGCTTGCTCCTCAGCAGGGCTCCACTGTGGCAGCTCCAGGGGGCAGAGTGGAGGGAGCAGGTACAGCAGCCAGAGTTACCTTAGCCTGGGCCCTGGGACAGCTTCAGAGTTATCCCAGTCACAGGAAAGGAAGCCCGGAACAAAGCCAGCAACAGGAGGGAAACCTTGGACACCCCCAGTTATCTTAGCTGTGGGAGGGCAAGTGTGGCACACCCCCAGAGTGTCCTCAGCTACAGAAGGCATGCCTGCGACACCCCCGGAGTTACCCTAGTCATAGGAAGGGAATCCCGGACCAGCTCTAGAGTTACAGCCGGACTTCCTAGAGGAAGAACAGGACAGCTCAGGATCTGCTCTACTACAGAAGAGAAGTCCGGCTCCCACCCTCCTGACCCCTGTTCCCATGCCAGGGAGAGCAGACCAGTCTCTGCTCACCCAGCAGCCTCGACTCCTCTGGCATCCATGGACTCGCCAGACACTGCAGCACTGAAGGTCGGCGGTCTGGGGATGCTGACTGTGCCTCCCTCACAGAGCTGGTGAGAGCGAGAACGTACGCAGATGAGAGACGGGTGTACATGTGACATTCTCTGCTCGCAGCAGTTACATGGAAATGACAGGACACAGAAGGCTGGGCGTGGCTAGGTTGCTGGCTACCTCCCCAGGACCCAGGTCCTCCGTCCACATCTCCGCATCTCCGTTCCTCCCTGTCCTCCGCTCAGGCCTGCTCTGCCTTAGTGATCAGGTAGTAAAGGGAGGCCCTTCCCTGTCAGCTCCTATGGCTTCCTCTTTCCCTCCATACTAAAGCCCACCCTCTTGACCCTCCCTCCTTCTTGGGAGCTCTTCTCACTGGCTCAGACTTGCTGTGTTTACACGAGGGATGGCAGCAGACTCTGTCCTGTAAGGCGTGAGAGTCCTTCTGTATCGGGGCCATTTCCCCCTTCATCGGTGTTAGGGCCTGTGCACATGGTGGGGCCGCCACGCCACACAGAGCAAACTCAGATAGAACCCATCTAGAAGGTTGCAAACCGCTCGGCTTCTCCTTACCATGAATTGGGCTAAGGATTCCATTCATCGAGGTCATTTTAATTGACCATTAAAGCTCGCTTGGGGGGTGGCGTCCTGCTGACAGGACAAATGTCAGGGCCACTCTCAGAATCCCTAGGTGAGGTCAACAGAACACGAGGCTCCGTGGGCATGTATACAGTTACAAAACTGCGCACAACCGAGTCTGAGGTACAGGTGCTGAGGGCCTTGACAGGTCACAGGTCATTCCTTGGCCCCTAGAGGCTGGATGGTTTCCTCTGAGGTCTTCTTCAGAAGATAGCTTGTTTGTGTCCTCGCCATGCTCCCATGTGTGAGAAGGCAGGGAGGGACACGGAGTCCATTTGTCTGTCCCAACATACTCCTTTGCTTTTCCTCCACTGAGGCAGTGCCCTCAAGGATGGGAGCTTGGGTTTGGGGACCTTCTGCTATGGGCACAGGGAGGCTTCACAGAGGGTACAGTGCAAGAGCTGCTGGGGCCGAGGGAGCCAGCGTGACCCCTCCCCGCTCGTAAGCCCCCGTCCCACGAAGAGACAGATGAACCGCGGGGGTTTCCAGCGCAGACTCGTGGGCACTGATAGATACCGTCAGGTGATAGCGTAGTGACGAGCGTGTGGAGCTGTTTCCTGTGATTGTTTTAGCTGGTGCCGGCTGAGGGAGGAAACCGACAGTGAAAAGCCAATTGCACCCCGATCAGGGAACAAAGACGGTTAGGGAGGCACCACGGAAAGTCTGTAATTTCCCACGGAATTGCTCTTTAGTCTTCCCGTGGCTGCCCGATGACACAGTCGGGCTGGGTGGGCACCACAATTAGCTGCAGTCGCCCTGGAGGGTTGGGCTTCTTTCTGCCCTCTAGACAATGGAAGATGAAGCCATCAATAGCCAGTGTTCAGTCTGGATGGTGAAATGGCTCATTGTTCAACAAAAAAGCAAAGCCGGAGGTGAGAGGGGGAGAGGGAACGGATTGAGGCGTTTCTTCTCCCCACCTCTACTGTAGCAGAGAATCTGAGGTGCACACAGCCCCACTTCTGTGCAGCACCATCTAATCTGGCTCAGAGCAGGATGGAGCACCACTGACGACACGCGCGCACACAAACCACGGGCAAGCCTTTCTGTGCCCAGTGGGTAGGTGCAGGTGGCATAGCTGCTACTAGTGAGTGTGTTGGCTTCAGTACTGGGTCTGCCCACATCTGCACCTGCTGCAGTTTTATTCTGGAAATGGTTTGCCATAACACCTGCTGGCAGCTGTTGGAGGGCCTTAATTCTTTCTCTTTTTGGAGGTCCCTACCCAAAATATATAACCATGGTACCTTCACACATACACACACACACACACACACACACACACACACATACACACACACACCACACATACCACACACACATACACACACCATACACACACCACACACACACCACACATACACAATACACATACACAATACACATACACACGCACATATTACACACACATACACACACATACCACACACACAATACACACACACATACACACGCACATATTACACACACATACACACACACCACACACACACCACACACACAATACACACACACATACACACTCACATACTACACACACATACACACATACCACACACACATACACACACCACACACACACCACACATACACAATACACATACACAATACACATACACACGCACATATTACACACACATACACACACATACCACACACACATACACACACATACCACACACACATACACACGCACATATTACACACGCATACACACACACCACACACACACCACACACACAATACACACACACATACACACTCACATACTACACACACATACACACACACCACACACATACACACACACCACATACACACACCACACACACAATACACACACACACACAACACATTCTGAGGCACGCTTCTTCTTTGGAAAATTCAAGGCTCTGTCTGTTTGGTATTTTCATGTCTTGTTTGGTTCTCTGAGCAGGGTATTGCATATCCCAGGCTGGCACCAAGCACACTACATAGCCAAGAATGACCTTGAACATCTGTCCGATCTTGCTGGCTCTCCCTCCTGAGTGCTGGATACAGGCATACGATACTATGCCCAGTGTGTTCCGCAGGTGCTGGGGATCCAGACACAGGTCCTCATGCTTGCAGGCAAGTGCTTTATTGCCTGAGCCACAAATGAGCCCTGCTTAGTGGATTGAAACACCACAGGCCTAGCCATCCTGTCCTTGGCAGTTAGCAAGCAGGCTGCCATTTTCCTAAGCTACTGTGGCCGTAGACAGAATAGATGAGGGTTCCTTGTGTTATCTAAGACCTCTGACAGCTGAAGCCGGAATGGGAGGAAGCAGGTACTTTGCTTGCCAGAGAAGGAGACCATGATGCTCTTCTGTATCCAGCAGTAATCTAAACGCAAGCAATGAATCAAAAGCAGTTGGCCCCAGCACCCAGCGTTCCTATTGGTCTGCTCTTAACGTAGTCATCTAGCGTCTGCGTTAAACTTATTTATTTCCTAATGCTGGGTGATGGATTAAAAGATGTGTAGAAAATCCTTCTACAAGAGATAAGATATTGCGGGCTGCCACAACACCCCTGGCTCTTTTTGCTCCCCCCCTTTCTGTTTTGCCTGCTTTTCACTACAAAGCTCCGGCCCCCTCGCCATACATCCTGATTAGTTTGTGGCAATTACTGAGGGGTTGTGTTTTAAGTGCATCATTGACACATTTAATTCATTAGGTACCAAATCCACAAGCAAATTTTGGCTGGCCATAAAACACGGTTAATCCAGGGAGCTGCAATAAAAGGTGAAAAATTATGTCCCAGCAAATGTGGAATATTGCTTTTCTGTAGAGACTTTTACTGGTCTGTGATATTTTTCTTCATAAATTTTCCTTCTGCCTAGTTCTCTCGGTAACTTAACCGTTTGTCGTTTGCAGACCGCAGAATGGCTCCATGATACTGTACAACAGGAAGAAGGTGAAGTACAGGAAAGACGGGTACTGTTGGAAGAAGAGGAAAGATGGGAAGACAACCAGAGAGGACCACATGAAGCTCAAAGTTCAGGGAGTCGAGGTAAAGAGCAGAAAATGCTCTCCTGTCCCCCAAATGTCATCACTGGACTGTCATGGAGAATTTGGAATTGCTTGCGAGTGATCTGATGCCAGTCACCACTGTCAAAAGAATTTCTATTTGCGGAATCCCTGAGGCTAGCCTTGGCTTTTCTGCCCTCTGACCTCAGAGCTTCTCTTCCTTTCCCCTTGGGACTGACCACGGCCAAAGTGCTCCCCCTGGGGGTGGGGGTGTCACTGGTGTGTGGATGGAGACTGGCAAGGCGCCAACAGGCTCCTCCAGTTTTTATCGTGTGTTTATCGTGGATGTGTTTCTGGATGCACTGGAGTCCTGCAGGGGTGCAGGTGTCGGGGCAGACAGGAGCCATCATGAGGAAGTGCCCTCTCAAGATGCTCCGGCCTGCTGGCAACGCCCTTCAGGGCTAGGCAAGTCTCCCTGTGCTGACCAATGTTCCATCTCCCTGTGGGTGTTTCAATTCACTTCAGCGGAGGTTAAAGATAATGAGATGGGTTCTCCAGGTGAGCGAGCTTCCCATAGGGCTGGAGTGGCGAGGGATCCGCAGGAACAGCTTAGATTCTTAGGCAAACTCAGCTTTGGTTTTGGTTTGCCAGGGGGCAGCCTTGCTGTTCTGGCTCTGAGCCTTGGGCAGCCTTGGAGAGGTCCCTTCCCTTCAGAGATCCCAGCCAAGGTGTAGTAGGACCTGCTAATTAGCCCATACCCTACAGAACCTGTAGTTCTACATAACTTGTTAGTCCCACTAAAGGTCTGCCACCCCCAAAGAAATGTGACCTGGGCTACCATAGGCAAGGTATCAGAAACCTCCCATGATGCAGCTGGCATTCCAGAGAAGTCAAATACAGGCATCCCAGCTACTGTCATGCCGAGTGTCTGGCGTGTCTCGGTGGGCCGTCAGGGCCGTGAGCCCACTTGAGTTCTGAGGGTTGCCTTGGGCACTGACAGTTTTTGTGACACACTTTGTCATGATGATTTTTTTCCTGTATTAATTATGTGCTTTTATGGCTGCCAAAAATAGCATCAAATGGCTTTTATTATATTGCCCCGTGGAGAGAGATAACTTCCGTTTTATGTGTATGTGCTTTTTTTTTTTAATATACCAATAAGAATTGTTTTATGGTGATGAATAAGAAAAGCCGCGGTATGAGAAATTCCAGCTCCCTCTCCTCTGCCTCGTGTGCAGTGTGGTTTAATTGACTGCATGGAACATTAATGTGCAGATTGCCCGGACGTGCTGCTCCAAAGAACCATCTCCAGGATTGTGGCCAGGGTCCTGCTAATACGTACGCATTAGCCCTTCCTACAGGGAGCCTAGAGGGGTAAGCCTTACTCTGGAGGGGAGGGTGTCCGGGGTCCCTCTTAGCGCTCCACTATGAAAGAAAGGGGGGGAGAGAGAGAGAGAGAGAGAGAGGGAGAGAAAGCTTGGGTGGGGACCAAGAGAAAGAAAGCTGCTTATGCAGGGACATAAAGAGCCTGCAGGAATTCACACTAAACCTCAGCAAGCAGCCCCCAGTGCCTGGAGGCCTGTGATATATTTCATCTTTAGTAATACGTAAATCAGGAACTCCTGGTTGTAAGTAACAGCAGGGTGGAATTCGTCCTCGGCAGTAGCTTGGAAGCCCAGGGAAAAAAAAAAAGCCACCGTGCTCATTTTCTTCCCTCTTGTTATAAATTAGAATTGTCTCTGGATGGAATGAGAATGATTTATGGCTATTTTTAGGCCATATTTATGTTGGGAGTTATTTGTGGTGCTCAGTCTTGCACACTACAGCCTGGTTCCCTCGGATCTGGAGGAGGGGCACACACACACACACACACACACGCACAGACCAGAGAAGGCCTTCTGCGACCTGCTGGCCGTGAGCAGCCCTGTGGGTGGAGGACAGAGAGGCTGCCTTGGAATACCTTGGCCACTGCCTTTGTTCCTGGTACTGTGGAGAGGGAGGCCACCTGCAGCCGTGCTTCTGGACGGCTGGTCTTTCCCCTTGCGCGTGTGGCGTCATCCCACTGAACCGGGCGATGAGTACCAGCTGTGGACAAGCTTTGGCGAGCCTGCGTGCTGTCTACAGAGAAAGAGGGATGAGCGCTCACTACCCACAGACTCGCAGGCGGATCGAGAAGGCAGCCATGTTTGCACACAATGCTCACTAACGGTGCAGAGAGGTGCGGAAGGCCGAGCACTTAGGATGAGTGTCTCTGGGGGTCCTGCACGGCTGCACCGATCAGAGATGCTTCGTGGGGTAGGTGGGATATGATACGGATTCTTGGAAGTTGGAGACGGCCATGTGTGTAGATGAATAACTGACAGGTTGTTTTACAGATTATCACTTAATATCACCAGCTAAGCTGGATCCACACTGTTATCTCGATCATTTTTAAGCAGTTCTATCATACTGCTCTGTAAAAATGCCTAAGCAGGTCCCCGTGACTTTTAGATGCCTCCCGGACTTCTAGCGTTCTAATTACTGCTCGGCCAAGCACCTTTACGCGGGTCTCCTCAGGCGCATGAGCAGTCTGGACCAGGAATTGCTCGGTGCGAGGGTTTTAGTTTTGCTAGACAATGCCAAATTGCTCTTGAGCAACTGTTCTAGTTACATGCCCACCGGCACTGGAAATGACCACTCCCCTACACTGGTCCTCAGAAGACCGTACCCTGTGCTGTTTGAATTTGGGTTTTTCTCTTCTGTTCGTGGGAATGGGCTCCTTCTTCTGGAAGTAATTGCCTTTCCATGGTTATGGAATTTTTAAATAGCCCAGAGGAAGGGCTTTTTGGCAATATTAGCCTAGCCTAGCCTATACTTTATCAGTGGCGTTCCTATGTTAGCTGTGATCTGGAGCGGGGCTGGGAAGCCTGGTGGGTAGTCTTTGCCGGCAGCAGTGGTGCTATATGCTAGGCTTCACAGTTTAGAGTCTGCTTCCTCTCTGTGGATTCATCAGGCGGGTCCTGTGACTAGCACCTGCACCCCTAAACCCTAGTCCCCTCCAGCTACCCTCCTGCCAGATGGGCAGCCAGGGTTTTAGAGTTGTGAATTCTTTGCCATCCCAATGGTTTTCTCCATTCGAGGGCCTGATGAAGACAAGCTGTGTCTATCATTTAGTGTATCACTCGCTATGAGCCTTCCCCAAGGCCAGAAAAGCTTCCAGCAGGCTGGAGGAAGGCTCAGCTCCTGGCTCCTTTTGTCTCGGGGCGCTGGGGCCTCGCACACATTGATTTCCTCAGCTGGGCACAGGGTGCGGGCAGCAGCTTTCGGGGCTGGCTAGCTGTTAGTTCACGATCAGCTGTCTTGTCTGGGAGCCAAGGAGAAGCCTGCTCAGTAAGCTTCCAAGGACAGCAGACCTGACAGGAGGAGAGGGTAGGGCGCTGAGATGTCAGCGCATCGGAAATGAATCCTCTCAACAGCTCTGAAGTGGGTTCTGCCCCCAAGCTGACTCCTGCCTGCCCATCTGGTGCTGCCTGGGAAGGGGCTTGAGGTTGCTCTAAAGATCACTGTGCCTGAAGAGCTCCCATAGCCACATTCACACCCGTCAGGTGATGTCAGCAATCGGCTGGAGGACCTTCTGGAAGATTCCTTCCCAAGATTATGGACCTTTCCTCTGGCCCCAGACAGTGACAGGCTGCTTTATGTCTAATTCCCCGTCTCCTCAGACTCCTGGCATATCTCATGGCCAGACCAGCTCCCAACTCCGATTTCACCACTCCTTTGCTGCCGGGCCCCCAGAGAGACAGGAGCTGTACCCTCAGTGTGTGAATAATCAGGAGTTTACATACCTCCTTTGAACACAACATATTGACTCCTCCTGATTCTCCTAAAAACATCCATGTGGAACACGTATCATCACTCCAGTTTCATAGACGGGGAGGTGGGGCCCTTGGAGAAAGGGGTTCTTCAGCCCCAGAGCTGGGACCTGAGCCCGAGCATTCTTGGCTTTAAGCTTGATGTTGTTCCTGGCACTCGGTGTGGTATCAGTTAGGTTTTCAGGTCAGCTCAGCCCACACCGTTCAGCATGTATAGCTACTCACTGAGTGCTCAGCACCCACTAGCACTGAGACAGGTACTGAGGGGTACAGGGGCGCAAAGAGGAAGTCCCTAGTCTCATGAGGAGACAGAAACTTCAGTAGGGTTTTGATGTGTGCTGGGAGAATTCCAAGGCCCAGTGCGGAAAATGTAGGCAGCGTTGAAGGCAGACCCAGCTCTAGGGCAGTGGCTTGGACGGAAGCAAAGCAGAGGGAGCTATTCCGGTGGCAGAAGAAGGCTGGGAAATACACGGCAGTGGTAGAGTATGTTGGGAAGCAGAACTGTCCCCAACAAGTGACCGGATTGGTAGCATGTCGGTATTTTTCCCAGGCCTGGCCAAACCGGATATTCGCTTCCTGGTGCCCAGACTATTGCACGAGCCTTTTCAGGGTTAGCTTTAAGCAGCTGCCTTCCCTCCCCGGGTAGAAGATCAGTGACAGACAGAACTGCAATTCTACCAAAGCCCAACTTGAGGGAAACCAGAGTTTATTGGGCTTACTAACAGAGCAAGGGTCAGGGGTTGCTTAAATGAGTTCAGGTCACCCCAAAGCGGCCACACCCCCAGGAAGTTGTGGATGATGGTTTCCCCACACCGTCTACGTTCTGTAGTACCTCCAAGACCGCAGGACCGCATGTCCTTAGGGCAGAATTACCTACTGCTGGGGCAGAGGTACAGGAGGCATCACTGAGCTCCAAGGTGAAGGTCATGTGACCCTCCCTGGCCCCTCCTCCCATAAGGTGACTTCAGACGGCCTGATCTTAAGGGTGACTTACGGACAGCATCATCTGCTCTGAGGAAGACGATGGTGGATGTTGGCTCAGAGGATAACGTTCTACAACTCGGCCCTCTGCTCTGATCTTAAGATGTCCCTTGCCGAAGACAGTCTGTCCTTTGGGGTCAGTGCATGGGCCTGGCGTGGAGGCTGCTGGTGCGGTGGTGGATGAGACCCAGCCCCACTTTCTACAGAACCCATCGTTCTGTGATGACGGGAGGTCCCCGGCCTGTGCCATCCCCCCGTGGAAATGCCAGTCCATTTCCTCCGACTGTCATTTTCGGATGTGAATGTTTCGCCGATCTGTTTGTGCCGCCCGGAAAGAGCCAGCGCCTCTCACTTCTCCGTTAACTGTCTGAAAGCTAGAAGGCCAGTGTTGGCACAGCAGCGGCTGTAATGAGGTTACATTTGGGGCTCGTCCTTGTTAGAAGGATGTTCTTCATTTGAACACTTAGGTCACATATTAAAAAAGAAAAAAAAAAGAAAAGTACCCCTTCCGGAAGTAGAATCGATATTGTAGTCACCGCATCAGGAATTAACAGGGCATGAAATAACCGCCTCGTGGCGGGGCCAGATCCCTTCAGCCCTGTCCCCAGCCATAAGATAAATAGGTGTCTTGCTTGCGGGTGGTGAGAAACGCTTGCGGTAGCCAGGCTCAAACAGGTCCGGTGCCCCAGTCAAGTTTGGGAAACAGCAGCGATAGATGAGGAGGGGAGCAGGCTAATGAAACTAGGGAGCTCGCCTTAGAGACTCTGGGGGGCCGGCAGCCCGCCTGCTGCCACCACGTGCCTTTGACAGACGCGCAGTTCCTGCTACCAGTCCACGCGCTGTCCTTCAGCCTCACACGCACTAACAGCGGACCTCGCCCAGACCGCGCGTCTCCCTGTGTCGTGGACACATGACTTTTGAGTCTTCCACGGTCCAGCCTGCTCCTCTTCAGTCGGAGGGAAGTACTCCCTCCTCCCGCTGCCCGAGGGCTAGGCCTGTGCCTTGCGTAGGGGAATGTTCTCTTCGAAGTGTCAGCGTGCCCAGCACATAGACAGTTTGATGTCTTCTATGCCGTAAAGCTTCCCTCTGGTGCGGAGACTCTGGGCGGCGTCAGTGTGGGATGACAGAGGGCGTCACACTCAGTAACGCGCAGACACGAAGCCAGTTGTTTCAATGGGATATGGCAGCGCGTACCATCTTTCTATTTCTGCTCTCCCAGCCCCGAAGGTCACAGATGTGCACTGCCCTGCCTGCGGTGTGCTTGAGCGTACAGGTGCTGAAGATCTGAACTTGGGACTTCACGCTTGCATAGTAAGCCAGCGCTGAGCAGCTTATCTTATTTACAAAATTAATTTCCGTGAATTTCAATTATGTGCACGTGCGGAAATCTGTGTGCGGGTTTGTGGGTGTGAGCGCGTGTTCTTGGCGGTCAGAGGCTGGAGTTATAGGCAGCTGTGAGCTGCTAGACGGGGCACTGTAAACCGAACTCCAGTCTTTGCAAGAGCAGCAAGTACTCTTAACCGCAGAGTGATCTCTTGGCACGTTATTACCCAGGTTTTAGAGTGTCTGGTGACCTTTGCGGTCACCACCTTGCCTGGGCTTCCTTTACCCTGGTGATCCTATGTGATAGATGTCTAATCCCCATTGCGTGCGTAGCAGAAGCTTGGGTCATGGGAGGAGTGGGGAGATAACGGAAAGATAGGGGAGGAAAAGAAAGAAAGGAAAGAGGAGGAAAAGGAGGAAGGTGGAATACGAGATACGCCAGAAGGGCGCTGGACGGATGAGATGCTCGGTAAGATGTGCGCTGTGCATGAATTGTGTGTGAATGCAAGTTTGGATTCCTAGCACCCACGCAAAAGCTAGGAGAAGCAGCATGCACCTACATCCCAGAGCCCGGAGAGGGTGGGCAGAGAGGCGGGTTCCTGAAGCTCACAGACCATCCAGTCTAGCCAAAACGGTGAGCTCCAGGCTCAGCGAGAGTGTGTCTCAAAAAGTAGGATGGAGAGGAACAGAGGAAGACACCTGATGGTGGCCTCTGATCTCGGTGCGCCTCTACCTGGGCGACCACATCCTCACCACGCACACAAGGCACCCAGTTAAGAAAACAATAAATACTATTTTAGTTCAAGCATGTCTCAGATACGCTGTGGGGCATATTTATAACGAGATAGCACCCGCTGTGTTTTTAAACTCTCGTTGTGTCTGTTCCTGTCACTTACCTGGCCACCCTTCTGCCCGGACCACGGTTCCTTTTGTGTCTTTGCAGACAGGAACTAGTCTGCTTTGGGTTTGGGTGTCACCGCGGAGGGGGACTGGCAGCCTCTGCTGTCTCTGATAAGCCACTCACTTCCCAGAGCTGGGCTTCTGGGGTCGAGGCACAGCGTCCATCACGGAGCCCAGGGCTGTCTCAGTGGTGTTGGGACAGCAGCCCGTGGCTAGAGATGTCCCACAAAGACCTTAAAGGAGATGTGACTCCTGCTTTCACGAACTGGTGACGTATAAAGTGTCCGTGGTAAACGTGATTTGAGCCTCAGTGAGCCGGATACCTCCTGCGGAGGCAGCTCAGCAGACCATCAGCTCGAGCTGCTGAACTTACATATAATTTTTATCCTAATGGTTCCCCTAATGGTCCCTAAATGTCTTTGCACAATAGTCTGAGAGGCCAGGAGGGAAGTTTGGCAGATTTGGTGGCAACTACATAACCCCTTGAGTGCTACCATCAAACTTACCTAGGGCCCTTTTCTGCCGGAACCGCTACATAGAGCTTAGGATGAAGGCTCCCAAGTGCTTGTAACCACCCAACATGGCCTCATATGGAGCTGGCATGCATCTGAGACAGGCAAATGTATGTGTCTCTTGGTGGACAATCAGCTGTAAATGTGATTACTTGTTGGGTAGAGCATACCTCTGGCCTTCACTTGACTGAACAGCAGATGGTCATGTGTCTTCCCGTTCCTAGATTTGCCAGGCAAAGTTACCCCAACCCTTTGGGATACGCCCCCATGGGGAATCCCGAGCCCTGTGGGACTGAGTCTCTAATCTGCTGTGTGGGAGCCACCACTGAAGCTCTCAAGTCATAGAAGCAAGACAGAAGAACTCTGCACAGGCTCTTAAGAAACTTGCAACACTTTAGCCACAGCTGTGGGGCAAGCAGAGGGTGGGCAGAGGGCTTTTCCCCTCCCCATGGACATGGGAAGAAGGAAGAGCTGCTGTTGAGCCAACAGGGAGGGGTAGCCATTCCTCTCACGGCCAAGGTTGAGGTTGTCTGGGTGGCACTGGTTGGTCTCCATGTCCTGGGTGGTTGTGTGGTTTTATCTGTTGGTCTTACCTCATCTGTCTCTATGGAAACCAAATCTGGCTGCTAGGTAGGAAGTGATGACTTCAGTGGAGAGCTTTTGTGTGCCTTAAGGTTTTCTCTGGGATGTTAGGTGTTCCACCATTTCCATTTCTATGGCTCTGTTCCAATCCCGGGGAAGTGTAGTTGTCTACCAGGTGCCCCGAGGGTTCACATCCCATTGGCTAAACCGGAGGTCAGTGCGGAAACCGCAGAGTTCATTCTGTGCCTTGCCTGGCTTCTCACAGGTGCCCTGTAGACCACAGGGTCCTCATCACTCTAAAGACTCAACAGCCTGTCTGTCCTGCCCCATCTGTGGTTCATGGATCCCCCTCATGACTCCATACACCTTTGACATGCAAATTACCCCTAAGTGTTTCATCTTGTTGCTGGCAGGGCCCTGTCCAGGTGTCCTAACCCCAGGATCTGTTGATGGCTTAGCAGTTAAGAGCACTTGCTGCTTTTGCAAAGGATTCATTCAAGTTTGGTTCTCAGCATCCACATGGTGGTTCACAACCATCAGTAAGTAACTCCAACTCCAGTGCCTCTTGCAAGCTCTGTTGGTACCAGGCGCACACGTATACATGAAGGCAAAACACTCATATGCATAAAATAAAAAGTACATCTGTCTAGCAATTTTTTTTAATGAGTTTTGCTCTATGTTTCGGAAAACATCAAGAGGAAAATTTCACAAGTCAGCGAGATGATTCTTTATTTGACTGCTGGCACCTTTTAAACGTCTCTAAAAACTCTCCGATGGTGCAGTTTGCCTGCCGTTCCTCAGCCGTCCTTGGCGGTGCAGAAGAAGAATACCAATTTTCTGAAGCAGAAGCCTCCAGCTGGCACTGACTAAACAGTCCCCACAGCCTTCTGAGGAAACGGCCTGGTCCTGTGGTCCCTCTGAATAGGGACCCTAGGAATCTCTTCTGAACGCTAGCCCGGCTCTTGACGTGACACTTTATAAACGTTTGTTGCCCAACCAAATATTGTTTGAACACATCTTGAATTGATGGGCTTTTTCTTGTAAAGGTCCAAAAAGAAAATGCTTTTAAGATTTTGATTTGTTTTATGTATGTGGCATGTGAATATGTGCATGCGTGTTCATGGGTGTGTGCACACACATGTGTCTGTGGGGAGGCCAGCGGTCAGTATCAGGTGTCTTTCTTAGTCCCTAGCCACTTTAATCTTTGAGACTGAGCTAGTTGGCCGGGGAGCCCCAAAGCCTCCCGTCTCTGTGCTCTGCCTTCCCCTGGGTGTCGGGATCACGAGCCCGTACCACACAGCTTTTCTCATGGTTGCTGCAAGCCAACCCAGGTCCTCACACTTGCACGACAGCACCCTACAAACTGAGGCGTCTCCCCAGCCCTAGACAGAGAATATTCTTGGCTCTGTGATCAGTTAGTCTGTCCGAACAATCCAGCTCTGCCTTTCCTGAAAGCAGTCCCAGATATGGATGGGACTGTGTTTTAACACAGCTTTATTTACAAAGATATGCCGTGGGCGGGATTTGCAACACGAGCGTCTTCTGCTTACTCCCCTTTTGGGTTTCGATAGTAGTTTCTAGAAGGGGTAAGGTACTGTGAGGAGATGGCCAAGGACTTGCCAGGAACCTTCACGGACTGAAGCCCAAGCCCTGCTGTGTCCTCAAGCCCGCGTTTATAGCCTGGCGCTCGCCTGAGACGTGTGAGTCTGTCTTCCTGTATGTGATTGTGGGCATGCACAGAGCGTGTGCAGAGACCCTCGCCTTCAACATTATCTGCGGTAGGGTAGTTGGTTACCCACTGGGTGAAAAACACCCCTTGTCTCTAACGTGCATGCCAGAGTAGCCGGCCAGAGAGTTGGTAGGGATTCTCCCGCCTCCACCTCAATCTCACCACACTTACAATGGGGTCAGAGGTGCATGCTATGTGTGGCTTTTTGGGGTTCTGGGAATTTGAACTCAAGTCTTCATGCTTGCATGCTTAGTGCTTTACTCGTCTCCCCAGCCCCTCGTTAATACTTTGATTAATTATACAGACGACGGGGGCAGGGAGGGAGTGAGCGTCTCCATTCTCTTTCTAATGGCAAAGGGTCTGCATGGCATCTCATGCTAAGTTGTCAGACAAAGGTCTGTTGAAAAGGACACCTTGAAAGCAGAACTCTGTAAATGCCCCGTTTCTACCTTGAGCCCAGGTACCATTGCGGCGCATCACAGGGGCCCCAGGCAAGTCTCAGTGATGGGGTGCGTGCTCCTCGTGCACTGGGGCAGCTGAGCTAACAGGATGTGCGGAGCCGGGCGGGTCAAAGGACCAGGTTGCCCCGGAGATAGAAGGATGCATCCTTGGGCCCGAAGTGCCCTGCGGGATGTTGCACAGCCCTGCCGGGATAGTGGCCGCGGAGGGGTGCAGGCGGGACCTGTCCCCTGCTTAAGTCCTTACGCGACGGCACGAGGAAGTGACAAAGGTTCTTTTCCTCTTCGTTGTCACAATTTACGCGCAGCTTTTGATGGATGCGAGAGGTAGACATTTATTACAAAAGCGTAAAAAATGTCGACTCCTCGCGAATTGATTATTTAGAATTTATTTTATTAAATATTCTAGGTGGCGCGCAATAAACCAAACCTCCGAGGGCGTGAAGCTTAATGATTCATGAACCTCCGGTGGTGATAGGGAAATCAAAGATTGGACCTGCCATTTCAGAAGAATACAGATTATTATTAGATCTGGAACGGGCCCCTCAAGAAGCCTCCTTCGGGGAGCACGCGTATCAATAATTTCTTCTCTATGCAAAGCTCCAAACGCTTCAGTTATGGAAGCATAAATTCCACGGCAAGTGGCTGTGGGGTTTCCCTCCCTTCGGTCCCTCGCATCCTTCACTCGGAGTCGACGATTCTTCATCCTTGTGTTGGTGGATAGATTTCCACCACACGGTGACACGATTTCTGCCATTGTTTGCTCCTTTCTAACTCCTCACGTCTTGCGTGTGAGAGCGCGGGTAGGCCCGCGCCATGGCGCCTCATGCCACGGTCAGAGGACAACGGTAGCTGTCAGTCTTAGCCTTCTACCTTCTGGAGGCAAGTCTTTTGTTGTCAGTTTCCTTTGTGCACACCAGCCTAGCTGGACCTCACGCTTTGGGCGATTCTCCCGTCTCTACTTCCTGTCTTGCTGACGGAGTGCTGGGACTGTAGACGCGTGCCGTGCCGCCATGTCCTGGTCTTAGGTGGCTTCTAGGGATTTAAATCCAAACCTCCGTGACCACATGTCAGGCGCTTTTCAACCCAGCCACCCCTCCAGCAGCCTTTTTAATTTTCAGCGTGAAGAGGCTCTGCCTGGGTTGGCCTTCAGTTCTGGGGGTGGATTTGGGGTCAGGATAATGTGTGAGCCTATGTCCCTTTGTCCCTTTTGCTTGACGTGTCATGAACATTCATTAACCTCTTGGAGGACCCTCTGAGCACTGTTAGATCTTGGAACTCCAACAGACATGAGGCTGTAGGGTGTTGCCCTGTAAGCCAACAGGGCAGCGGAGCTCATATACAGAGTTCAGGTCTGGGGCAGGAGGGGTGCTTTGTCTAC
Source organism: Cricetomys ansorgei (assembly GCA_026225945.1). Taxonomy (NCBI): domain Eukaryota; kingdom Metazoa; phylum Chordata; class Mammalia; order Rodentia; family Nesomyidae; genus Cricetomys; species Cricetomys ansorgei. Next base: position 20,049 of record JAMJFZ010002521.1, read on the forward strand.
TTGTCTTGGGGGCTGCATTAGTCACTTCCCGTTGCTGTGATCAAGCATGACCAAAAGTAGCTTCTGAAAGAAAGAGTTTATTTTGGCTTGTGGTTCCAGAGGGAGAGTCCGTGATGATGGTAGAGGCGTGGTAGCAGCATCTGGAGCAGGAAGCTGAGAGATCACATCCTCAGCAGCAAATGGGAAGCAGAGAGTGTGAACTAGAAGGAGGGGAAGGCTGTGAACTCTCAAAGCTCAGCCCCAGTGGCATACGTCTCCTGGGAAGGCCATACTCGCTAAAGGTTCCATAACCTACCCAAACAGCATCACCAACAGGGGACTGAGTGTTCAGATACCCAAGCCTAAGGGGGGGGATCTTGCTCGTTCAAACTTCTACAGGGGCTGTGCCTATCCTCAGATCATCGTGAGCCAGGCAGAGGTTAGGTTAGACCGCTGAAGGCAACACAGTGGTGCTGTCCAGCCCGCCGCCCTGGAACAGACCATGTTCCCGGGTGATGTGATGTTCCACCATGGATCACAAGGCCACAAGCGTTTCAGTGACATTGCCAAGGGTTTTCTAAATAGTTCGTGATTCCTTTTTCTTTTCACAGACAGACGCTGTACACTGCGACCTCTCAGCAAGAGGCTGCAGGAAGCTTACATGGGAATGACAAGACTCCCCCCTCTCCACCACCACATGCCTGCCCCCTCCCTGACTTTGGCATGCGCTTTTGTGTGTGCAGTTAGACCTAAGTATTAATTTAATGTCCTGTGAGGTTTAAGTTCCTCAAAGAACACACACTCACCACTCAGTTAACTTCTCACAAACAGAACTTCGCTTTACTTTCCACACAGCTGAGTGGTCCATGAAGAAACGGTTCTTCCTAGGACTAGGTGGTTGAGAGCAATGGGAGCTCTTCCAGAGGACCCAGGTTCGGTTCCCAGCACCCGTGCGGTATCTCACAACCCTCTGCAACACTATTTCCAGGGAATCTCTCCTGACCTCTGTAGGCACCAGGCATTCGGGCGGTACACATAGACCATGTAGCCAAAACAGCCGTAGAAATAAAATAAAAATAAATAAATATTTTAATGGGCCCTTCTGCTAAAAGCAAATAAAGAAAAAAAATACATCTTTCTGCTGATTGTGTGTGTGTGTGCACGTGTGCATGCAGGTTCCAGTACATCTGCGTGTGCACGCATTTTGAGGCCAGAGGTTAGTCTTACTGCCTCTCTGAATCTGGAGTGCCCTGATTCAGTTAGTCTGGCTGGACAGCAAGCTCCCAGGTCCCTCTCACCTCCATGTCCAGGGCAGGGATGTGCTGTGTCAGTATACGCAGTTTTCACATGAACTCTGGATTATTGAGCCAGGTCCCTGTGCTAGTCTGGCGGTCATTTAAACCACCCGAGCCACGTCCCCAGCCCTTGCTGCTGACTTTAATTCCTTAGTCCCCGTGAGGGTTTGAATCTTAGGTGGGCAGGACAGGTGGAGCCAGGCTCCCAATCCCTGAGTGCCTAAAGGAAGGTCTGGAGGGCTGGCACGCCCGGGTTTCTGGTTCCTCGCTGTGCAGGAGCAGAGTCAGGGTTCGGGGTCCCTGACCTGGCCTGCTGTACTTGCTCCCCGATGACAGCTGCCTTCTCCTAAAAGGCAGTTAAGTAACTGTAGTGAAGCAGCTTCCTCCACAGATTAATGAATATTTTCAGACACAAAATGTAATGTTTGGAAACGAGATGAAACACAGTATTTTGGCCGTATTTGTCCCCCCTTTCATAACACCTGGCAATAAATGTCTCAGGCTAAATACCAGATGAGTGCGTGCTTCCTTATGTATGGCAATCCCGTCTATAACTTTTTTTTAAGCCCTCCAGATGGAAGCATGGTCTAAATGCAGAGAGGCTGCGAAGGGGAAATGAGAACAAATGTACTGAGGAATAAAGAATCTGTTTTTTATACTTTCTTTTGCAAATAGCGTTTGCAATGACATATTGTGAACGGACTGAGTTATAGCAAAAACAGAGATGAAGCAGAGCTCCGGGGGAGGAGGGACGATTGTTACACTCACTCCAACGGATATAATGCAGAGCAACGGTTTTTACACTCAATTAGTTTGCACATTGTGTTGGACACAAACCAGAATGTAGAACGTTTGGGGGTTTTGTCTTTACGTGATTAAGGGAGAGGAGATGAGATAAATTCCGTAAATCACCCCCCACCTCACCCCGCCCCCGTTCGCTTTCTCATCTGAGGTGCTTGGTTTTGCTCACCCTGGTATTGAGAAGGTGAGCTTCACAGCTGGGGCGGAGGCAGAGCAAGCAGAGGTCCTGGCCTCCCTTCCCAGATGGGATGATCCTCCCAAAGATCCATCGCTTTCCGATAAAGGTCTGTCTTCTGCATTTTGCTGCGTAAACAAGGACGTGAAACAGCAATCTGCTTCTGGCGGTTTCCAGGATCTTGCACTTTGCCCAGGAGCAAAGAGGAGCAGGCATGTGACAGGGGCCAACAGATGTCAGCTCTCATTTAGGTGACGCCAGTATTTCCCAGGCTGCGAGGGTTTCAAGATCATTCTTTAATTTCTTCTGCTTCATTATCCGTCTTTGCATTTTTAATGCCCCTAATATGGTAATATTAAGACCTGCAATGTGGGGGTTCCTCGTTGCTCATTTCAGGGCCCGTTAGATGTGGGGGAATGTAGGTTGCTGCTGGCAGGCTGGGGCAGGCCAGCCTGGTGTCTTTCCGGTGGCAGCTCCAGCTGTCTCCACTGGGAGCACTGGGGAAGCAGAGGTACCTCAGGGACCATAAATGGAGAAGAGCATTGCTCAGACTCCCACCGCGGTCCCCTGGCTCTCCAAATTGGCTGTGTGGCCAGGTCGGATCCTGTGTCTAGAGCAGGTCTTCGGGCTAGGCTGACATTGCAGGTGGGGATTCGACTTCGAGGAGTGCAGACGGAGATGCCGTTGGGCGGGGGGAACGGCGTCGGTCCACTGCCACCGTCGGCTGACAATAACTAACACTTGGCGCTGGGCTGTGCCCAGAACAACTTGCGCATACAGCTTCCTTCTGCCACAGAAGGTACGGTCAAGGGCTTAGGTCAGACGCCTGTCACTTCATGAGTGAAAGGAAAGCACCCCCCCCGCCCCCCCCCCCCCCGGGCCAGTGCAGCACCCTCAGCGATTCCGCACCTGATATTTCAAACCTCCAACGCTAATCAGAAAACAATGGGAGAAACCTGTTAGGTACAATATCCAATTATAATTACATTTTTTTTACTCCAAAAAGCACATCAAATAAATAATGCAGTTTATGTTACTTCTAGAAAATGCAGCAGCATTAGTTAATTTACATAAATTATACAACTCATTATCTTTGTTTATAAAAAGCCCTAGCAATATTTTGGCTTATGGATGGAAGGGGGGGGGGTGGGCGGACTTCAGTTCCGTCTAGTTCTTCCGTCCCAGACAGTCACCATTTTACTTACTTACAGACAGAATGTCCGTCTGACGGACCCCTTAGGGGGGCTGCCTTTTCCTCGTGATGAATGGGGTGCCTCACATTCACCTTTTGTTTATTAAAAAAAGAAAAAAGCCAAAGGAATTCAAGTGAATTAATCCAAGCGTAGGAAGGAAGCTTTGAACAGGACGGGTCCTTTCCCGAAGCAGGCTGGGAAAAGGACTTCGGGAACTGGGGCATCCTGGGACGCCTTGCCAATAGACAACGGGGCGCCTCTTCTGACATGTCAGCTACGGGTGGCAAGATTCTTTCATCCGGAGCTTTCTAAATCAGCATCTATGAATCACACATGGCTACTGAGTATTTGAACCATGGCTTGACCCTAGTCTATGACGTGATGCACCTGTAGAATCCATTCTTAGTATGGAGTACCGAGTCACGTCCGGTAGACCCAGCCCGGGCTGGGGTACAACTCAGTGCAGTGCTCACCATGCAAGAGTAAGGACCTGAGCCCCAGAAGCTGCCAGGAAAGCCTCGGTGTGGGGACTCACGTGTGATCTGAAGGAGGGTGCAGATGGGCAGATCTCTGGGGCTCGCCGGCAGGCCACCCAAGCCCAGTTTGCAAGGGAGTGCCAAGCCAAGTGTGAGGGACACCCTTTCTCAATAAGCCAAGGTGGGTGGCACTTGGGGATGACACCTGATTACTGGCCCCTCATGGACATGCACACATGTGCACATGCACCTGCACACACACACACACACACACACACGTGCACATGCGCCTGCAGACACACACACACACGTACACATGTACCTGCACACACACATGTACACATGCACCTGTACACACACACACACATGTGCACATGCACCTGCACACACACACACGTGCACATGCACCTGCACACAGACACAGACACACACACACACACATGTGCACATGCACCTGCACACACACACATGTGCACACACACACATGTGCACATGCACACACACACACATGTGCACATGCACCTGCACACACACACAAACGTGCACATGCACCTGCACACATACACACACACACGTGCACATGCACCTGCACACACACACACACGTGCACATTCACCTGCACACACACACGTGCACATGCACCTGCACACACACACACACACGTGCACATGCACCTGCACACACACACACATGTGCACATGCACCTGCACACACACACACTCACACACAGCATCTGTAGCCTAAATAGCACCTCATTATTCTTAGAAAACTTCATACATGCATAAGATGTATCTTGACCACGCCCACCCTCTGTCCCTCGCTCCAACTCCCCCCGAGTTCCTCCCAGCTCATCTCCATGTCCCCCAGAATCCAGCTGCCCGTGCACGCGGAAGAGTCACTCGCGAAGGGTCATCCGCTGGACGTAGGCAACCTGCCGGTGACCACCCCGTGCCTTTGTTTCACTCTACCGTTGTCACCAGGACGTTATAGACACAGCTTGTACCCTCGAGTGGGATGCACCTGACTAGCTGGCGAGGAGGCTGGAGGCCCATCTGGCTCGGCAGCAGCCCGTCATTCAGACTCCGATTCCGATTCCCCCCCCAGCCCCGTATCAGGCTCTGCCTCGTCGTCTGGAACTTAGGGCGCCACGCAGTGAGATGGGAAGGGCTTGTCTGATGGTTGGGATGGAGATTTGAAGGGCACGCGGGAGAACAACTCGATAGAAGAAACTGAGCTTTCTTCCCTCGACAGTGCTTGGCTGCTGCTTGCAGCTTAAATATTAAAACCCTTGCTGGTGGGTGGAGGGGCCCAGCTCCCAGGTTGTTTGGGAGGGAAACAGCAAATCTTGAAATTTTCCTCCATCGTTCATGCAGATCCAGTAGGGTGGAGAGAGTGAACAGGCCTTCGGGAGGCTGCTCTGCCAAGCTGTGGGGCGTAGGTGGGGGACACAGACAGTGGTATAGGTTCTGGAATCATTGGGAGGGAGGGGCGTGGCTAAAGGAAGCGGATCACTGTATGGTGGACCTTGGGTTGTAACCTGGTCATGGGTCTTGTCCTGTTTGTTTCCTGATCATGAGCGAGCAACATAATGACTGCTCTCTTCCATGCTGTGATGCCCTCTGCCCTCCAGCTATGGACCCAGAAACCCTTCCCCCCTTCAGTGGCTTCCTGTCCAGTGTTTAACTCAGGGACAAGAGATGTTACTAATATAGAGCTGTATGCCAAGTATTATCAGAGCTCTGGGAAATGGTCAAGCTCAGACTGGCTTGTGTTAGTACCTGGGTACCTGATAGAGACCCCAGAATGATCAGGGCTAATTTCTTCCTGGAGTAGATTCCCCCCAAAGAGCAGAGCATCAAACTTTAAATGAGTTGTAAGTCACACAATGCCTGACAAAGCAAAATTCAGCATCCTTTAAAAATCACATAACGAAATCCATCAACAATACATTATTCACAATACCACGAACTCAATAAAAGTTATTAGACATGAAAGAATCATGAAAATGTGAGCTAGATCTGGGAGAGAGAAATCAGTCCATAGAAAAGAAATAACACAGGTATGGAATGCAAAGACAAGGGCTTTGAGACAACCAGTGTGGAAGTCCTCCATGATAACCAGTGTGGAAGTCCTCCATGATAACCAGTGTGGAAGTCCTCCATGATAACCAGTGTGGAAGTCCTCCGTGACAACAGTGTGGAAGTCCTCCGTGACAACAGTGTGGAAGTCCTCCGTGACAACAGTGTGGAAGTCCTCCGTGACAACAGTGTGGAAGTCCTCCGTGACAACCAGTGTGGAAGTCCTCCGTGACAACAGTGTGGAAGTCCTCCGTGACAACAGTGTGGAAGTCCTCCGTGACAACAGTGTGGAAGTCCTCCGTGACAACAGTGTGGAAGTCCTCCGTGACAACAGTGTGGAAGTCCTCCGTGACAACAGTGTGGAAGTCCTCCGTGACAGCCAGTGTGTAAGTCCTCCGTGACAGCAGTGTAGAAGTCCTCCGTGACAGCAGTGTAGAAGTCCTCCGTGACAACAGTGTGGAAGTCCTCCGTGACAACCAGTATAGAAGTCCTCTGTGACAACAGTGTGGAAGTCCTCCGTGACAACAGTGTGGAAGTCCTCCGTGACAACAGTGTGGAAGTCCTCCGTGACAACAGTGTGGAAGTCCTCCGTGACAACAGTGTGGAAGTCCTCCGTGACAACAGTGTGGAAGTCTTCCGTGACGTGAACAGTGTGGAAGTCCTCCGTGACAACAGTGTGGAAGTCCTCCGTGACAGACAACAGTGTGGAAGTCCTCCGTGACAACAGTGTGGAAGTCCTCCGTGACAACAGTGTGGAAGTCCTCCGTGACAACAGTGTGGAAGTCCTCCGTGACAACAGTGTGGAAGTCCTCCGTGACAGCAGTGTGGAAGTCCTCCGTGACAACAGTGTGGAAGTCCTCCGTGACAACAGTGTGGAAGTCCTCCGTGACAACAGTGTGGAAGTCCTCCGTGACAACAGTGTGGAAGTCCTCCGTCCGTCGACAACAGTGTGGAAGTCCTCCGTGACAACAGTGTGGAAGTCCTCCGTGACAACAGTGTGGAAGTCCTCCGTGACAACAGTGTGGAAGTCCTCCGTGACAACAGTGTGGAAGTCCTCCGTGACAACAGTGTGGAAGTCCTCCATGACAACCGTAGAGTCCTCCACGACAACCAGTGTGGAAGTCCTCCGTGACAACAGTGTGGAAGTCCTCCGTGACAACAGTGTAGAAGTCCTCCGTGACAACAGTGTGGAAGTCCTCCGTGACAACAGTGTGGAAGTCCTCCGTGACAACAGTGTGGAAGTCCTCCGTCAGTGTGGAAGTCCTCCGTGACAGCCAGTGTGGAAGTCCTCAGTGTAGGTTGTACACAGATCCTGGATAATTCACAGGGAAAGAACACAGGGAAGCAAGAGTGATTAGAAAACATAAGATTTGAATCTCACCAGAGGTGTCATCTGTTGATACATTACAAATTACTTCAAACTTAGCAGCCTCAAACACACACATAATATCTACCATCCCATAGTTTCCAAGGATCAGAAGCCAGGCAGAGCTTAGTGAAGCCCCCTGTGTCAGGGCCGTTCATGGGACTGAAGTCAAGGTACCAGCCAAGGGCTGCGGGCTCACTGAAGGCTCAGAGGAGGAGGTTGTGCTTGTGTGGAAATTCAAGTTTTTGTCAGATGTTGGACCAAGGGCTTCAGCTCTTCAATTGGCCGTGAGTGACAGGCTGCCTTCACTGCCTGACCGTAGGACTTCTTGCAGATACAGAATGGTATTTTCTAGTAAGACAGAAGTCACAGATTCATACCTAATCACAGATGTCAGTCTTGTTGTAGTACATTGGACGTTTCTGATAAGTTAGAAGCAAGTCACCAATATGCCCACAGTCAACAGGCAAGGGTGACCAGGGAGTTGGTACCGGGAGTTAGGTTTCCGTGGGTCCATCCTAGACTCCGGCTATCACAGGCCTCGTAGCAGGCAAGGCACAATATAAAGTAGACCAGAGAACATGGACATAAAGCAGTGAGAGCCACTGGACCTAAGCCACCCGGAGAAGAGGGCGGAGGGAAGATGAATCTCGATGAACTGCCAGGCCATGGCAAGTGCTCTGCGTATCCCTGGAGGCCCAGACCACGGGAGAAGGACGTTTGGAAGAGAAGGCTGAGGCAGGAGGATAGTAGGACTGGAAAGTCCAACCTGGTCTACATAGTGAGAGCCTGTCTCAGAAGCAAATCAACAACAACAACAAAAGCAGAGAAAATTAAAAAAAAAAAAAACTTTTGAGAAAATACTGGTCAAGATTTCTCCAAACTGATGAGAATTATAAAATTAAACGGAGCCTCGGTGCTCAGTGAACCAGGGTCGCAGAATAAAGACAAAGACGTTCACACCAGCTGTAAAAGCATTCCTGGACACCAGCAGCCGAGAGGAAGGCTTTGAATGAGGGGAAGGAAAGGCGCATTATAAGAATAAGAAATACTGTTGGAGCCTGCAAGAGGGGAGAAACCCCAGCCTGCAGCTCTGTCCTCCGTGATCGTAGGTTTAAGAATGAAAATAAAAGACATTTTAAAAACACACACACACAGACAAAGGGAGAGAGCTTGTTGCTACCAGGCCTTAAGTCAAACCAAAAAAACCTCAAGTTGAAAGACAATGTTATGAATGGAAGCTCCCGTTTATACAAAGGAACACGGGCGTCTGGACTACGCGGGCGGATGGACGATCCCCTCCATCTTAGTTTTTAATGCTTTTCTTCAGAATATAATTGGCCAAAATCATGAGGAAGTCACCACTTCTTTCCGCTTAAAGGGGAAAAGCAGAAATTGATCTCAGACAGCTGCTCAAACCCCTTCCCAGGAAATTAGGAAAATAAATAGAGAAATACAAGTGAGATCAAAGCAGAGTCAAAAAGGGAGGCTTTCTGGAAGGAGGTTCCTCTTCCTCTACCGCCCTGGTGTGCTCGCCCATGGGTCCTTGAGTGAGGACGTGCGGGTGGGGCTTTGATCCAAAAGGATTAGTGCCTTTTCAATAAAACACAACCCTGAGGCTGGAGACAGTGGCTCAGGGGTTAAGAGCAGGTGTGTTGTTTTCCAGGGGACCCAAGTTTGCTTCTCAACACCCACATCGGGTGGCCCACAACCACCTGTCACTCCGGCTCCAGGGGATCTGATGACTCTGCCCCCTGTGGGCATCCACATACATGTGCACATACCCATGCCCCCCCACACACACGCAAGTACACAGAATTTATTTTAAAAACAAAGTATTTTTTATAAGGGTGGAAAGACACATGACAAAGCTCACACTCTCCCTCCAAGGCTAAGGGAAGACTCGCTAAGAAGGCAGCCCTCTGGGAAGGCCCAACTTCAGGGAGAGCTTTGTCATGCTTCGTCTCGGGCTAATATGGGCTTATTACTAAAAATATTATTAAAAATTTTCAAAAAATAGAAGAAGGAAGCACTCGACTGGCCAGGAGGAGAATCCACAACAGAAACCGGATTTGCTGGTACAGTGATCACAGACTTCCGGCCTTCAGAACGGCGAGAAAATTAATCTCTGCTGTGTAAGCCACGCAATCCTGTAGCCTTGTGTTATAGCAGCCAGGGCAGACTGGCGCAGAGCCTGCGGAACAAAATGGAGATCAATGGATGCAATATGGAAGGCTCTAGCAACAGAAGTTAGCTCTTGAACATCCAACCGAGGTTGGGTGTGCTGATGTACGCCTTTAATCCCAGAGGCAGAGAACGCTGGATCTCTGTGAGTTTGAAGACGGCCCGGTCTGCTTAGTGAGTTCCAGGCCAGGCAGGGCTACACGGTGAGACCCTGCCTCGATGGGGAAAACACCAACACAGCTGACAGGCTGAGGTGGGGGAGGGAAGAGGAGAATATGGATTATGTGAAATAATGGTTCAGCTGCGGGAGACAGTGACAGATTCTCAAAATATTAAGGTTAGAGTTGCCCTCTGGCCCATAAAGGGCCCAAAGGACTAAACTCGGTAATGCAAGAGAGGATATTATCATTATGAACTTTTAGGAACAACAGGATTATAAAAGAAATGTTATGAACAGCTTTGTACCAAGAAATGAGGTAACCAAGGTGACTAGCCATACTGTTTGTAGACTGTTGGCCGCTGTGAACCACTGAGCCATAAATGGCTCATTACACTCAAAGGGACTCTCTGTTTTCTGATAGTAACAGGATCAATTGAGAGTTCCATAGCAAAACAAGTACCTGAAACATTCCCAGATATTTGGGAACTAAACAATGGTAAAAAGAGAAAAAAAAGTCACAAAGGAAACTTGTTGTCGAAGTTTATTTTAGTTGTGTTTAAAATAATTGTTTTTGTGCACTGTTGGAGAAAAGGGATGCATAGGCCTTGGCATTTTGTGTGGTCTGCAGGTGTTGGGTTATGGGGGGGGGGGGACGTTTGATTGCTAATGATCTGCACCTGAGGAGTTCTGAATCAATAAAAACACCTGAGCTCAGAGGCTTGAGGTTCCACTGTCCAGTACAGCACTGGCCATGATGGTGGTTCCTTCTGCTGAGGTCTGGCAGAGTTTGCGACTATGAAAATACCTCCTTGTCTCCTTGGTGAGCTATGCACCAGCTAACTGCTACAGAAACTAGGTAACATTTTTAAATGAATGAAAACTCACAGCCAACATAGAAAGCCTGTCACTAGGGCAAAGCAGGTCTTAGAAGGGGCTTGTGGTTTTCAGTGCTTATACTACATGTGCACAAAAGCCAATCCATTTAATTCGTATTAAGAAGTTAATAAGCTTTTCTGTTTAGCAGGTAGAAAAAAAGAGCTGATTAATATCAAAGTAGAAAAACAAGATAAAGTCTAATCAATTGTCTTAGCTAGATTTCTATCAGTGTGATAAACCACTGGCCAAACGCAACCGGAGAAGGAGAGGGTTTATTTGGCCTACAGGTCTCAATCACAGTCCATCATCGAGGGATGTCAGGGCAGAACTCAAGCAGGGCAGGATCCTGGAGGCAGGAGCTGATGCAGAAGCCATGGAAGAATGCTAGTTACTGGCTTGCTCTCCATGGCTTGCTCAGCCTGCTTTCTTGTAGCCCCCAGGACCACCTGCCAGGGGGTGGCGCCGCCCACAGCTGACTGTGCCCTCCCTAACAATCATTAATCAAGAAAACACCCCACAGACTTGCTTACAGGCCAGTCCGATGGGAACATTTTCTCATTCAAGGTTCCTTCTTCTCAACGATCCTGGCTTCTGTTAAGTTGACGAAGTACCGAGCAACACATGTGAGCAACACATGTGAGCAACACATGTGAGCAACACATGTGAACAGCAAGTGAGCCAACAATGGGAGACATCGTTAAAACGAACAAATCCCCCGTAAACTAAAGGCAAGACGCTGAAAGGGAGTGTGCGTCGTGAGGAACAGGGAGGAACTGGAGAGGGAGCTGGGTGCTGGACGTGATCACATTTCATCGTATACGTGGATAAAATTCTCAAAACTAGGAAAAACTAAAAACTCTTCAAAGATCAATAAATTGATTCATCTAGAGCTAACATGATCAAGAAACAAAGACAGAAAGTAGCGAACTGTTAGTGTCGTGAATGAAAAGTGACCCCAATAGGAAGCCTGTATCCAGCAAGAGTATAATCAGAGAGTAGCATGAAAGCCTTGCGGTAATTAATTGGGTAACGCAGATGGAATAGGCAAATATCTTGAAGAGCAAAAAAATAATCAAAGTCAGCACAAAATGAACAGAAAATTCTAAATGACCCCATGTTTATTAAAGAAATCGATTTTATAATTATAAGACTTCCTGTGAAGGAAACTCTTTCATGCCGAGTCCCGTCAGACATTTAAAGACAGAATGGTGCTAACCTTACCGAACACTGTTCAGAAAAGAGACGGCAGTGTGTTTGATCGTAAGTCAAGACTGGGGCGTTACGAGAAGACTACAGACCGATAACCAGCAGGGACATAATTGGAAAAACCCTTAACAGAATATTAGCAAAGGAGATGCGGCTTACGTGTGAAAAGGGTAACTCACCATGATTAATGGGGTTAACCGGGGATGTACAAGATTGATTTAACATTTGAAAAATCAATGTAATTGCCTGTGTTCAGAGAACACAGGATATCGACCATATAATCTTATCAACAGCTACAGAAAATGGCATAATTGTGTATTCATTCATGTTTTATTTTAAAAACTCTCAGCACAATAATCATAGAAGGGGTTTTCTACAATCTGATGAAGGGCATCTCAGACTGGAGAGATACTGTGGACCAAGTACCTGCTATGCAAGCATGAAGACCCGAGTTTGTGTCCCCAGAACCCACATAAGCCAGATACAGAGCCTGTCTCCTGTGGTGAGATGGGACTTAGAACCTGTCCCCAGCGGGCTGACCCGTTTGAGGACTTAATGCCCAGTTGTTGGTGCTGTTTGGGAAGGAGGTGCCGCCTTGCCAGAGGAAGTCTTCACTGGGGCCAGGGTTTCCAGCTGGCTGTCTCCACTTTGTGATTACCACTGAGGATATGCGCGCGCAGCCTTGTGTTGCTGCCGCCATACCGACATCTTGTTGCCATGCCTCCCAGCCATGATAGGAACGCGGCTTGTCCCTCTGGAACCCCAGACCCAAATAAACGCTTTCTTCCATAAGATAATAAGATAGTTCTGGTCATGGGCTTTTCTCACAGCAACATGAAAGTAGCTAATACAGGAGGTAAAGGCAGAGAATTCTTAGAAGCTCTTGGGACACCAGCTGGGAGTTCACTGCAGTAAACAGCAGGAGACCTTGTCTCGGGCGAGGTGGAAGGTGAAGACAGACATCTATGGTTGTCTTCTGGTCTCCATACCTGCCCTGTGGTGTATGTGTGTAGTGTGTGTGTGTGTGTGTGTGTGTGTGTGTGTGTGTCGTGTGTGTGTATGTAGTATGTGTGTGTGTATGTGTGTAGTGTGCATGTGCATCCACAAACACACACACATACATACTTTTAAAACGTATAGACTATCTCAGAAAGTCTTCTCTGATGATCATAACTACTTTTCCACTAACTTCCCCCTAAGATTAGCAATGGCTATACATCCCCTTTTACTACCTCTCTTTAAAGATGGGCTAGATGGAGGGCTTGGGAAGATCAACATATAAGAAGGGCTAAAAGTCATTATGGGCAGGAAAGAAGAAAGTGAAACTCTCTTTATTTGCATGTTGTTCATTGAAAACAGTAAAGAATCTATGAAAGAATATTTGAACTGGTAAATGAATCCAGAAAGACCCCAGGAAGACAGGTGAATTGACCAAAAGAAAACACGTTTCCAAAAAATGGTAAGAAAACAGAGGTCAAGTAAAATACAACTTGCAATAATGTAACACATTGGAATATTTTAGCACGGAGTTAACCAAATATGTAAATACTCTGCACTTGAAAGTATAAACACTGTTGAGGGAAAGACTTTCAGTGAAGAGGTATACATGTTCACTGGCTGGATACAGCATGTGCAAGGTGTAGACACACCATGTTCATGGACTGGATACACCATGTTCATGAGCTGGATATACCATGTTCATGAGCTGGATATACCATGTTCATGGGTGGAGGCATACAATGTTCATGAGCTGGATACACCCTGTTTATTGGCTGGATATAGCATGTTCATGTGCTGAATATACTGTGTTCATTGGATGGATGTAATATGTTCATAGAATAGACATACTGTGTTCAGGGGTGGACATACCATTCATGTTCATGTGCTGAATATACTGTGGTCATGGGGTGGACATACCATGTTCATGGACTAGATACACCATGTTCATGGACTGGATGCACCATGTTAATGGGATGGGTATGGTATGTTCATAGGCTGGATATCCTTGTTTATAGACTGGATGTACCATGTTCATGGACTGGATACACCATGTTAATGGGATGGACTGTCATGTTCATGGATTTGAAGATTCGGTGTTGTTCAGATAGCAATATTCTCCACGTTTATCTGCAGTTGCAACATAGAAATTTGATCTACCTGTCTCATAGACATCAGCTAACTCAATCTAGGCTTTATATCAAACATGCTTTGGATAGTTAAATGTATTCATAAAGACAAATAAATGTGTAGAATTTACACTGCTGGTTTCAATACTGCAACTAAAGGCACAGGAATTGGGACAGGGTAAGAAAGGTCCCTGGGGAGATTTTCCAAAGAGGCACATTAAAAAAAAAAAAAGGTTATTACATTTATGTGGGGATGGGTACACATGCCACATCGTGGTTGTGGAGGTCGTAGAGATTGTAGGAGTTGGTTCTCTCCTTCTACCATGGGGGTCCTGGGGGTCATGTCATCAGGTTTGGCAATAAGTGTCTTTTTTAGCCACTGAGTCATCTCAAAGACCCCTGAACATTTCTTACACACACACACACACACACACACACACACACACACACACAGAGTATCACGTGGGATCATTTCCTGTACACTAGCATACATTGTCACTGGACTCTATTTCAAGCAAGTAGCTTCTTTCTAAATCACTCTGTGATAACCATGTGCTTGATCTTGTTGCTGAGCTTGAGAATGTTAGACTTCACCCTGCAAGTGACACCTTTACACCCAGTCAGGGATCCTCCCAGGTGTGTTTTGAAGACTCACTGTGTGCAAGGCTTCTCTCCCTGACTAATTGTTTTCCTGGGTACGTCTCTGGACACATCATGGGGATGCTGGGTGTATGGTGAGTTCATCCTTCAGAAGCCGCTTGTAGATGACACCAATGCAGCCTAGGAGCCGATGCTTCTCCAGTGTGGCCGCCACAGGTGACTTGGCACAGGATGGCGCACTCAGGAACGGGAGAGGATTTTGCTCAGCGATATTTGTGTCTGGGCTGGAGAGATGGCTCGGTGGCTAAGAGCGCTTACTGCTCTTGCAGAGAACCCAAGTTCAGTTCCCAGCTACCATGTTTGGTGGTTCACAACTCTGAAACAGCAGTTCAAGGTTGTGCAATGTGGATGCATATGCAACGCTCTCACCCTGCCCAGAGACGAACCGTCCAGGGCGCCCTCAGCCTGGGCTCGGAAGTGCTGCAGCTGGAAGTTTCCCAACCTGCCACTCAGCCCTTTAATAACAACACTGATGACAGGAAAAATCACAACAGAAGGAACCCTTTGCGAAGCTAAGCTCTTTTCGTACAGTGACTTAATTTTTCAGTAGCTGTGCACTGTTTCTCCGATGACAAACAGGCTCAGACAGGTTTTTAAGTAATTAAGGTCACTTAGCTCGTCAAAGATCCCTGCTCAGAGACAAGACTCCCTCCTAACTCTGAAGCTCAGGTTCCTCAAGCGTGCCATGGATTTTCTACTTTAAATTGTAAACCTGGATTTGTTGTTCCTGAAATATTTATTTATTAAATATTTATTGATCATCTTCCAAGAGGCAGGCGATGATATATTGGGATCCCCAGCCCACTAATGGAAGTACAATTAGGAGTACAATTTAACCCCCTAATCGATTGAGAGAACAATGTTAGCTACTGCAAAGGAAAGGTAGCGGAAGTGTGAGATCTCACAGCAGGTAGTCAGCTGATCTAGGGGCCTACAAGGGAAGCATGAAAGAAGTTCTCTCAGTGACACTGTCAGTGGGGAGAGGGGACCAGCAGAGGACCAAGGAGCAGCATATGCAAAGGCCCTGGGGCACCCAGAAGGGAAAATGTCAGAGGAAGGCATGAATGCCAATTGGTGTACTTGCAGTACAGAGCCTGATGGGGGCGTTGGTGAGAGAGGGGTGGGAACTGAGCTCTGCAGGGCTCCTGAACCTGCAAAGCAATTTTTAGAACTGAAGCTGAGAACAGAGAGAGCCACTGGAAGATGGTAAATGGGGGTTCTCACCTGGTAGTCATTCTGAACACGCTGCATGGAGGGCGGGCAGGCGTGGGGCACAGGCTCAGATCCGAGGGCTTCTCCTCTCGGTGCTCAGGTCGGAGGGGCCTGCCCTTCTCCTCTCCGCTTTCTGCTCTGCGTGTCTAGTTTTTAGTCCGTTTCCTTTCCCTCGTCGGTTTTGACATTCCGGGCCTCAGGCTTGCGAAGGAAGAAGCTACAGATGGCTTAGGCCGGGGGAGCCATGGCCCCGGAAGCTGTCAGTGTCACAGGCGTCATCCTTCAGCGCGGAGATACCTCCTCAGCAGAATGCCAAGCAGCTTGGCGCGAGGCAAAGCCGCTCTGAGCAGCTCTGAGCCTTGTCAGAACAGCGTAGACAAAATGGCTGGGTTTCCACAGAGTTGACTGCCAGTCGCCCTCCGCAGCGCCCGGGGCCGGCTCTCTCCCTCAGCATCTGTTTCTGCTACTTCAGGAGCCCAAGGAAGGCCGGGGGCCATCATGGGCGTGAATGCTAAATGGCCCCAGATCAGGGCTGGCTTCAGAGAACCCCAGCATCGATGGAAGTCCCCAGGTCGGGGGGGTCAGGAAATGGACCCCAACCCGGCAAGATGGGGGGGGGGAGCTGCCCAGGAAGGGCCTGTTGGTGGTGACAGGAAGCTCGGAGCGTGGCCTCATCGGCCACTCAGCCCCCATCGGATGCTTTGATTCCCACAGATGTCAGAGATGCCCACCTAACTGAAAGATGAACACTCCGTCAGGGTGGGGATTGAGCCCGGCGGTGCTTGGCGGGCGTGCGCAAGGCCTGTGTTCCACCCACAGCGGTGATGAGAAGAATATGAAAATCCTGCCAGAATGAAGAGATTCGAAGGAGACCCTTGTACCGACCCCTCCCTCTGGCTGTCAGATGAACTGAAACAAATAGACCCCCAAAGCTGGAACTTCCCCATCTGGGAGAAGGAAACGGCTGAAGCCAGATACCAGCCAGATGGGGAACTGGAATTGGGGAGATCCCACCGGTTCGGTCCGCTTGTCAGACCGGAGTGAGAGACATGCCGTGTCCAGGATCGCTTAGCTATACACAGCCCTTGTCTTCTGTGTAAACCTAAACCTCACGTTGGGACCCCCAAAGACAGAGTTGGGGGTGTC
This sequence comes from Cricetomys ansorgei, assembly GCA_026225945.1. Lineage (NCBI taxonomy): Eukaryota > Metazoa > Chordata > Mammalia > Rodentia > Nesomyidae > Cricetomys > Cricetomys ansorgei. Next base: position 36,982 of record JAMJFZ010002521.1, read on the forward strand.
GCCGGGCCTCTTTGTTTCTCTTCCCAACCTGGCCACACTCCGTCTCTGCTTTCCACGGTTATTTTGTGGTCTGATTGGCCTCCCGAGGATGACGGCTGAGCCTAGATCCTTACGGCTGTCAGAGCCCAGGCTCTGACCGCCTCAGCCCTTGTGACCACGGCAGCCACTTGAAATCAGAACCCCAGGGGACTGGCATCCTCTTCTGGCTTCCATAGGCACTTGTACTCATGAACACACGCTTAAAACTAAATCTTTCAAAACGATAATAAAGCGATGGGTGGCCGAGTCCAGGTGGTTCTGACTACCAGGACCCGGGCTACGATCCCGACAACTCAGTAACAGTAACACTAAGAACGCTGATACTAATAAATGGCCAGCACCCAGTCTCTGGGTCTAGTTAGCTGTTGAGTAGCCAGACGGCAGGCACACTGAACGCCTGGCCTCACGCTGCTTTCTTCTGCCTCGTTGGGCTCCCCGGTCAGAAGCTTCCTCACATCTGAACAGTGTACCCCGAGAAGGAACTTAAAGCAACACACCTCTGCAGCTTTCCCTTGGCCCTCTTGGGGGACACTCCGACACTTCCCAAGTTCCCTGCTTGCCCTAAACTGGAGATCTTGGGGGCTGGCAACAATCTCTGAGTTCTACATAACATCTCTGGATGCAGACTGCCAGAGGACCAGGGTGACAGCGGGACACCATGGTGTCCACAGGGTGCCTGTCAGGGTGTCATGGAGAGCAGCGAGAGCTGGCCCTCCCTGCATGTTAAATGCGTGTGGCTCGGGTTTACAGTGACTGCTCGGAGAATTGCTCTGCAGTTGATTACGTCACCTCCCTGTTCGGTAGCCGGCACAGGTGGAAGGGGCCAGGCTGTGGCAGGAGCTCTGCCGTCTGCATTCTGCGCTTAGCCTGTAAAGGCAGTTTCTATGTAAATGATCGAAGGTTCTAGGTGGGCTAACGACGTTAGCGTCTGGATGGATGGAAATTGTCTTCGTAATTGACGTGAAGGCAGCGTGGTAGTTTTAGAGAGAGAAATTGGTACCAGAACCTGTGTGCATTTAAAGTCATTTAATATTAGAGCCAGATTAGGAGAGAATTGCTGAAAAGAAAAACAAATATTTTCTTAACAAGAATTCGAAATGTGACAGCGCCCATTTGTTTTGACTTAAAGAGCCAGATTCTCTACAAACACAGACCGAACGTTTCCACTGATGAACTTTCTGGAGAAAATTAGTACAGGCAAGCATGGCGGTAGTCTGTTTTCTCTGGCCAGCTGTCTTTCTTCGCAGGGACTCGGAGTCCCTCCGGTCTTGTCCGTAGCAGACCTTCTATTAAACACCATCCAGGTTTTTTTTTTTTTTTTTGAGACTTTCATACACTGAGTCTATATTTATGTCATTTCACCGTTCCCTCTCTCCCCGCCAACTCCTCCTGTGTCTCCCACCACAAATTCATGATCTCCACTTCTTTAATTATTATTGTTCTACACACACACACATCATACATACACACACATCAGACATCATACATACACACACTACATACACTACACCCCCCACACACACTACACACACACCACATATACACCATACACACACCACATATACACCATACACACACACACACCACATATACACACACACACCACACACACATACACTACACCCACCCCCACACACATACATTACACACACACACACACACAACTGAGGTCATTTAGTATTTATGTGTGTGTTTAAGGCTTACTACTTGGGGCTAGATAACCTATCAGGAACTAATCCTGGAGAAATGGATTTATATCCATTCATTTTCTCCCCTCCCCCCACCGGTGTAGCGCTTCATCTAAGGATCTTGTGAAATTTGCCCTGTCCGTGTCGGCATGTCAGCTACAGTCTAGTTTTAAAAATACAGTCTGTTCTTCATTTTTTAATATTGTTTAAGGCTAGGTAGAATATGTATCTTGCGAACCAATTCAAGAATCTCTCTTTAAAAATAGCCTTCTGGGCTTCAGGGTTCCCAGTATTTATTTAATAGGTTGAGGAACATTACAGTTAATGCCATTGGCCTGGTCTGCCCCGTGGAGAAAATAATTGTTGCAAAACACGAATACAGTCATATTTCTAGGTAAGTAAATGTCCCGAAAAATTGGATCCCAGCCCCCAGAATAAGAATCCTTTATGAGTTAGATACCTACCTGAGCAGAGAGAAATCAAAACAGGAAAACAATCAAAACCCAAGAATAAGTGTGTCCTTAAGTGAAAGAATTAATCATGCTAAATTAGAAAGAGTGTTAAAAATAGTTTTAGACTAGTGCGGATTCTGAATATCAACGTAATTGCAGCCGCCTAATTTGGCATAAAAACCATCTAATGAAATGTTTTCATATCACCGTCCATTCAGTTTAGCAGCTTGAGTAGCACAAGGTAGTAAGGGCTTTTAAATCCCCATGGCCAAGTCTTCTAAACCCAGGTTTGGTTTTAGTTTTGGTTGATGTTTATGGAAAGAGAAAGTACGTGTGCGTGTGTGTGTGTGTGTGTGTGTGTGTGTGTGTGTGTAGTGTAATTATATGTGTATGGTGTGTGTGTGTGTGTGTGTGTGTGTGTGTGTGGTGTATATGTGGTGTGTGTGTGTAGTATAATTGTATGTGTATGGTTTGTGTGGGGGTGGGGGGGTGGGGGGTGTATATGTGTGTGTATATATATGTGTGTGTGTATGGTGTGTGTGTATATGTGTGTGTGTGTGTAGTGTATATGTGGTGCATATGTGGTGTGTGTGTGTGTAGTGTAATTGTGTGTGTATGGTATGTGTGTATGTGTGTGCATGTGTGTGTGTATGTGTGTAGGGTGTGTGTGTGTATGTGTGTGTGTGCATGTGTGTGCTTGGTTCGTGGATTCTCTTTTTGTGGACTGGGTAAGAAGGGGTCCCTCAGTCTTGCCAGCTATACCCCGTTCTGGGGCTGTGCCCCGAGGCCCAGGGCTCCGGCTTCTCTGGAGATGACGCCTGCACAGCAGGTCTGCGGAGACTGCAGGGTGCGGCAGCGCAGTCCGCCCCAGGCCTTCTCCGCCAGTGAGCGGCCTGACCACCCACCCTCTACCACAGAGCTCATTTCCCAGAGAAGTCTTGCCGATGGGGATAAAGCACCTGAGCAGGCTGGAGGGAGCAATGGACGGATGGGTCAGCCCCAGTGTGCCCTTCCTCAGATCCTGCAGGCCAGCGCCCTGCCACCTCCAGGCCAGCGCCCTGCCACCTCCAGGCCAGCCCCCCCCCCCTCCCGCCACCTCCAGGCCAGCGCCCTGCCACCTCCTAGCTCAGAATGGTTTGGATTCCCGGGCAGCTCTGAGATGAGTTCCCTCCATATTCTGCCCGCTCTGAGCCTGACTCCTTACCTTTCTCCTCCGCCTTCTTCCCAGACACAGAACCTCCTTCTTGCCCTTTTTATCACTTGCTGGTGGCCGCCTCAGATAATGGAAGAGGGCAGTGTAGATGAGCACTGAGCCAGCTGCCATCTCTCACGGCTCAGGAGGACTCTGGCCTCGTTCTTTCCCTCAGTGGGCTAGCTCAGGACATCTGCGAATATACCGTCTCGCCACCATTGGAACCCCTTTTGCTGCTTTCATTGACTCAGAAACCTGGGTCCCAGTGACCTCCCTTGCCATTCTTGAGCTACGGTTTGTTTCTCTGGAGGTTTTGTGGAGAAGGTCACATGGGCAGAAAGGCCAGGCTGCTCACCCTCCCCGAGGAGCCTGAATGAGGCGAACAAGCAGCCTGAGGAGAGTGTGAGCAGTCGTCAGTGTTTGGACAGCTCGGGGAGGGAGGGGCTTAGATTTGCTGTCTTGGGCCAGGAACAGTGAATGGCAGGCTGTGATCAGGACAGAGCAGAGCACACACGCTGTCGCCGTGTGATTGGGGCTGATGGCAGGGATCCGGAATGGTCTAACTATCCAACAAGAGACGAGTCCAGCCAGCTATAGCACTCTACAAATCCGTCCGCTGAGTAGTTACAGAAGACAGCGCAGGAGACAGAAAAGGAGTCCTGTGTAAACCTGTGGCCAATCCCCGGGCTGCTCAGGGTCATGCCCTGCCCAGCCCCCACCCGGAGGACCTGCAGGTTCACCTTCCTTTGCAGCTCCACACATTCCCCTCGCTGTGCTGTGTGCACCCTGCTGTTACCCTCACTTGCTTGCTGGTATCTGAGAAATGGGTGCGAAAAACCAATGTTAAGTGGGTAGATTGCTTCCGGTGAGCTGGCCGCAGGGTGAGCCGGTCCTCACGACAGCGGCGACCAGTGTCCCCTGCTGCGTCCTGTCTGTGTGGTCAGGGCTTTCTGCAGGAATAGGAACTGTAGGATGATTACATGTTAAAAGAGGGTTTGTTAGGCTGGTCCACGGGACCTGAAAGAAATGAAGACAGGCAGGCAGCGTCCTTTTGGGGGACTCTTTTCATCTGTACTACCAAAGGAAGGTGCCACCCACCTTGTGGGGATATCTTCCCCTTTAGTTAGTCCTTCCAGGAAATACCCTCCCCCGACCTGCTCAGAGCCCCCATCTCTCAGCCGACTCCAGACCCTAGTAAGTCCACAGTGACGATTAACCACGACATTGCGCAGTGGGTTTCTCTGCGCTCACGTGGACCCTTCGGTTCCTGGTCCTCACAGCGAGGTCACCCACCACAGGGCCTTCGCACCCGCTCCCGAACCATCTTCTTCTTTACTGGATGTCTGGTTCCTTTGTGTCAGCTTTACACAGCCAGGCATACCTGAGAGGATGGACCTTCAGCTGAGGAAATGCCTCCATCAGTTGGCTTGTGGGCGTGTCCATAGGGCAATTTCTTAATTAATGATTGATATGGGAGGACCCAGCCCACTGCGGGCGGTGCCACCCTTGGGAAAGCGGTCCGAGTTCTTTAAGAAAGCAGGCTGCACAAGCCATGGGGAGCCAGCCAGTAAGCAGCACTCTCTGAGGCCTCTGCTTCAGTTCCTGCCTCCAGGTCCCTGCACTGAGTTCCTGTCCTGGCTTCCCTTGAGATGGACTGTAAGCTGTAAGAGGAAATTAACCCTTTCTGCCCCGAGTTGCTTTTGAGCGTGGAGTTTATCACAGCAGTAGAAAACAATCTAGAACATCTGCTTAGCACACTCCTGACTCCAGGGAGGAGGCTGCCTTTCCCCGTGTTCCAAAGTCTCCTGGGAAATCTACAGAACTCACGTGCAGTGAGCGAGGCCCTTAGCCATTGGGTCCTGATCAGGAAAGGGAGACCACTCGAGCAGCCTCCTTCAGACCCCATTGTCCTCGAGAGGCTCCCTGCAAGGGATCCCTGGTATTGAGGGAGCCTGGGAGAGTGTTGCCTGGGTTGACCCCGCGCCTTAGCCTGCTCTTCCGATGTGATTCAGCTTGACTGTGCTCATTGTTAATTTGTTTTAGGGCCCAGTTTGGTTGTCATTCCTTGTGGTGGGGCAGACAGGAAGCACCCGAGGGACACCTCTGAGCCTGGGGCATCTAAACAAGTGAATGAAGGGGGAGAGGGAGGGCTGGGTGAGAGTTCCTATTCCAGAGGACTGAGAAGAGTGACCAATTTGGATAGCCGGTGAAGGGCTGGGCTAGCCTGGGCAAGATGAGAGCAAGGGGCAGGGCCCAGATTCCTTACCCGTAAAGTATATGCCTGAGCTCCTAGCCTTCACACATTGGGGTACACCAGAACCATGTTCCCCTGGGACCTCAGAATCTGATCTTATTTGGAAATCAGTTCTTTGTAGATAGAGTTAAAATGATGCCATACGGGACAAGGGTGGCCCAGGTCTAATGACTGGTGTCCTTCTGAGAAAAGGGAAAATTGAATCTAGGCCCAGGAAGAACCCGAGAAGACGGTCGGACAGCTGCTGAGGGATGCAGGGCAGAAGAGCGGGCTGGGTCCTGCAGAGGGAGCATAGCCTCAGCATCTCACCTCATGCTCAGTGACCTCTGGCAAAGAGTCCACTGCGTATCCGGGTCCAAGGTAGCTCCCAGTGATGAATTAGCTTCAACTGGAGTGACACCGGCTGTGGTGACATCAGCTGTCGGAGCTCAGGAGGCTGAGGCCACAGCCGTGGTTCCCACTGGACTCTGTGTCTTCGTATTTCTTTGCTGGCTGAAGAAAAGAAGGGTGGAGAACTTGGCCTTAGAAGGGATGGCTGGGGGTCCGAGACAGCAGCGTGGCTCTGTTGCGAGGGTGGTTTTGCCTCAGTTGGCATTCTAGAGGAGTGGTCCTCTTAGCCACCACCCGGAAGCAGGGAGAGCTCTGTAGGGAAGCAGGCGCTGTCTCTCCAGTGTCCTCCCTCACTGAGCGCCCGGAAGTGGGACCGGTAGCGTCCTGTCCTGAGCCGAGGCTCCTCTGTGAGTCTCAAAGCTGACCTCTGCTCTGTGGGACGCATGCCTGGCTCAAGCAGACTGTGATGTTTATATTGAATATTTTAGTTTGCAGATATTCTAAATTAAATATATTTTCCACCTACACTATGAAAAATCCATTTATAGAAACCAAATCAAATTGGCGATCTAAGGACTGCTGGCCAGAAATGAAATATTTTAAAAATGAAATATATGGAGATTGGATTGCTGAAGTGGCGGCTTGTTCCAGGGCTCCTGTGGTGTGGGCTGGAGGGGTGACTGATTGGACGGAGCCTTCTCTGGGGATCAATTTGCAACTGCCCTGTAGTCCTGCAGTCTCGCAAGGAAAAAGGAGTTCTTTGAACAAACTTAGTTAGCAGAAAGAGCCAATCGCCTGCGATTTCTGGGGTGGCCTTGTATGTTCTAGTGGATGTGTACATCTTGTGGGAATGGCCCGGACCCCCTGGAGAGGCTGGAGGCTGCATTCAAACCACACAGCCTTAGATACCCAACCTGGCCATTCACCCAGGGTTTTGTCACCTTCTGAAAGGAAACAGATCCACGCTGCTTTCTTAGAAATGCAGCAGGCACTGGAGTTGAATTCTCCGAGCCTCACATCAGTGAGCTTCCAGCTCAGCTCAGGCTCCAGTATCCAAATGAGTGTCTGGCTAGGTCCCTGTAGAAACCTCTTCTTAGCCCCTCACAGGCCACCCAGGGGTGCTCTGTCTCCTCATCCTCCTCACTTAGTGGGTCCTGGGACGTCACGTGTGCTCATTTGCGTGGTCTTCCGCACCATCTGACCACTCTGAGAGCACGCAGCCATTTTGCCAAGGTGTGTTGACGTGACATCACTGTTCCTTCAGAAGTGTTAGTCCACAGCCTGTCTCCCCTAGGGATCAGGCAGAGTCCCTGTCTCCATTAGCACTTCTGGCTTCACACTCTGCAGACAAGAGATCTCTAGGGAGGCAGATCCTTGCCCCCCCCCCCCCCGCCCTGCTGCGGGAACTTGGAGAGGGCTGGCCCTGAAGCGCACTGCCTGGACTAACCCGTTGGTGACTTTCCTGCCACCTCCCAGGCACCCATTGCTCTCCAAGGAGGAGGGCGGGGCTCCTGTGGAAGAGCACGGGCAGGGTAGGCTACCACCAGAGAGTAACCCGCTCCCATACCTGTACGGGTTAGGGTTAGGGTTTGAATGTGATGCTTTGCAGAGATCTGGATATGTGATAAGCACACTGCAAACACAAGCTGAATAAGAATGGAGAATGGGCAGCACTGTGCAGTGGAGAGCGTAGACTGATAGCCTTCGTTCATCCCGTGAGCACATAGTCACCCAGGGAAAACACACTCTGTGAAGCTTATCACCAGTTCAACAGATATTTGTGAGCCCTCGTCATATCCTGATCCGCTCCCGGTGGGGGGTGGGGGGGGGCTCGGAAACGGGCGGAGACGCCATCAGCGCAGGGAGCAGAGCCCTCTCCAAGCTCCCTCCCACAGCTGATGGGATGATTCCATTTCTCAGCCTCTTGGACTGAGAACTTCAGTTGCTGCCTACTGAAGGCCACCCTCAGCCGCTAGCCACGCGGGCCCTCCATGGACACGTCAACGTGAGGGGGAGAGTCAGGTGGGACCCCCAACTCAAAGCTTCTGAGCAGTCTCCCTGGGAGGAGGAGCAGGTGCTTTCAGGAAGCCTGCTTTACAAAGGGAAACCGAGGCACAGCGAGAACCCTGCCGTTGCTATGCAGCAGCATAGCGTCGCTCTGCCTGGGCCCACGCCTTGTCTGCCGTGGACGCGCAGGTGAGAGCTTGGTAACTTCCGCCCACACTAGAATGTGTGAGGACTGAGCCGTGTTGGAGTGTCCCAGAAGATACTGATGACAGAACTTGTTAAGAACTTGGAAGTGGGCGCTGAGGTCGTGGCTCAGGGGTTAAGAGCACCGGTTGCTCTTCCAGAGGACCCAGGTTCTGTTCCAGCACCCACACGGTGACAATCTGTAAATCCAGTCCCAGGAGATCTGAGGTCCTCTCCTGACCTGTGTGGGCCTGTGTCTGTGTGGTGCACACACATACACGCAGGCAAAACACCCATACGTGTAAAATAAAGAAGTCATTTTTTTTTAAGGACCTGGGTATAGACCTGAGGGGCCATTAGCAGGATAGAGAATTATGGGAAAGGAGAGAAGTTTAGGGGAGAAAATTAAGAGTTTTTTGGCCATTGTAGCAGTGACATCCAAATGTAGATATTGAATAGCCAATTGACTCTCCGAGTCTGGAGCCCCAGGGAGCATTCGGCCCAGAGACACAGGTGCCTGGAGTCATCAATCCTGGATGACACCGAGAGAAAGAGAATCAAGAGAGAATGGCGAGGACCCAGGGCTCCTGCAGAAAACATTTACTGCTCGAGAAGAAAGGGAAAGCTGGCAAAAGACTCGGGATTCGAGGGGTGGAGGGACAGCCAGGGAACTGCGACCTGAAAGCCAGATTCAGAGACTGGAGAGGGCGTGGCTGGAGCAAGCTTCTGATGACAGCGCTGAGATGGAGCAGTGGCAGACTGGGAAAAGGAATCTATGAAATTGTACACTCAGAAAGACCCCGGGCTGGAGTGCGGCTCAGTGGTAGACGCTTGCCTAGCAATGACAGGGTTCCAGGTCTCAGCCTCAGCGCTGAGAAAACAAATTTAAAACAAACAAAACAATTTATTTTTATTTGTGTGTGTGTGTGTGTGTCTGTGTATGTATGTGTGTTTGTGTGTGGATGTGGATGTGTGCATGTGTGTGTGTGTGTGTGTGTACGCATGTGTGTGTGTGTGTGTGTACGCTGTGTGTGTATGTGTGTGTGTGTTTGTGTATGTATGTGTGTTTGTGTGTGGATGTGGATGTGTGCATGTGTGTGTGTGTGTGTGTGTGTACGCATGTGTGTGTGTGTCTGTGCGTTTGTGTGTGTATGTGTGTGTGTTTGTGTATGTATGTGTGTTTGTGTGTGGATGTGGATGTGTGCATGTGTGTGTGTGTGTGTGTGTGTACGCATGTGTGTGTGTGTGCATGTGTCTGTGTCTGTGCATGCAGTTGCCCTCAGAAGCCAGAGGAGGCTCATACTAAGCAGGTGCCCTACTGCTGAGCTACCCTCAGCCTGGGGTCTTCTGAACATTCAGTTTTAAAGGTTTCTTTTTCCACTTGGTAATCGCCCTCATCAGAGGTTTGGCATAGCTAAGCCTTCACCGTGGCTGTCCCTCTGAACTTGGCTTCTGGGTCGCTCTAATTATGTCTCATGGAGCTAGAGTTGCAGGTGATTGCAAGCCTCCCGGTGTGGACGCAGGAACTGAGCTTGTGTCCTCTGTAAGAGCAGTGCACGCTCCTAAGAGCTACGCAGTAGCAAACCACTGAGCTTCTTGCCAGAAAGATCCTACTCTGCAAAACCAGCTCCCTCCCCATCAGAAAGCCCCCCCTGATCTCCACTAATAAATCTGTAGATGAATTCAGTCCCTGCATGTGGTGCATCACCAGTGCGCTGCTGTGGGGGACAGGGTGTAGGGAGTCTGCTTCCCATGAAGACATTGAGTCTCTTACTCAAACCACACATGGTTCAGAAAAGTAGGCAAACCTGGGCTTACTTTGTGTTTCTCTCTCTCTCGCAGGACCACTGGCCCTGAAATGCATGTTGTCCGATAGTAGCATCCTTGGGGGTCTTTGCTGAATTCCGTGATTGTTTGCAGGGCCAGGCAGGTACCGCACTGCAGCGGGCGCTTGAGACCCTTGGATTCAGTGTTAACAGCCCTTCCCATTTCCTGCAGCAGCATTTCACGTGTGTGTGTGTGTGTGTGTGTGTGTGTGTGTGTGTGTGTTCCCATTTCCTATAGCAGCACTTCACCCTTGTCAGGACAGCTCTGTGTACATGTGCGTGCGTGCATGTGTGTGTACACATGTGTGCTTGTGTATGTGTGTGTACATGTGTGCACATATGTGTGCACATGTGTGTATGTACATGTGCAAGTGTGTGTGCGTGCATGCGTATGTGCATAGTGGGATATGGTGCAGGACTTCAGGCTGAAATAAAACCATGGGTAGCGATTTATAATCTGAAATAACAAAGCCTGTTCAGAAGATTTCAGTTCCATCCAGGGGGATTCTGAAGGAAAGATCCTCAGAGCCTCCTGGGGAAGCCCTGAGACAGCAAACCGTGGGTCTGAGGGAGAGGGTAGCCTCCTCGTGAGAGGTCAGGATGAGAGTCAGGACAGGAGACAGGGTACCTGGTCAGCGGCTAGGCTGTACCCAGCTCAGGCTCCCCCGGAGATGCCGGGTCCCCTGGCTTCTCAATGATGTCACTCCCCCACTCCCTTCATTCTCAAAGTCACTGTTGGGACCATTCAGGCCCCTAGGATCCTTGGAAATATGCTCCCTACTCTGAGACTCAGTGATTACCCCTTCCGGCTGAGAGCTGGGAATTGAGAGGCAACCCATAATGCTCTCTGCCTGGTTGGGGCAGCCCTACCCCCTGGAAATCTGTCCACATTGGTGCCTCTCCCCAGCTTCAAGAACACCATTCCCATAACTCACTCAGGGAAAATTCTAGAGCCTTGTTCCCACAGGGTCCTGGGCTACCAAAGTCTGCCACAGGTTAGAATTTCAGCATTTCTGTCTGTAGCATGGCATGCATTTATCCACAGATTCTACAGTAGAGACATACTGACTTATTTATTATTATTATTAATTATATTCTGGACTCTGAACTCAGGTCCTCTTGTCGGCCGCCTCTCCAGCCTTTCATCTGTCATTTTATCAAGCACCCGAGACACACCAGCATTAAGTTAGGTTCTGAAGCCCCGCAAATCCCTGACCCAAGCTCCAGCAATAATACGCTTAGGACCGTCAGATTCACAAGTGCGTCTGCCCCAGTGTGCTCCGGTGGGAATCGCCAGAATGTTCAAGCACAGCCCCCAGCGGTCCCCCTTTGAACTTCCTGGCGTCTCGCCCCTGGCCAACCCAACCCAGGTGTCCTGGCTGAGAGAGCAGGGGGCCCCAACAATGCATCTTCTCTAGCACTGTGACTTTAAATTAAGCAAGTACTTTCTGATTTCTGGGCCTGGAATATGTTGTTTAAAACCTTGGTGGAGAGACTGGGGCTCCCTTCTGAGTGCTCCCTGGCCCCCCTGTTTGCATGGATTGGTCCTTGGGACACAGCAGTACGTGAATCGGTGACTCTTGCTTTATGTGAACGGGTACTCAGTGAGGCCGAGAACAGATTGAAGTCCTCTTTGCCTTCGCACTGCTGGCTGCTGGCACACCACCGGCTTGCTTTCCCTTCTCACGCACTCAGTGGGAGCTATGCAGAGGGAGGTCCAGCCTGCCCCACTAATCCATACTTTCTCTGGAATTCTCCCACTTGTTTATGGTCCAGGCAATTTGCCTCCTGCTGCCCAGTGACTCAGAAGCGTTTCCAAGCTTACCAGGAGCAGCAGCTCCCCAGAGTCAACAGCTGGTGTGGGTGGTCCTGGAATCTTCTACCCAAGCCCTCTACCTCCATCTCCTTCAGCAGCACAGCTCACTACAAGATGGGACAGGAGCCCAGTTCTCAGACCATGCGGATGAGGCCCTGGGATGCCCCATCTAGCCCTTCTCTCTTATTGTCTCTTTTTGCTTCGAAGTGGAAGCCTCCCTTGGGTCAGGCCAGACCCCAGATTTATCCAGGGGCGGGGGCAGAGGGGGGCTACAGAGGAGAAAACAATGATCACAAATTTGGTCCTAAAGTCTCAGCAGGACCCCGAGGTGCACCCTGCGCGGGGGCTCTGAAGCTCCCAGCCGCTCACTCCACAGCTCACTTAGATTGTTTAAGACCTGGACTGCCTGCTCTCCGTACCTTCAGTCATCATAATTTAGAATAAAGTAAAAAAAAAAAAAAAAAAAAGCCTGCTATATATTTACTTTAGAATCAGGCAGCCACTGCGTAATTTCAATTTGAGATTGCGTTCTTTTTAAAGACTCTCCTCACAATAAAGCTACAGATTGCTTTGCCCCATGACTCACAGACTCCCTTCTGGAAGCAGCTGTACGGGGGGGGGGGGGGGGGGGGGGGGGGCTGAGGGAGGGAGGCAGGGGGGGTGGTGGGGGGGCGGGGGGGCTCACATGGCCGAGGTTGGCCTCCATCCCCCAACCCCGGAAGGGAACCACGTGCTCTCTCCTTCCTTTCTCTTTTTTTCCTGCTTCCATTCCACCGTGCCCACGCTGCTCAACTCCTCAGAAACCTTCCACATTGGACGCATAGCAAATCAGTATCTCTAACCACGGTAATAGTTTATAGCATCGGGCCCGAAGCTGCAGAAGATTGTAAACGATTAGCCGACAGTAAGGGGAGACAGGCAGACTGGAGTTCTGTCGTCGGTGGGTGACATGTTCATGCTCTCTTGGTCCAAAGTGATTCCCAAGCAACTTTATTTGACTAGACCGCGTTGCACTCAAAGTAAATATTAATTCCATTATGCCATAAACTTTTATTTATCATGACAGCAAGTCATAAAGTCCTCTTGCTAGAATATCGCCTCTAAATTGCATATCATAGATGAGATACAGCACACGTTGGATTCGAGCGACAATTACCCACCATCCTTTATGCGAGCCCGCGTTAAATGCGCCTTCCAAGAGGGCCTGCTGCCTGAGCGTTCGCAGGGAGCCTTCCACACCATTATTCAGGAGTCCTGATGTATTAGTTGGGGTCACAAAGGAGCCACCGAGGCAGGGCCTGACCCCCTCCACCCCGGGATCAAAGTGCACCAAGACACCTGGCAGTAACTACTGAGAAGTGTTCTTTGCATATTAGGGGTCTGGCTTTTTAAATTACATAAACTGAGTTAAACATGCCTGGCAATTGCCTTACTCTGTGTTATGAGAAGTGTGGGTTTTAATTCTTCTTCTTTTTTAATGTGTAGTGCAGTTGGCCTTGTTTGGAGTGGTGGAAATACGGGCCCACTGTAATTGTGCTGAGTGAAAACAGATGGGTGATTATCAAACTGTGTTGCGGGCTGTGAGGGGTCTTGTGGATAACTGCGGGGCATCCCAGATGAGGGTTGGAGAGTCCCTCCTAGCAGAGGGGAGACTCTGGTTCTGCTTGAGCAGCAGATGATATCTGGGGTCTGGTGTGTATCTGTGCAGAGAAATGACATCTTCAAGAAGGTCCCTCCCCGCCATAGCACAGACAGGCCTGGAAATGCCAGTGCCCCGTGTGTTCTTTGGAGAGTAGGACGGGTGTAACAGGCACTGAGGGGCGCAGAGGACACTGGGATATCTGCTACAAGGGTGCCTTCCTCTCTGGTCCCTTTCACAAGGACAGCCAGGCCTCTGAGCTGCCCGGCTAGCTTTGCTTCTGCAGTGGAGACCTCCACCTGTCCAGCTCCACTGGGAGCCGAGCTCTTCTGAGCTCTAGATGGCTGTGGGCTTTCCCGGGCCCCTGGGCCAGGCTCCTGTCATCTGGCACGCAGGGTTGACCAGAGCCGTGGCTTTCAGGGTTAACTTCCAGTGCCTGTGCCTGCTCATCCGCAGCTGCCGCTCCATGAGGACGCTGCCCCTTGAAAGGCAGCTGTCTCAGGACTCGCTTTGGGAAAGACAGGGGTTTTCTGTTTCCGTGGTAAAGTTATGAACTTGTCAATTACTGCAGTGGCCTCGATCAGGTTATTGTGGGGGTCCCTCACCTTAATTACTCTCCGTTCAAAGCGGGCCAACACTAGACTCCCGAGCATCCGTTCTAAGCCCCTCCCACAGCTGGGCGTTCCTTCCCGGCAGGGACAGCCCTGGCGCGCCCAGCCCTTTTCTCCTCCTCCCATCACCTGCTTTATGCATGTGGCATCCTGCGCCAGGCCAGACTTCGGCGGCGACATGACACATCCTCTAAATATGGGCTGCCACGGCAGCTGTCATTAACCATCCACTAGTTGTGCCTTTATAAATTTTTACACACCACTGAATTATAAATATGCGCTGCCAACGGTAATGAAACGCGCACCTATAATATCTGCAGTTACAAGATTTGCATTTTCCAACGCATATGCTACAGATTGGGGGTGCGGAGGGGGCTCATTTGTTTCTAAGTTAGAGCCCCTGTTGTGTTTCTCCCCGGCAGGGTTCCTCATGAGAGTCTCTCCTCTCCAGGAGGGCCTTGGGGAGCCTCTCTCACGTGCTGGGCTACGTTCCTCTCCTGTCAGTCACTCCTGTAGACTCACTCACCCTGCCCTGCTGGGTTCTCTCTGTCTCAGCCTCGCACTGGGCGGCAACTCTCCACAGCTGGAGGAGACTTTCCTTCTGCAGAGCCTGTCCATGGAGTAGGGCAAGTAACCAAAGAATAGCAGCGTCCTGTGATGAGGCCAGAAGGGAGGGGTGTCCGGGTGCTGTGGACAGAGCTGTGGCCCCTGTGTCGGGTGACTCATCAGTGACTGGGGGGGGTGTCTGCCCCCCTCTAATGGGCGGTGTAGTCACAGGTACTGTAAGCAAAGCCCTTAGACCGAACTGAGCAGGGCTTGCCGCAGGTCAGACTCTCAGGAACCGGTCAACTCTGACGGTCACGTTGTTGCCGCTTGACTATTTCCTGTTTGCTGCCTCCTGGCTGTGAGAAGGTCAGAATGTGCTCTGGCTGCTGAAGCCTCGGCGTGCTATAGTTTGGACTAAGGTGCTGTCCCCACGAGGAAATAGCTTCCTTTCGATATAAAACAACATTATCAAAATGTGTGCAGAATTAAAAGTTTTGGAGTGAAAATGGCCCCTGTCCAACACTCACCCTTTCTCTCTCTCCTCGTTTCTCCCTCCTCCTCTGCCTCTCTCTCTTTTTTGCACACGCACACTCACAAGCGCACATTCTCACATAACACACAACTCTGTCACACACGTTTTTATAAAATGAGGCCGTGTTTTACATCTCTCACTTTGCTGTTTGTTAGTTTTAAGACAGGATCTTGCTATGTACATGCGCTGACTAGTTTTATGTTAGCTTGACTCAAGCTAGAATCATCAGAGAGGAGGGAAACTCAATTGAGAAGATGTCTCCATAAGATGGGACTATAGGTTAGCCTATAGGGTGTTTTCTTAGTTACTGATCGATGGGGAAGGCTCAGGCCGCTGTGCGTGGTTCCATCCCTAGGCTGGTGATCTTGGGTTCTGTAAGAAAGCTGGCTGAGCAAGGTAGTAAGCAGCACCCCTCCAGGACCTCTGCATCAGCTCCTGCCTCCAGGTTCCTGTCCTGTTTGAGTTCCTGTCCTGACTCCCTTCAGTGATGAACAGTGCTGTGGACGTGTGAGCTAAATAGACCCTCTCCTTCCTAAGTTGCTTTGGTCATGGTGTTCATCACAGCAACAGTGACCCTAAGTGTAGCAGAACACCTACTGTGCTGCTAATCAGAGAAGACAAGGAGGCATTCTCATAGGTGCAAACCCTGCCAGACCTCAGCAGAGGGGACCACCATCATGGCCAGTGCCGTCCTGGGCCATGGAACCCTGAGCGTCTCCTCTCGGGAATTTTCATTGACACCTAAGCCCCTCAGGTGTTCTACTGATAGCACATGCAGATCATGAGCAATCAAACATCTTTAACATAAAGCCAACACCTGCAGACAATACAAATGCAAAAGAGCCTAGGCAGCCCTTTTCCCAGTGGTGCACAAAACAACCATTTTAAACACAACTGAAAACAAATTTCCACATTTCTACCTTTCTGTACAAGACAGTAAAAAAAGTTGTTTTATCTCAGTGACACAAGTTAACACTACACTAGCAAAACTATTTACAAGAGGAATAACCACGAGGGTTGCTAATGCCCAGGACCAAATGGAACCAAACATCTATCAAGTTTTTCACAATGTCTTTGGACAGCAGAAAAACACAATCAATGTCCAATTATCTGGAACTCATTCACAATCTTCTGGGCTCCTACAAAGGGCCTGGGTCACTTCTCTGGCTCTGCCCTCTGCAGCACACAGCTTGTCCTCCAGGCTCTGGCTGGCTCCACTCCACTACTGCTGCTGTTCCCCTTGGTGGTCGCCCATGATACTGGCATCTCCAAAACTGCTGGGGTCCCTTGAAGCAGCTGGGCTGCACTTTCACCAATCACCTCTCCTGGGCGCTCTTCATGGTGCCAAGCCTCAACGTCTCTGCATGACCCCTTCCATCTGGGCCTTCAGCTGCCACAGAGGCTGCACCTTCACCAATAGCCGCTCCTGACCTCTCATAGTGCCAAGCCTCAATTGCTCTTCATGACCCCTTCATGCCTTCAAAACCAGTACTAACTGGATGACTCCTGTAGTACCAAGTTCGGCTACCAGCATGATATAGGATCTTGGCCAGTTCTGGAAGACAGCTTCTGTGTGCTGACCCTGAGCAAACACTTTTCAGATTTTACGATAAGAGTCTGATTTTCAGAGGGAAAAAAAACTAGCCAGTTTGTGTTTGAGTTCAAAGTTCTGTAGACCATCCCAAAGACTTTTTCATAATGCAGCAAACATTGGTCCTGACTATTTTCACAAGTGTTTTTCTCAGCATCATTGCTCGTGTTCCTTGTCTGCAGGAAGGGTTTCCTTGTGGGGTGGAGTTCCCATCACCACAGCAGGTGCGTCTCGTCAGGACCGCCTCACCAGTATCTGGACCGCTTGTAGTCAGGTTTGCAGAAAAAAAGTGTTCAGTTTAAATAAGGAGCTTCTTGACTCCATTCCCCCCCCGCCCAAGCTTCCACAGCAGGGGGTCCCGGGCTGGTGGGAGGAATCTCCAGCTGAAAGAACCAGTGCTCTTAACCACTGAGCCATCTCTCCAGCTCCCGATGCCCGGTGAACAGCTAGGACCTTACAAAAGATCAGGGCAGAAAAGCGCGGTAGGAGTCAGAAATGAGGAGGAGACCCTTCCCAGTGATACACGGCTCGACTCTGTGCTTTTTTCGGCTCCCCGTGAGCGTGTTTCACGTTCCTCTTCTGTAGCGTGTGCGGTTAACGTGGAGGAGCGGTTTGCTTGCTGCGCATAGCTGCCTATTGCTTCGAATCCACCTACTGATGAGAGCTCTTCTTTCATCCCCAAGTTTGCTTTGCACTTTGATAAACAAAATCAGTTATTCATTATGGAGTTTGTTCCTCGTATGTGTGTCCTGACCTGTCAGTCTGCGTGCCTTTAATCTCCATTTCCACATCACCAACGTCGCGCTGTCCTGACCGCTATGTGTACGTCTTAAAATTAGGTAGTTCAGTTTGCCCAACCGTGGTGTTTCTCTTTCAAGTTTATTTTGGTTATTCTAGTTGCTTTCTGTTTCGGCATAAGCGGTGGTTCTCAACCTTACTAATGCTGTGACCCTTTTAATACAGTTCCTCATGTTGTGGTGACCCCCCCACCATAAGATGATTTTTGTTGCTATTTCATACCTGTCATTTGGCTACTGAGTGGTGTCTCAAATCCTCAGACCATTGAGATATGTGTTTTCACACATCTCACAAATCTGTGTTTCACAGGCTGAGAACCGCACAGCCCATGGGGAGGGTGGATAGAACAGGCATCCCGGAGTCTGGTCCTCCAAACAAAACAGCCATGATCAGATCAGCTCCGCCTGCTTGCAGGAGACTTACCAGGAGAGGCCTGAGGACTGTTGACGTTTCCTCAGGAGAGGGGTTGGGGAGGGTCATTAGGCGCTCACCTGAGATTCTCGCTGCTCCTTGAAGTCATTTGTCTGCAATTCAGCCTTGATTACACTTGGCGTGCACAGGTGGCAGGGGCTCTGTGTCTTGGGAGCTGCTGGACTAAAGGTTTGAGTCTGCTTGTCTGCAGTGACAGAAGGAATCCTGCCGCCCTTGTACTTGGTACCATGTGGTATCTGTGGATCACCCCGGGCTCGGTGCTGTGTGGTATCTGTGGATCATCCCGGGCTCGGTGCTGTGTGGTATCTGTGGATCACCCTGGGCTCGGTGCTGCGTGGTATCTGTGGATCACCCCGGGCTCGGTGCTGTGTGGTATCTGTGGATCACCCCGGGCTCGGTGCTGCGTGGTATCTGTGGATCACCCCGGGCTCGGTGCTGCGTGGTATCTGTGGATCACCCCGGGCTCGGTGCTGTGTGGTATCTGTGGATCACCCCGGGCTCGGTGCTGTGTGGTATCTGTGGATCACCCCGGGCTCGGTGCTGTGTGGTATCTGTGGATCATCCCGGGGAAGGTTGAAGATGTCTAGTGCTCTAATCTCATGCAGAACCACGGTGCATGCACATGCTTGACTGAGGCCCTTTTATTCCTTTCATTAGTGTTTTGTAGTTTCTAGGAACACCATCTTACGCACCCGTGGACATCGTCCTTAGGTTCCGTCCAGTGTCCTTGTAGATGCTTTCTTTAGGCGCCACCCTGTGTCTTTAGCCACCATCCTCAGTGCCACCCCACGACCCTGTAGATATTCTCGCTGGGTTGCTCCGTGTGACCTGCTAGGCAGCTGTTATTCTCCCGGCACATTAGAAGAGGCTCGGGGGAACTTCTGGACACCAGCACTGGGGTTTGTTGACTTGTTCTCCGTAGTACGGGGGGGTCTATTTCTTGGAATTAGGAATTTAATTGGATTTTAATATTGGAATCTCTTGGAATTTAGTATTAGTCATATTAAAGCCAGAATCGGGGCACACTTCTTTTTAAATTTATAGGATCAAGTTGCCTTCAGCTACCTTGTATGTCTGTACGTTTAACCTGATGAGCTAGGAAAGGTGTATGGGGAGACCGTACATGAGCAAAGCCAGGGGCAGGCGGTGGAGGGGGCCTCCCGAGCCTCAGGTGCCAGGCCTCCTTGGCAGGCAGTTAAACCTGTCAGGGGCACAAAAGGGCAATTGGCTCCAAGGTCATGTGTTTTGAAGACTTTTGTTTTCTTTGCCTTGGACTCAAAACTCCAGCCCAGGACAGACAGAGAAGCTAATCTCAATATTCCTGAAAGACAATTATTTACAGGGCTAGAAGAAGCTCATTTCCTGGGAGGGCACCTTCTCCTGGCTGCAGTGGAGTTACTGCACGTGCTCACATAGGCTTGGGGTCCAGTTCTGAGTCACCTTCATGACCGGGTGCCATTCTCCCTCCTGTAGCCCCAAACTCTCTCTTCCATGAATGCTGTAGCTTTCTGAGTCTTCAAAGGCAGAGACTGTCTGCAGAATTCTTTATCCAGTAGCTCTACTGGAGCCAATGACAGACAGGAAAGGGCCCTGAAGGACCTTGGGGGCAGAGGGAGGGGACAGAGACTCAGCATGCTCTGGCCACGCACCTGAGAATGAAGAGTCAACTGTGTGCTCTGTGACCGCAGAGGACTGTGGAGCGTCCACAGAGCTGTCCATGGTCCTCAGCCGCCCCTGCCACCGGGACACAATTGCTTCTTTCCCTCTCGGAACCCAGATGTCCCAAATAATCCTAAACTAGATTCCAAGGGGGCTGCGACAGGGGCAGAGAAAATGGGACCCTGAAAGACTGCACTGCGTGGAGCCACAGCTTGACCCGGGATTCCACACGCAGTGGACAAATTGTTCACATTCTGGACACAGCGTTCTCCCCCTGGGTTATAAATCAATCCACCTCCATTCTTCATTTATGGGGCACAGCTTCAAGTGCACTCCGGGGCCTCCAAATTGCTTTACTGTTCATCTCAGAGCTAGCAGTAACTGCCCCCGACCCCCGCCCAGACCCAACCTTCCCTCCAAGCTGCGGGTAGCGTCCCTGAGTTCCAATCATCTGGAGACTCGGGCTGAACGGCAGACATGACCTTGAGAAGTGGACATGAGAAATGATTAGATTCGGAGAAAGAGATCGGAGACGTGTGTGCCTCGGGGTCAGTGATGGATGTCAGAGAGCACCGAGAATGAACGAGAACATGTTGGAAGCTGCTCCGATTGGCAGCTGGTGACACGGAGCAGCACGGGGCCAAGGCTAAACCCATCTAGGCGTCTCGGGACTCTGCCTTCAGAAAGGGCGTGGTGAGAGGGGTGGAGTTGGAGACACATTGTTTCTGTTGCCAGGTCAAAGGCGTGTGTGGATCTGTTGGGAAAGGCTGGTCCAGGCCTGGGGTGGGGGAGGAACGGCAGAATTTGATTCCGTGTATCCCAGGTAAAGGATCGGAAACCTAGAATCCAGAGGGAACACTTTCTCCCATGTGGACGGACTCTGTGGCTCGATGTGGGTAGGGAAGCAGCCAGGCTTGCCTTTGATCCTGGCTGGTCACTCAGGAGCTGGCTTAGTGCGCACAGCCCTCTGAGCAGCCCTGAACTGTACGCCTCACCTGTCAGCTGGGTCGGCTTTCTCCCTTTAGGATCGTGCTTTTAAAAACAAAAAAATAATCTCTTTATGCTCTTTTAGTAAAGAACTACAAACTGGGGGCCTTCAAAACAAAGAAACAAGATGTCCTGTTTGTTGTGCCCTGTTTGAGCGGTGACCGTGGGAGGATGGCTGTCTTCTGTGGGGAGAAGCGGAGCATGGGGGGGGGGTGTGAGTGGGTGGGGGTAGGGAGGACATATGACAGGAGGAGAGGGAGGATGGGGGAGCTGAGAGGAATGGAGGGAGGATAGGAGGGGTGTTGATATGCATTATAGGAAAGAAGTAAAATAAATTAAAAAAAAAAAAAACCGATCACTGTCCTGCTCTTGTAAAGGTTTAGCACATGACATCGTGGTCTAGGGAAGCTTTCCTGTTGCTGCAATGAGGAAAAACCCCGGTAAAATCGAGTTAAGGACACTGGGGGTGGGGGGCTCACAATCCCTCATGGAAGGGAAGTTCTGGCGGCAGGAGCACGAGGCAGCTGGTCACGGGTCAGCATCATGAAGCAGAGAAGACCGCACTGTTATACTCAGTTCACTTCTTCCTTGTTACGTAAGCCGAGACCCCATCCTGTGGGATGCTGCCGCCATGGTTAAGGCGGATCTTCCCACCCCAATTAACCAAACCCAGATGACCTCTCCCAGGTGCGCCCGGAGGCTAGCCTAACCTGAAAATCCTCCACAGCGCGTCTAGGGACTTGTCTCCTTGATCCTGTCAGATCGACAATAGTAGCCATGGCAGACATCGAGGTGTACGTCGGGGACGCTTTCAGCAGAGGTTCCGGGTGATGACCCTTCCTGCTCTTGAGATTCTGGGGGCTGCCAGCAATCCTGGCATCTTGCCTTGTGATCTGTAAACACGTGACACCAATCTGGTGCTCCTCTCAAACATCTGCCTGCACTCTATCTTTGCTTCCCTCGGGCTTCACATGACCTTCTCTTAAGGATATCAGCACTGGGTCTAATTGGAAGGACCTCGCCTTTGTCCGCGCATCATGTCTGCCGCTGTGGTAAGACACTCTGATAAAAAGCAATGCAGAGGAGAATGGGCTTATTCGGCTTACAGTTCCGGGTCACAGTTGGCGACTGTGGGGAAGGAAAGGTAGGAACTTGGAGCAGTTAGTCACTGTCACAGTCAATGGCAGGGAGGGATGGGGAGGGAGAGAGAGAGAGAGAGAGAGAGCCTACTGCTCAGTTGACTGGTACTCAGTTTGATTTTTCTACTTTTGTACAGTCCGGGACACCTTGCCCAGGAAGTGGTGCTGCCCCCGGTAAGCCGGGATCTTCTTACATCAATACACTCGGCAAGACAGTTCCCCACAGAGGTTCTCTTTCCGGGTGATTCTGGGTGGTGTCGAGGTGATTATTAAAGCTAACCATCACAGGCCTCTTCCTAATAAGGTTCCACTTGAGGTTCTGAGTGGACATGGATTTTGGAGGGACTGAGTCCGGAAGAGATCAAGGGAGACGGTGCATATGTTACCTGACTCAGCAGGAGGAAGGGCCTCTTGTGCAGCAGGAAGACCCTGAGAGAGTCTCTCGGAGGAAGTTAGGATGATTCTCAGGGGCAGGGGCTTCTAAGACTAGATTATGAGTCAGGGTTCCCCCAAAAGCTCCTGGGCCGCAGCCTGTGGAGGAGCTGGGCTGAGTCAAAGTGTTTATTCAAACAATGGCTGTGGGGCGGGGGGCTAAGTCTAAAGCCGCCATTCTCTGTGCTCTCTACAGCGTGGGGCCTGGAGGTCTCGGGGTCAGGAACACTGGGGCTTCTCTGGCCAGTGGGCTGTGGTCAGCGGCAGTTATTACAAGGATGAGTAGCCTGAGATCAGCCGGCATGACCTCCAGGAAGTCACTTCACTCCCTGTCTTCATCTGCAAACTGGGAATGATGACAGCGTCGCTTGAGGCTCAAATGGGTTGACAAATGCGCGGCGGTAAAATGATGGATGCCCTAACGGAAAACCCCGCTCAGGGCTCTGCCACGTTCCTAAGTAGGCCGCTCCATCAAAGGGCTTCCGTGAACTGGAAGCAATTCTGCCTGTGCCCTTTCGATTGTGCTTGACGTCTTCGAACAGCAGGTAGAGGAGGAGGGAGCGTTCTGAGAGCAGCTCAGCAGAACGACATCTGCGTGACAGGTGTCCCGTCTCACCCCTGCCCTGGGCCAGTGACAGGCTGACTGGAATATCCTGAGCTGGACACAGCAGTGGGCAGTCAGACCAAGGGGGAGCGGCTGGGACTTCATCACCCTTTCTGGAGATATTTATGAGATGCTTATAACGGTTCAAGAAGAATGAGCAGAGCCGAGTAGAGCCCATGCTTCACTGTCCCTGGCCTGCCAGGGCCCGTTTCTCCATCCTTTCGAGGCCACGGGGAGATGCGGTTGCTCTGCTAACAGAGGCCGATCCAGCCAGGAGGGCTGTTGTAGCTGATGTGTTGTCAGCCTGTTCTAGGATGGGAGGCAGCCCTGGGAAATGGGCAGGTATGCAAGGCCAGCAAGCTTGAAAGAAAGTGAGGAAGGGTGTCTCGTAAAGCTGACATCAGAGCCCATGTGCCTGGGCTGTACCGGGGAGACCCCATTCCTGGCTCAGAGCTCAGTCTCGCCTGCGTGCCTGTAGTCAAGGCAGGAATTGATCTGCATTGCAGCACGCGGATGCAGGGAAGCACCAGGCAGGGCGTGGAGCTGCTCTGATGCCTGTGTATTGGATCTGACCGTAGCGACTCACTGGGGCAAGGAGAATTTTCTCGGTGATAAGTTTGTGGAGGACTCTCTTCTGGGTGGTCACCTGATGTATTGGGAATAAAACACAATATTGAACAAAGTCATGGGGATCAGGTGGGGGCAGAGGCTGGTGAGCTTGACAAACATTTGGGGGGGCATATTTACAAGAGGCACTTACCTTGGTTACAGCAAAATGTAAAGTGACCAGAGCTAAGTATTATTGATTTCCCTCCTCCATCTTAGTTTTAAGAGAATCACAGCGACTACAAGCTCTGGCTGCATTAATGAGGTTTTCTTAGACAAGTACTCACCCGAGAGAGAGCTACCAAATTGGAATTCCATGGGAGACGATTATTGCATGTGACAGGCGGGAGAAGGCGGGTGTCTTCCCTCGGCCATTTGGGAGAATTACGAAAAATGCTGCAAAAGGGGGAAGGCCCCCTCCTCTGCGTTCGAGACAAGAAAATCTCTCTCCTCGTGCCACAGCCCCACCCGCTCCCCGAGAAAGCAGCCCTTTAGGTGTCATGTGTCTTAGTTACGGCTGCGTCCCTAGAATAGCTCCGCTCCCAGAACATGCGGGTGCCCCGGGGTAAACCGTGGAATGGATGGATGGTACCGAGTAAGGGCGGGTCTCACAGGGGAAACGGGAAATATGAAGTCTGCACTGAAGTCATGTGCGTTGGCTGAACTCTCTAAGAGGCCAAAGCAAATTCTTTAAATCAGGCAGTCAGCGAATGTCCTGGGGCACTTCCTTATGCCAGGTACATTTCTCACGGTGAGGTCTACGGTCCAGTAGGGAAGGCAGACATTGGACAGCCGCCTCCGTGATTCATCAAGCAGTGATGGACACTTCAAAGGAGAGCTGTAACACGGGCTGGCCCTGGTACGGGGGTGCTGCTAAAATTCTTTCCCTGGGGGATACGAAGGCTACAGAGTCCTAAGGCTCTAAGGACAAACTCAAGCAGGATTCTTCCAGAGTCGTGTCCCCCCACTGCCCCCCGTGGAAGCAATGAGCTTGTTGGACTTACTTATAGAGCACGGGGGATATGGTACTGAGAGGGTGGGTGTGACCCCAAGCAGCTGCACTGGAAAGTCTTCATCTAATATGCAGGGGCCTCCTTCTGTTATCCTTCCCCAGCCTGTGTATTCTAGCTACCCTCCTACGACCCCAAGACCCCGTGGTGCAATTAGGGCATACAGGAGGCTGGGTGGAGTGGCTGGAAACTCAGACGAGGGTCTAACGCCACTCGCCACTCTCCGTCCATGAAGGAATGTCAACAGTCTCCGGACCCTATCCTGATGGTAGGCACAGGTGGGCACAGCTGGATTCGTGGAGACGGTGATAGTTCGGCTTAAAAGATAACACCTTACAGAAGGGGGTGAAGGGCGGTTCCTCTGAGGGGGTCATACGTGGAGACATGAAAGGAGGGAGCCCATGAGATGGTAAGAGGGGAAGGCGTGACCCCATGTAAATATTTGTTCGAGTATTCTCTCACACGCCACATGTAGTCTGCGGGATTCAGTCCTGAGCACCGTTAGGTCACAGCCGTCGGTGGACCCACAGTGTGGAGCTCTGTGCCTCTGTCAGATTCACTCCTCGGGAGCTGACGTCTTGCATGCTTTTCCAGAGCACTCCTCGTTTCGTATCTCACTGCTGCCGACACGGGGAAGTACAATTCATTTCTCGTGTGTGTTGACCTCGTGCCTCGCGTCTCTGCTACGCTGATTCAGAGTGATGCTTTTCCTCCTGAATCCTATACGCTCTGTACATCCCATCATCTGCCTGTAACGACAGTTTCCGTGTTTTCCTCAGTGACTGCCACGTCCTCGATTTCTTTTATCTTGCTCGATCGCGCTGACTAGTATCTCAAATAGAAATGGCTGCAAGTCTTCCTCTCTTCTTCCTGTTTAGGCTCTCGTTCTGCTCGGTTTGGTTTTCCTGTTTTGTTTGTTGCAAATGAGATGTTAACAGTTCTACCATTCTACATGAACAGAACCTGTTCCCGGCTGAGGCTGAGGCTGAGCGTGGAGCTGTCCGGGCCATTCATCGTGCGCTACATAAGTGAGGTTATAATGTTCTGCTCTAAGGAGCTGGTGGTTGTGACTGAGCAACCTGCCAAGGCTGATCAAGACTGATCAAGCCTGCAGTCATCACAGTCTTCCCTCAGCACCCGTCTGCTTCCTGCGGGCTCCTCTAGTGGCAGATGAAGGTAGGATAGAGGGCACTCCTTCTTCCTTTAGATGCTCTCGGTAGGCACGTATCCATCCAGTTTGAGATTGCTATCTCGCAGCTTCTGATTGCCCTTTCCACTGTCTAGCCAACAGATCTGGGGTCTTGACGTGGATTAGAGCAACTTGGTAGATTAATCCCAGTTACACACCATGAGACGCAAGAAATAACCACCAAGTGGAGTGGACTCTTGGTCCAGGTAGTCTCACTTAGGTGGACTTTGCCGGGGAAATTAATAGGTCCCCACGTTGGGGAAGTTTATTTTT
>JAMJFZ010002522.1:0-137950 GCA_026225945.1 Cricetomys ansorgei
ATCTGCTGGAGGAATGTGGAAGAGCCTAGAACAACAGTCTAAAGAAGTTCAAATGCTATGAACTGTTTCATAGGACATTCTGGTATGTGGAAGGCCAGGATGATGGCAAAAGGCAAGCAGTGGAAACTGTGCTCAAGAGATTTTAGATGAAAAACAAAGGCTCTACCAGAACTGGAATGGAAGCACATGTTATATTTTGTTTTTAAAAAAAAAAAAAAAACTGCCTGTGTTTTGGGAACTGAAGTGAGGCTGAATTCAAAACTAAGTTGTTTAAAAGGAAAATCTGTAAACATTGTGTTTGCAAAATGAAATTTCAAGACAGCATTCAGTCTGTGTTACAATTACTACTCACTGCTTTTATCCAGGCTTACCGTGAGAAAGTTCAACAAAGGGAGAAAATGATATGAAAAGTATGCATTATGGCAAGGAAAGAAGCTTGGTTAAGTTAAAGTTGCAGACAAGGAGG
This sequence comes from Cricetomys ansorgei, assembly GCA_026225945.1. Lineage (NCBI taxonomy): Eukaryota > Metazoa > Chordata > Mammalia > Rodentia > Nesomyidae > Cricetomys > Cricetomys ansorgei. Next base: position 467 of record JAMJFZ010002522.1, read on the forward strand.
GTGAGGATAAAGCAGTCACAATTGTCAAGGAGATCAGCACAACTAAGGAGAACCTTGAATTTTTCACTATGACAAAAGGCAAGCTATTTTTAGGGCAAGAGCTAACTCATTGAAAGCCTCAGCTTGTAAAAATGAAAATTCGTCTGAGAGACTGAACTGCAAACACATCTGAAGAGGTTCTCTGTTCAAAAGCAACCACCTAAGCTAGTGTTTTCCCAGGTTCAGTTGCTAAACTGCATACCACATACCACAGCCGCAGTGGAAGTCAACCAGATAATATCTCGAGGTGGCAGCAGAACCGGCAACACTGTCCAAATAGTACTGGCTTGTATGCATGCAAAATACAAGAGTGGCAGGATGACAGAGGTTTGCACCAAGGTTCCAGAAAGTTGCTAAGTTCAGATTGTATGAAAGATGCAAAAAGGTCCATTATGTAGGGTTGTGAATATGAAACCTAAGTAGTGATATTGGATGTTGGAGATGCTAGGACTATGGGATGTCTCTCAAGGAAAGCTATAGAGTGAAGCTTTGCCAGGGAAAAGCCCCTCCCGCTTTGTGGTTGCATGCTGCTTTGACTTCTGGGAACAGCTTGGGGGGTATATAAAAGGGACACTGACCATTGGAGTTGGCAGCTGACAGCAGATAGGGCTAAGAGTTGCAGCAGAGTTGCAGCACAGTTGCTCTGGTGCAGAGAAAGAGCGCACACAAAAGCTGATGGTAGGGAGGCAGGCAGGAATAAGGCGCAGGTAAAATGGACTGACCAGGGTTTTAGAAAAGTTACAATTTAGATCTTCTCAGTAATTGTCATGCTGGAGAAGCTGAACCAGAGTGGGATAGAGTTAGTTCAGTTCCCCAGACACAGACAAAGACAGAAAACAAAAACAAAAACAAAAACCTGTAAAAGTTTTTCTTTCCTTCCTATCTCATTTCCTTCTTAACCCAAGAGCTAACTGAGGTTTAAAAAGTTACAAGACAGAAATCTAGCAGCCAGGAACAGAGGGGCGGAGTCAAGTTGCCAGTGAGAAAAGTATCAGCAGCTTTTGAGAGCCCAGACATAATGGCAAAAACAGCCAAACTCATACCTCCTTTTAGAAGAAAAACTGCTACATTTTAAGTACATTTTAAAATACAACTTTTATATTTTAGCGTCCATACAAGGGGCTTGAAATAAGACAAAAGATAAAATGATGGGAAACTTGATGTCAAATGTAGAGGGAAAAGCAGAGGAAGAAGGGATGGATTTTTGTGTTCAAGAAGCCAATAAGATAGTTATAATGGCTGTTACTACAGGAATATATACTACCTTGATTTCAGTCATGATGTTTTTTCTTTTTTTCTTTTTCTTATATTTTATTTCAAAAACCATTAAGGAAGTGGCGGGGGAACTAAAAAAGCCAAACCAGGAAAAACAAAACAAAAGAGCTCAATTTTTTTCTTTCTCTTCAAAAAAGGAATTGGTGGTGCTGTTAATAGATATATGAGGGAAATTTGAAAGGTTGGCAAACAGGGAGGCTATGGAACTGGGAATAAACTCAGGGAGAACTGCCAAGGGTAGAAAAGGAAATGCTGGATATGGCATGGCTGCGCAGGTGGCTGCTCGACACAGTTCCAGCCTCTGGCGCGCCACCTCTGCAGAAGACATCTGCAGTGACTGCTCTACAAATGAGCCTGCTATTCTTTGTATCCTGAACTTCTCTTTTTCTCTCTGAAGCTTCTTCTATTCCTGTAAACGGGTCCCAGGCCAATGTCTCCATGGGAGCCTACCCTCTTTGTGGCCCCGATAAGGAAGAAGGCTGAATCTAATGACCCTGAATCTAATGATTATCCCCTTCCAACATCAGGAAAGGAGAAATTTGCTTTTACGGTGCCTACCTATAACAATGCTCAACCTGTCAAAAGATATCAGTGGAAAGTCCTTCCCCAGGGAATGTTAAATAGTCCAATGTTATGTCAATACTTTGTGTAAGACCATTACAACTAGTCCAAAAACAATTTCCCCAATCTGTTATTTACCATTATATGGATGATATTTTGTTAGCTGATTCTGACCAAGATACTTCGGAAAAAATGTTTGATGAAACAAAAAGAATCTTACCCTGTTGGGGTTTGCAAATTGCTCCTGAAAAAATACAAAGAGGAGATTCTATTAACTATCTCGGTTTTAAGATAAGTCAGCAAAAAAAAATCCGACTGCAAAAGGTACAGATTAGAAGAGATCAGTTGCGAACACTTAATGATTTTCAAAAACTAATGGGAGATATCAATTGGGTAAGACCCACAACTGGATTAACTACGCAAGAGCTAAGCAATTTGTTTCAAATGTTGGGAGACTCCAACCTAGATAGTCCAAGACACTTAACTGCTGCAGCAGAGCAAGAGTTAACTCTGGAAGAAAAGAGACTGCAAGATGCACATGTGGATCACAAAGATCCTCATCTGAGGTGTATTTTGGTCATCACTCATTCAAAACATTCCCCTGGGATTCTGATGCAGAGAGAGGATGATATCTTAGAATGGATATTTATGGCACATAAGCAGAGTAGAAAATTAAGACCTATATAGAAATTGCTGATTTAATTATAAAGGGAAGAATAAGACTTTGTCAGCTGTCAGGAACAGATGCAACAGAAACAGTGCTGGTTTACAGTAATGCTGAGATTATGTCATTATGGGCAATCAATGAAAATTGGCAAAGGGCTTATAGCAATTATTTGGGAGAAATTAATAACAAATATTCCATGGAATTAAAGTGGCCCAAGAGAAGGGCATACATATCAAAATGGCTACAAGTAGCCAAGCTGGAGGGGCAGGGTTCCCTACAGCCGTTTGAACAGAGATGCTGCTGCCGAGAGCCCGAATGCCAGGCATGAGGCTGAAAGATGTGCTGCATACTCTACTGGACTCTATCTTGTTTTTGTCCTGTCGTTTCCTGCTGTAGCCCATAGCTACTGTGTGAGCTCGGCAAGAAAGGTAAGAAGACATTTTAGATACACACCTGCCCGACCTTAGCAGAGGGAACTGCATGTCATAGCAAGCACCATCCTGGACAGCAGAACCCTGATCTTCTGATCTAAGGTGTGTTTTACTGATACAAAAACTCTGCCCCTAATCCAAAGGGTTATTTGCATAATAAGGAACCCTGTAGCTTAGTCTCATCCCATAATCCTTTAGCAGTTGAACTATGTCACCTTTAAAGTAGGGGAGTTCAAAGCCTAAGGGGAGTGTTCTTTCCTTGTTGCCTGAGACCGTAGGTGAGAGACTACAAGAATTCCTCTACAGCAACTTTGCTTTTAGATCTCAATAAACTACAAAGAGAGCAGAGAGCAGGTACAGGTCATGAGGAAGCAAACATCTGAATTACAGATTTGCAAAAGGCCAAAAACTGCAGATAATGCAAACAGTCAAGGCTTAGGCAGCCCTTCCCCCAACAATATTCAAAACAATTGTTTTAAAGTTACATAAACATAACTAGGAATAATTCTTCCCCACAATAAGAAATGTAAAACAGCAGTGGCAACAAACCACTGTGTCCTTGAGAACAGTTGGAGGTACATGACTTCCACCAGAGGCTGTGCTGTTTATCTCATGGTATAAAAATGCCTGCAATGGGCAGGGTGGCGGTGGTAGCGCACACCTTTAGTCCCAGCACTCAGGAGGCAGAGGCAGGTGGGTCTCTGTGAGTTCGAGACCAGTCTGGTCTAGAGTGAGTTATAACAGAGAAACTCTGTTTTGAAACACCTGCCCCCAAAAAAGCCTTCAGTGGGAAAAGGAAGCCGCTCAGCCATGGTGAGAACCCTCTACTTGGTGGAAGTCTCAATTAAGCAGCAGAGATGTCTGCTGGGTGACTGGAAACATCAGCTTTGATGTTATCTACCACCTGCCTACATTTACCTTCTTCCTTGAGGGGACACTTTGCTCTACCAGGTCCAGATGGCTGCCTCAACAGAGCTTCCTGAGTTGTTTTTGTTTTGATTTGTTTTTCGAGACAGTGTTTCTCTGTAACCACCACCACCCCCTGGCTTCCTGAGTCATTTTGGATGGAATACTGTAAGCACCCAATCTGATGATGGTATCAGTATGCTGGCTGCATTTGTTCTTCTTGGAAGCCGCACCCAATCTGATGATGGTATCAGTATGCTGGCTGCATTTGTTCTTCTTGGAAGCCGCACCCAAGAGTACTCCACCCGGGAATCTCCAGTGGGGATTCCAGCAGCCTTGATGGGGCGTGTCTTAGTTTCTGCTGAAGGCTGTAAACTCACAATTTGATGATGTTTTGTTATTTGCTGCTTCTATTTATTTGATACTTCTTGTGTGTGTGTGTGTGTGTATATATATATATATACATATATATACACATATATACATATATATACACATACACATATACATACACACACACACATACATATATGTAACTGAAAGACATTATAAGGCCCTGGGCCCATGGTTTTTAAATGGCTTTGCCTCCAACAACAGTGAGTTTCCATTTTTTGGTGGGGTTTGCCCCCAGCAGTAAGTTTCTATTTCTCCGATACATATGCCATTTCACCTGCTCATGTGTTGCAGGTCTCTCTTCACCAGTTACACCACAAAGAGAAGAGACACTGGGGTGCCCACTCTTACCTCAACCGAGCAACAATTCTATTTCTGTGTCAGTGGGACCAAGTCAGAGGCCTGCTACAGAAGGGGCACAGAAAGAAGAAAAGAAGGGAATCATCAGGTAGGACACCTTGAACCCAAATAAAAACCCAGCTCCCCCTAACTCCCTCCCTCAGATATCAGCATTGCTGATCAATAAACTTCACTTTACTTTGTGAACTGTTTTCCTGTCTTTTAATTCTTCAACTGATGGAGGAAAGGAACCCACCGGCTAGCCAGTGTCATGCTGCTGCAGATCATTCTCCACACCATACTAACACATGAGGAGTTCAGCTTGTACAGACTTAGGTAACAGGAGAGAAATGACTTATGCCCACTACCTATTTATACTCTGCTAAAAAGTGTTCTTAACAAAAGCTGTAGCTGTTACCAAGCCTGGCAGTGTATGTCCCCGGTACCAATCCCGCTTTGCCCTATCTACCAGTTGCTTAAGTGACTTCGGGGCTTGACGACTGCTTCCTTCTCTGTAAAAGGGAACGTAATACATATTAAGAATTTTAGCTGGCCTTGCTTAGCATATCAAAGGGCCCCTGCTCCATCACCAGCGCCAGGAAGGGAAATAACAATAAATGTAATAATAATAATAGAAATTCGACAGTGGGGTGGGGGGTTGGAGAGAGAGCTCACTCAGCTTCTAACCCCATTGCCCCGTAATCTCACGCCCTCTTCTGGCCTCCCCATGTACTGCACCCACGTGCACACAACCCGCACTCAGATTATTCACAGACACACGTCATCGAAAACAAATCCCTCTATATACAAGTCATCAAAAAATTTTGATAATAATAATTTTCATTACTAATTTTTAATTAGGTTTGTGTGTGTGTGTGTGTGTGTGTGTGTGTGCAAGCCGGGATGTGCGCACGGTGCCCGCAGAGGCCAGAGGAGGCAGTTACGGATGCTAGTGAGCGGGGCCCACGTGGGTGCTGTGGGTGCTGGGAACCGAACTCGGGTCTTGTAGAGGAGCAGCAAGCGCTCTTAAGCGCCGAGCCAACTCTTAGGCCCCCACAAAATGAAACGAAGAAGAAAGAAGACGGAGAAGAAGAATAACATTCGACAGGACCTGGCATAGTTCTGCACCCGAAACTGCCTCCTTCTGCCGCCAGCTTTGGTGCGATCTGATTGGCCGCCATCGTTCTGAGGCCTCGGCGTCTCCCTGCCGCCGGCGGCCAGAGACCGTCAAAGGGGATTCTTCTGTGGAACTGGACTCCAGGCTTCTCCGCAAACCCGTGGAGACTGACTTGCCTCAAGAGCTGCGCGGCCGCGCCATCTAACCGAGAGAAGCCCTAGCGACACGCGAGCTGCCGCGGCGCAAGATGGCGCGGCCGCCCGAGCTACTGCGCACGCGCGAACCTCTAACGCGCACGCGCGCACGCGCGAACCTCTAACGCGCCCGCGCGCCCGCGCGCCCGCGGGGAGCGCACCCCGCAGGAACGCGCCTTGAGGGCGGAGTCAAGACCAAGCCTTTTCCCGCCCTTCCTGCTATCCGGCCCGGTCCAGTCCGCCCTCGGCGATACCTTAAACTACGTTTCCCAAGATGCTCTATGTGAAGGACTTCCGTTGGCGTCAGCGGAAGCCGTGACTGGCCGGGCTGCACTGAGGCCGGCTTGGTCACTATGGAGGAGATAGGCATTTTGGTGGAGAAGGTTCAGGTGCGGTGCGGGTGAGGGTTTCCTAGCGCGAGCTAGGCCCGAGTGGGTGCTGAGTGACTTCCGGGAACCCGTCTCGGGCCTGGGTGGCTCAGAGGCCTCGGCGCGGAGCTTGGCGGGCCCCGAGGCCTGGCCGGGTGGCCGGGTTGTCAGGAGGGCGGCAGAGCTCAGAAAGCAGAGCGGCAGGAAAGTGGCTTTGAACTTAAGGACGCTGCAGGAAGGAGCGGTTTCGAGGCCTGGATAGCTGTGCTTCAAGGCTTTCCGGTTTGGGGGGTCGGGCCGGGTGGTGACCCGGATGCCTAGGTATGTCCGTGGCCAAGTGGCTAGTGACTGCGTTGGAGCTTGGAGAGGGAAGCGTTATGTTAAGCATTATTTATGGCTTGGCCGAGTGACCTTTGGCCTTAGTGTGCGTTGGGAGTCTGACTCGAAAGCTTTTGGGGGGGAAACTGAGTACTGAGACTCTTGAGTATGCTCCGACCTTAAAAACCATGTGACTTTTAGAACCTCTTGAGGGGACTGGGATGCTAGGATCTGGTATGGAATTGCTGTAAAACTTGCATCCTAGTTGGGGACATTATAGCAGCAGATGGGAGCAGACGTTGACATAAAGAGTTTTGTTTGAGGGGCCTGATATTAGAAACTTCATTAGGGGAATTGAGCAGTTCCCGTATTTATGTAGAGAAATTGAATTATGTCAGGCGCGGGAGGCAGAATGACTTCACAGCGAATGAAAGGGAAAGAAGGCTCTAGTTGATTTCGTGATATGATTCTCTACTTCCAACACTAACTTTTCTTTCGTGTTTATAGGATGAGATCCCAGCACTGTCTGTGTCTCGGCCTCAGACTGGCCTGTCCTTTTTGGGGCCTGAACCTGAGGACCTGGAGGACCTGTACAGTCGCTACAAGGTGTGTTGGACTCTGACCTGGATCCTGCATAGGGTTCCCCCCATCCCATACTGCCCCCATCTCCCATTCTGGTACAGCCAGGCCTACAGCCAACCCTTTACTCCCTGTGCTACAGAAGCTACAACAAGAGCTGGAGTTCCTGGAGGTTCAGGAGGAGTACATCAAGGATGAGCAGAAGAATCTGAAGAAGGAATTCCTCCACGCCCAGGAGGAAGTGAAGCGAATCCAGAGCATTCCACTGGTCATTGGTCAGTTTTTGGAGGCTGTGGATCAGAACACAGCTATTGTGGGCTCTACCACAGGTGAGTGGCTGGGCAGGTTGAGGGCACCTCATTGGTTCTTGTCTCTCCGTCACCTGAGTCTTCTGTTGGCCAGGAATTGGGAATTGCCTTGTACTAAGAATAACAAGACAGGGCGATGTGATGACCACAGTGTTTTAACTAATCCAGATGTAGAAATGTATTTTATTTCCTGAACGTGTCTCGGGGTCGCTTGACTCACTTGTGTGCATATATATAAAAGTTTCACCAGCTAGGTGTGGTGGCACACACCTTTAATCTCAGCACCGAAGAGGCAGGGGCAGGAGGATCTCTGGGTTTGAGGCCAGCCTGGTCTACATAGTGGGTTCCAGGACCACATAGAGAGACCCTGTCTCCAAAAAAGAGTTCAGCATGGGTATTTACCCTGTGTGTGGTGTGCCTCTGGTGTTCTCTGTTCTAGTCTGTTGGATTTATAAACAAACTTGTGGTCACACCCAATAAGTTAATCTCACAACTGCTGCTGGGTTGGGATCTGCAGTGTGAAAGCACTGGGAGCATGATAAAGACTCTGGGCTCTGTTGAGGACTCGGCCTACAATAACTGCTATTAATTGACATAAGTCCGTGCTGGCCCTTACCTTGGCCTCTGGTTTCTGATATCTCTCCTGTCTTTTCCTGCTGTCAACTGAGCCATGTGCTCGTAACGGTTCTGAAGGTATATGAGCACTTGGGACTGAACAGCCGGGCTATAAGGCAGTAAAGGGAGAGCGATGTCCAGAATGAAGCCTGTGCCTTTGAATGTGAGACCTAAGTGGGGGCTCCCTGAGATGACAGCAGCGTGACCGGAGGGCCAGATTTGGGAGGAGACAGCGAGGACTGTTGAGGTTGGAGGAGGAGGCAGCTGCGCCTTCGGGGCCTGCTGTGCTTTGCTGTAACTGTAGGAAGTAGGTTGGAGAAGAGGGATGGAGGAGTTCCATGCAGAGACCTAGGCAGGGGGTGGAGCCAGATGAGGGCAGGGTCTGGTGGTGGGATAGGGAGAGCCAGGAGATCAGTTGTAAAGATCTGGGAGGCTGGGTGGGAAGTCACGGTGCCCTGAAAGGATGGAGAGAAGGGTCCAGTGTGAAGCCCAGGCCTCTGGCTGGGAACTCAGGGATAGCGGGTGTCCTTGAGACAGGTCTTGGAGAAACAGCAGTTTAGAGAAAAATACCAGCATCATGTTGAGATGCATTGAAAGACAAGGACATCCAGGATATGGACGTCCAGCATATGGGACACACAGAGCAGGGCCTCAAGACAGAATCAGAGCTGTAGGCGGACAGGAAGTCATTAGTGTGTGCATGGGGTGATTTGGAGCAGGCAAGACTGGAGGCCAAGAGGTGGGTCCGAATGTGAAAGACCTAGGAAGCCAGCTGTGCTGTAGAGGGAAATGGGGAAGAAACATGTCAAGTCCCTGGCCCTTTTCATTTTCTCTGTTTCTTTCCTGTCCCCCTTCTGAAGGCTCTAACTATTACGTGCGCATCCTAAGCACTATTGATCGGGAACTGCTCAAGCCCAATGCCTCAGTGGCCCTGCACAAACACAGCAACGCGCTGGTGGATGTACTGCCCCCTGAGGCCGACAGCAGCATCATGATGCTCACCTCAGGTGAGGGGGGCACCTAGGGCCTGGGCGTCCCCAGAGGACCCTGGGGGCCAAGCTGGAAGCCCCAGCTGTACTCTCCCACCAGACCAGAAGCCAGATGTGATGTACGCGGATATCGGAGGCATGGACATCCAGAAGCAGGAGGTGCGGGAGGCTGTGGAGCTCCCACTTACGCACTTCGAGCTCTACAAGCAGGTGAGGTAGTAGAGGGGGTGGGCAGAGTCCAGGGTGGGGAGTGGGAGCCCTCGGCTTACCCTTTTCCCACCTCTCAGATTGGCATCGATCCTCCCCGAGGTGTTCTCATGTATGGCCCTCCTGGCTGTGGGAAGACAATGTTGGCAAAGGCTGTGGCACATCACACAACAGGTGAGCCTCTCATGGCTTCCCCAGTATGCTCACGTGACCTGGGCTCCTCACCTTGCTTCCTGCTTCCTTGGGGTCCATACAGAATGACATAGCATAGTATCTGTAAATATAGACTCTGGGGCCATAGCCCAGGTGGTGGGCCTCTTGTGGGGTGTGCAGTCCTGGGCAGGTGGTTCCATCTCATTGTGCCTCAGTTTTCTCAAAGTTAAAAACTAATAATCCAGGTGTGGTCACATTCCTTTAATCCCAGCACCCAGGAGGCAGAAGCAGGTGGGTTGCTGTGAATTCAAGGCTAGCCTGGTCTATATAGGGAGCTTGTGTCTGGCCAGTGCTAAATAGTGTCTCAATAAGGTAAAATAAATAAATAAAAGTCCATCTGGACATGGTGGCAAATTTCCTTAATCCTAGCACTCAGGAGACTGAGGCAGTAAGATAAGAATTTGAGGCTATCCTGAGCTACCTAGAGAGACCCTTTTCAAAAAGACCGAGCAAATAAACAAATAAAAATCCCACCCTAATTATGGTGATTACTAGGAGTTAGTGAAACAATCCCTGTATTTCTTACAGTGGGTTCAGACTCAGTGGTTGTGAACTTCATTTCTGGGCGAGTGGTTAGAGATAGAACCAGAGAGAGGACAGTCCACAGAGTCCTCTAGGGAAGTGGGGTGGACAGCGAGTGTGTCCTAGATGTGCTTTCCACCCTGCATGGGCCTCTCAGAAGAGGTACCCAGAGGAAGCAAGGTGTGGGGAGGAGTTAGCGGGCACAGAGTTTGGGAGAGGGAATTGAGGTCAGGAAGTGACGTGTGCAAAGGCCCAGAGGTGGAAAGAAACTCGTTGAGGGACTCATGGGCAGACTGTGGGTGCCACTAGAGCAAATTCATACTTGCATTTCTTTCCTGGTGAGTGGCGGCTAAGTAAGAACCGCCCTTGGCGGCACACAGGAGGAGAGGCTGAAGGGATGTGAGGTGCCTGATTGTACCGGACGAAGTATGTTTAGTCTAAAAGAAATCTGATAGCCAATCAGAAGACTTGGTTTGGGGGCCCCTAACATGAACCTCACACTGAGTGCTTAGGGTGTCAGTGTTGAGATTTGCTGATGAACTGAGGGGAGTCAGCCAGAGGTAATTCAGGAGCAGTTCTCAATCCCTGGTTTAGGCCACCCTAGGGTTACTGTTGACTGTCAGGGGGAGAGGGACAAGCTGGGCAGGGGAGTGGTGGATTCACCGTGGGGCACTGAGACTCATGACAGGGAACATTCGGCCAGAAATGTGAACCACGGATGCACCGTCCCACTTTGATCTGGGCTGTGAGTGGAGTTGCAGAAAGTCATTTCTGTGGGTGTAAGTCGGGGTTCTGAAAAGTGGCGTAAAAGTGGTAATAGCGGTGGTACATAAAAATCCCAGTGCCAGCTAGAAACCTGGAATGTTCCGCTCTTTAGAAATTGGCTTGGGCCACACTGGATATCTGCCGAGTGTCTGCCCTGTGCCAAGTGGCTCCATTTACTGAGGTACCGCAGCAAGCAAGTGTCCCTTCCTGGGACCATGTTCCTCATGGGCAAGTGGGGGTAGGAGATGGCTGGGAAGGGCAGGTGTCAGTTTGAAGATAGGAAGATTTTACTGTGTTACAGTTGCTGGAAACATTGGTGATACAACCATGAAGAGAGGGGAGAGGTGGGGCGAGAGCCCTGGAGAGGTGGGAGGGTCGAGGGTGAAGGAACAGGGTGAGGGAAGGTACTGTCCTGTGAGGAGGGCAGGGACAGAGCAGTCGCCTGCGGACCCAGTGCTGTCTGCAGTGGTGCTTCAGTATCTTCTCACAGCGAAAAGGCAGAAGAGGTTCTTGAGGACAGTGGAAACGCAAGCCTGTTCTGAGGGAGACTGCAGGGTAGTTCCCGAACTGTGTTAAAGACCAGGGCAGGAAAAGCTGCCTCACGGAAGGGTGCAGGTTTGTAACTTGTTCAAGGTCACCAGCTGACCATCTGTAGTCCTAGGATCTGATGCCAAGACCTCTGGCCCCAAAATTGCAGGCTTTTGATATTCCATTGATTCCTTGGGCTCAGTGAGACACGGGTATGTATAAGCAAGACAGATGGTCCAGAGAATAAACTTGCCGTGCTTTGGTAAGAGGGTGGTGGCTCACTATTTCGAAGGTAATAGTAAAATCACAAAGCTTTGTGTTGTATTTGGAATTCAGAAAGCTGCCACTTTAAAACATTTTTTATTCAATATCCTGAAGATAATTCTAGAGAAAGTGATTTACAGAGTTCCTATGTGTACTCCTCCCCCAGTCCTTCATGTTACTTCACGTCTTCTACAGTCATGGGACAGTTACAAAAGGTAGTTGACGTTGTAAGGCACTCTGTCCGGAGAGTAGGCATCTTTGAAATTCACCAGCGTCCCACTGGTGTCCTTGTTGTACCCAGGCTTCAATCTAGACATGCGGCCATGGCCAAAAGCAGACAGAAGTTGAAGGCTCTTCTGTTCTGAGAGAATCTGGAGGCTTTTTCACTGAGGGTGCAGGGGTGGAACAAGGGGAAGCTCCTGAGTCGTCTCCTGTGGAGAAGGAAAGCCTGGTTGAGACAAGACCTTAAGTACTTGTTGCACTGGTGACTGTCTGAGAGTGGGTGACTATGCAGGGGAGTGTTCCAGGCTGGTGGGAGTAATGGCAGAGGCTGATGGTCTAAAAGATTGACGGAGGAACGTAGGACAGTGGGCACCTCCTTCATACCTTCAGCCAAGTGTGGGATCTGGGCCTGAGGGGCTGTGGGGCTACCAGCCAGCACCCTGGCCCAGTTCCTGCTGGGCTCGTGTATGTGGGTTCTGTCTCCTGCTCTGGAGGTGGGAAGGAGAGTCCCAGAGTGTGTTCGCACAGCATGCAGCTGTCCACTACTAGGGAACAAGACCAGAGGGAGAGCCCAGAACAAATCTGAGCAGCCTTGCTGCCCCCTGTCAGTCATGTGAGAAGATAGCCTTGGGGCCTCTGATTCCTCCAGGGATGTGAGAAAGTGGTTCAGAGCTGGGCAAACATTTGTAATTCCAGCACTGCAGAGTGGCAACAGGAGAATTACAAATTCAAGGCCAGCTTGGCTACATAGTTAATTCCAGGCAAGGCTGGGCGTCTAGCAAGATCCTTTCTCAAGACAAGTATGGTTCATACAGCAAACATGAACTTGGCATTCTATGCCAGACAATCTAATGTCATAGTCTGTTGGACATTTCAGTTTTGTTAACTGATTTTGTGTTTCCTGGAAATTTGGGCTTTGGGCTTTTAGTTTTATTTTGTACTGAATAGTCTGATTTTTTGTTTTGTTTGTTGTAACTTTGGCTATCCTTTAACTTACTCTGTAGACCAGGCTAGCCTCAAACTCACAGAGATCTGCCTGCCTCTGCCTCAAGTGCTGGGATTAAAGGTGTGCGTTACCACTCTCTGCTGGTTTTTTTGTTTTTGGGTGGGGACCCAACCCATGCCTTACCCAGCTACTAGGGTAGTTATCCAAGAAAAGGACGTCTTTAGGGGTTCCCAGGTCAGTTAAAGCACAAGGGACCACAGAGGAGGATGGTCCTCATTCTGACCCTTGTCATTATGCTTCAGCTGCGTTTATCCGTGTGGTGGGCTCCGAGTTTGTACAGAAGTACCTGGGTGAGGGCCCCCGAATGGTTCGGGATGTGTTCCGCCTGGCCAAGGAGAACGCACCTGCCATCATCTTCATAGATGAAATTGATGCCATTGCCACCAAGAGATTCGACGCCCAGACGGGAGGTGAGTAGTGCCCACACGACCTGGATCTTGCGCAGGCTGGCCAAAGGGCGCGTCCTGTGCTGACCATGTTCTTACTCTCAGCTGACAGGGAGGTTCAGAGGATCTTGCTGGAGCTGCTGAATCAAATGGACGGATTTGACCAAAACGTCAATGTGAAGGTTGAGGGTTCAGGATTGGCAAAGGGCGGTATGGCAGAGGGACGGGGGTAAGATGGGGGCTGGCTCACGAGGGCCAGATGTTATGACAGGAAGAGAGGATGTAGGGATGGCAGAAGTCTGAGCTGGTCCCTCCCGGTGCCAGGTAATCATGGCCACAAATAGAGCAGACACCTTAGATCCAGCTCTGCTGCGGCCAGGACGCCTGGACCGCAAAATTGAATTCCCACTCCCTGACCGTCGCCAGAAGAGGTTGATTTTCTCCACCATCACCAGCAAGATGAACCTTTCTGAGGAGGTAGACCTGGAAGACTGTATCCTGCTTTGGCAGTGAGAGGGGACCTTGTGGGAAATGAGGATTGGGTCTTCATCACCACCACTATTTGGGGAGTACAGGGGAAGGTCCAGGGAGGAGGAGTGACCAGGACAGCATCATTTCTAAGGACTGACCTCATTGTATGAGGAAAGGTTTCTTTAACTCAGCTGCTGCAGATGTGGCCCGGCCAGATAAGATTTCAGGAGCCGATATCAACTCCATCTGTCAGGAGGTAAGCAATGGTCTGTGATGTGAGCAGGGGTGTCTGAAGATGTCTTCCCCTCTCCGGTGTTACTCTCTGCAGTCCTTCCTTCCCCTCGTTGCCTCCCTGGGTCCTTGGGCCTCAAACCTCTCCTTCCTTGCTGTCATGGGGTTTGGGGTAGGAAGGGTGGTACTTGGAGTATAATTTTCATTCCCACCCCTTCCTAGAGTGGAATGTTGGCTGTCCGGGAGAACCGCTACATTGTCCTGGCCAAGGACTTCGAGAAAGCATACAAGACAGTGATCAAGAAAGATGAACAGGAACATGAGTTTTACAAGTGACCCCTCCCCACACTTCCCTAGGCACCTGTCCCAAACTAGTTTTCTCTTTACCCAGGATTGGTTTAGTCAATAAATGGATGTGATTGGATCTGTTTAATTTCTTGGGTGTTTTGAGTCCTTTGGGGAATGTGGACCTTGACTAGCATCCCCTGGGTCCCTCCTTGTCTCCTGACTAATAAGTAGGTAAGGCTCATGGCCTGGATTGCAGCCTCAGAGAAGAGCAAAGAGTGGGACCAGACAACTTCAGAGATTTTGGAAAGGAGACTGGAAAGTGAACCTCAGAGCAAAGCCCCCTCTTGTTCCTACAAGTAGATCATTTGGGTTTTCAGTGATTGCTGCCTTCCCTACATGCACAAGGGCCAGGGCCAGAAACAGCCCCTCAGTTTGTTCTCTATGCAGTCATCTCAGAGAGATGTATTTGGTTGCCAAGTAAACAGTTAAACCAAAGTGCGCGTGCTCGTCTGCCTGCTAAGGGATAAGTTCCCAAGATGCACTCTCCTCATTGGCCTGCGCATGCTGAGTTTGTTAGGCATGTCCTCACTGAAGGACTTGGGCTAAATGCACTTCCCCAGGCAAATGAGACTTAATCCACAAGTTGCTTGTAACTTAGCAAAATCTCTTCCACCTTCCTTTATGCTTGAGGCTTTATTGTTGTCCTGGTGTCTCCAGGGGTTCCATCTGTGGTTAAGCTCTGCCTGCCCTCCCTGGGTATGGTGTTTCCTCCTTGGTTATCTGTATGAAAAGGCTGGCCACTCTGTCCTGCGATTTTCTATCACCCCAGCTCTTAGTTTTAATGTGGCTTTCAAAGCTCTGGTCTACCCCAGCTCACTTGTGACCCTGTCTGGCTGCTTGACCTTGCAGGGTTCTGAAGACTCAAGATCCCCTCTGTGCCCTTAGTGTGGACTGTCCATCATTCTAATCAGTCCAAACCCTAGTTTCCCTTAATATTTAGGTACATCTCCCTCTCTAGGGAGGCTACATAGCCTGCTCCCACCCCCCAAGTCAGGAAGGGGTCCATTTGCCGTGCTGCCTAGGGCCTGCCCACACTCTGCTTGGAGAAGCTAACATTCTTTAGACTGTTACTTTCTCATCTCCTCCAGACTATAACATAGAGCAGGCAGGAAATGGGGTCTGATAGCTATTAAAATAGTTTTGATGGCTCAAAACTGTTAACTCTAGTTCCAGGGGATCTGATGCCCTGGCCTGTGGTCACCAGCCATGCACAGAGTATACAGATACACATGTAGGCAAAGCATACATTAAAAGTAAATTTTAAAAAGTCAGAAGGAAAAATTGTAACTTACTTTTCACTGGTAACTTGACTCCGCCCCTGTTCTTTCTCTCAGCCGTTGGCTGTTCCTGAGAAAGATTCCTAACTTGTAACTTTTTAAACCCTCTTTAGCTCTAAAAGTTCAGGAAGAAAGAAAGAAGAAACTTTTTACAGCCCTTTCTGGCTGTCTTAATCTGTCTACAGCTGGAGACCTGGACTAACTTCTACCATCTAGCCCAGTAGCTAACTGCTTTCCCAGTTTTCTGTCTCCCTCGGCACCAGCCGTCTTTCCCAATGGACACAGTCTCTTAAATAGCTCCCCCAAGCTGTTCCCAGGAGTCCAAGCGGCATGTAACCACACTGCCCAGTACAAAAAACTTCTTGGCAAAATGTCTCACTACAAGAAATATTGGAGGATATAGATTCCTGAAGGGAAGTGAGTAGAAAAGCCCCTCCCACCCCCATTAAGACGATGCAGAGTAAGGCATGAACTGCAGGGCAGCACAGCTGGCAATCAGTGGGTGCTTGCTCACTTGCGTAGAGGACCTGAGGGAATGAACCTGAGCTCCCTGAAAATCAGGGGGGTCAGGTTCCCAAGGTAACAGTGTGGGGGGTACTGCCGCAACCTACACATAACATCTTTCCCGTCCCATGGTCGTGTAGCTTGAGCGTCTTCAATTATTCATCTCACCAGTAAAGTGGGCAAAGCCCAAGCAGCAGAAGTGGTGAGAAGAGGCATGAAGCCACGCGCTAGCATCAGCGGCACTGGGTGCTTGGAGGGGAGAGGGAGCACCGAGAGCTTCCCCTGCCAAGGGCATCTGCAGCAACCCTCTCCCTGTGTGACTGGCTGCCTTGGGCAGCACCACAGCTGATCCTGCTCTGAGAGCTGCTGGCTCAGTACGGTTCCCTGGAGCACTGGAGGCACTGACTCAGGAGTGACCTCAAAGTGTAAGAGGAGGACCAGCCAAGTAATTTGTTGCGGAACACTTGGAAGAAATTTTTGTTATTTTGGTTTCTTTAAAAAATGCAAAATGGTCTTTTGACTAGGTTTATGTTCCCACCCAGGTATGGCAGAAGGATCTCTGCAAGTTCAAGGCCAGCCTGGTCTATAGAGTGAGTTACAGGACAGCTGGGGCTACAACAGAGAGATCCTGTCTCGAACAACCAAAAAAAAAAAAATAAAAATAAAAATAAAGGGTTTGTGACCCAGTTGACCCTAGACATTAGAAAAAAGTTATAAAAGTTAAAAATATTTAAGGATAGAAATAGTTCCAGTTGCTTGGGTTGGCTAAAAAGATCTTTAACAACAGAGAACCAACTGAGAGATGAGACCTTTTGCATAAACTGAAAGCCACTGTCACCGTCTCTGATAATGAGATACGACTGATAGATGAGATACAGTTGACCCACAGATACCTAGTGTAGTAGTAAGCTGCTATGGAAGCTCAGGAAGGAAGGCACGGAGGTATAATCATAAATCCAAACTGCCAGACCTCAGCAGAGGGAACCACCAGACTCCATAGTGGAACCTCGAGCCCTCAGCTCAGGTGTTTTTATTGATTCAGAACTCCTCAGGTGCAGATCATAAGCAATCAAACATCCCCCACAGAAACCCAACAATGCCAAGGCCTATGCATCTCTTTTCCCAACAGTGCACAAAAACAATTTCAAACATAACTAAAAATAAACTTCCCCAACATTTCTCCTTTTCTGTATAAGCCAATCAAAAAATTGCTTTTATCTCTACAACAGAGTTTAGCACTACACCAGCAAAACTGTTTACAAGAGGAACAATCATGAGGATTGCTAACGCACAGGACCAAATGAAACCAAACATCTATCAAGCTTTCTCAATGTCTTTGGACAGCAGAAAAAACATTATCAATGTCCCATAATCTGGAATTCACTCACAATCTTTTGGGCTCCTCCAAAGAGCTTGGATCTGGCTCTGCCCTCTGCAACACACACAGCTTGTTCTCCAGGCTCTGGATGGCTTACTCCACTGCTGCTGCTGTTCTTGGTGGTCATCCCATGGTACGGGCATCTCAAAACTGCTGGGTCCCTTGCTGCAACTGGGCTGCACTTTCACCAATAGCCTCTCCTAGGCTCTCTTCATTGTGCCAAGCCTCAACTTCTTTACATGACCCCTTCAATCTGGGACTTAACACTACAGAAACTGCTTGCAACTTCTCCAATGGCTTCTCCTGGGCTCTCCTATATTTCCAAGCTTCAGCTACTCTCCAAAGACCTCTTCTTGCCTTCAAAACCAGCAACACCTGTGTGACTCTTACAGTACCAAGTTCAGCTACCAGCACGAGATAAAGCCTCAGTCAGTTCTGGAAGACAGCTTCTGTGTGCTGACTCTGAGGAAACACGTTCCAGATTTTAAAATACAATCTGGTTTGCAGGAAAAACAACTAGTCTTTATCTGCAGGAAGAGTTCCCTTGTTGGGTGGAATTCTCATCACCAAGGCAGATGTGTCTTGTCAGAACCTCTTGTAGACAGCTTTGCAGGAAAAAAAACAAAACCAAACAAACAAACAAAAAACTGGTCAGTTTAACTAAGTGGCTTTTTGGTTCTAAACCGTGACTTCCACAACAACAGGGTCCTGGGCCAGTGGGAAGAACATCTGACAAAGTCTTGGCAGTTTGCTTTTTTTCTCTCACCACTGCTATGGGGAAATGTATTCCCTTCTTTATAGTATAGTGGCATACTACCACCAGCAGCATGAGGGAGCGTAGGCTCCATGATCAGGAAAAGCAGTAAGAACTTTACTTTTCTTGCTCCCAGCTGAATTCTGTATCTCTAAGGGCCTCCATTCTGTGGCTCTCACCTTGGAGCTTTTTCCTCATTTATTTATTAATTTCACAGTCTTTTCTCTTCATAGAGGCTTATTTCCTTTCTCTTTCCCCTTTTCCTTCTACTCATTATTTTTTGCAATGTTTTATATATTTATATCTATATATATATATTTTATATATATCTATATATCTATATATATATATTCCTCTAGGAGCTGCTCTGCGTATACTTTACCAAACTCTGAGATCTGGAATTTCTTTTTCTTCCTTGTCTCCACATTGCATGTGGCTGGCATGATGTCAGGCCCCACATTGGGCATCATTTGTAGTAGTAAGCTGCTATGGAAGCTCAGGAAAGAAGACACAGAGATAATATTCATAAGTCCAAACTCTGCCAGACCTCAATAGAGAGAACCACCATCTTTGCCATAGTGGAACCATTCCATAATGGAACCTCGAGCCCTCAGCTCAGGTGTTTTTATTGATTCAGAACTCCTCAGGTGCAGATCATAAGCAATCAAACATCCCCCATACAGACATCCAACACCTGCAGACAATACAAAATGCCAAGGCCTATGCTCTCCTTTTCCCAACAGTGCACAAAAACAATTTCAAACATAACTAAAATTAAACTTCCCCAACAACCTATCAAAATCCTACTGTCTGGCTCTCTGTCAGAAGGATATCTCCTAGCTAAAAGTCCTGCCCCTGATCAAAAGATACAGTTGGACTACACAACAAAGATTTCCAGGGCACTGGGATCCAGAACACCCAGTATAGTCACCAGCCAGCTAATAAAGACTTTCTATTGGCTTAAACCCATGTCCAAACAGTCTTCTCTGGTGGATACCCCATGAGAGAGAAGTATGTTGCATTCAACAAAGTTGAAAGGAGTTGGAGATCTAAAAAGCACTTTGACATCAGACATGGGCGCGCGCGCGCGCACACACACACACACACACACACACACACACACACACACTGTAATTTTAAAGAGAGATTCAGGCCAGTCAAACATGGTATCAGGCTTCCATAATCCTAGCATTTGAGAGAAACTAGGGAATTTCCACAATTTGAGACCACTCTGTTCTACATAGTGAGTTCTAGGCTACCATTATTCATTGCCCCCCTCTCTCCCTCCCTCCCTCTCAGGTCTGGAGTACAAGTTATGTTCTCAAAACATTATTTCTCCAAAAGCACGCTGGTGAAATATATTATCTCACATGCAGTGAGAAAAAAGCTGAAAACCATTTTCAGAAATAGTTTGCAAAACAAATATGAATTTGATAGACAGAGAAGATATCAGATGGAATCTGTTAGTTAAATGATAACTCAGAACCAGACATGTCTTCCTCTAGAGCAGAAAACTCATTTTAGAGAGAACTATGAATGTAAAGAATGTCAGACGGTCTTTAGACAACAGACACGCCTTATTCAGCATCTGAGAGTTAGTGCTGGTCAAAGACCTTAGGGAAGGTCTTTTGTCCAGTGGGAGATCTTAGAGTCCATCAGACAATCCATGCCGAGGGGAAAGCCTACCAATGGAAAAACTGTTGGAAGGCTTTGAACTACGCTATCACCATTTTGAACAATAGAGAAGACATTCTGGTGTGAAACCTTAGGGGTATGAGGAATGTGTTAAGAGAGCTTAAGTATAACAGACAATCCATGTTGGGGGAAAGCCATATGAATGCAAAGACCGAAGGAAGTCCTTTAGACTTACCAGTTCACTGAACATCAAAGAATTCATGCTGGTGAGAGACTTTATGAGTGTAATGTTTGTGGAAAGACATTTAGGTTAGTCAACATCAGAAAATTCATACAGGCATAAAACCTTATAAATGTGCTGAATATTAAAAGGCCTTTAGTCATAGTTCATACCTGGTTCAACATCATAAAATCCATACAGGTAAAACAAAAACAAAATAAAAACCCTCTAAATGTAAGAAATGCAGTAATAAGCCATTTGGTTCTTATGAAGAATGCACGTAGAAGGAAATTTAATTAAGTCTTTGTACGTTTCTTTGTGTCACACTTTGCTTTGGGGAAATCTCTGTAAATATTCTGTCATTATTTAGTGAGTACTTTCTGATACTTGGTTGTTGGGAAAAGTTGGTGGAGCTGTTGCAGCCATGGAGGCTTCCATGCTGGTCTGCAGTCTCTCTTTCCCGAAGTTGACTGTCAACATTAAAATTTTTATCACTGGGACCAGAGAGATGGCTCAGCAGCTAAGAGCACTTGCTGCTCTTGCTTGCAGAGGACTTAAGTTCAATCTGAATCATGTACATGGTGGCTCGCAACTGTCTTAACTCCAGTTCCAGGGGCCTCTTCTGGCCCCCTCAGGCACCAGACAAACAGAAAGTGCACTTGCATACATGCAGGCAAGACACTCATACACATAAAAGAAAAATGTCTTAAAATAAGACATTTCCTATTAATTTTCATTTAATGCTGATGGCATTTTTATTGGTTTAGGGTTTATTCTGTTTCAAGTATAGCTCTTTATTTAAATATGTAACTTTTTCAACTTTGTAAACTGCCCATGTGCATGCCCATGGGGCATGGACTTGGGTTAAAGTGCCAACAAAAACAAGGTTCCAGTCAAAACGGTCTTGGCTCCCTGCTTACACTGACTGGTGTTCATTCTGTGCTGAGCAGAGCGTCAGTTACACCACACAACTTGAACTATGTCAACATGACGGTGCTGTGCATTCAGAGGTGCTGTGTACACACAGACATAAATATTTGTAAATAACAGTCCCTCACATAGATTACTCATCCTTCTGTGCAGCTCTGGCAGTCACCATCTTACCAAAATGACCACGCTTAATTCCATCAACGATGGGATAGGTGACATGACCTTAAACGTGCGTGGACACTGCGCAGCATGTGCCCACACAACCTACAGTGTGTTCTCACGCAAAACGTTTCACCCTAACCTGATTTCCCTGGACAGAAGACACAATGGCTCAGGGCTGGGAATGTAGCTTGGTTCCCTCCATCCCAAGAGGGAACCCTTCCTGCAGACAAGGTGATCAGTTGTTTTTCCTGCAAACCAGACTCTATCTTAAAATCTGGAAAGTGTTTCCTCAGGGTCAGCACACAGAAGCTGTCTTCCAAAATTGGCTGAGATTGTATCTCGCGCTAGTAGCCAAACTTGGTACTGTTAAGAGTCACCCAGGTGGTGCTGGTTTTGAAGGCACGAAGGGGTCATGGAGAACAGCTGAGACTTGGCACTATGAGAGGTCAGGAGAGGCCACTGGTGATGATAGTTCAGCCTCAGTAGTAGTTGAAGGCCCAGATTGAAGGGGTCATACAGAGAAGTTGAGGCTTGGCACCATGAAGAGAGCCCAGGAGAGGCTATTGGTGAAAGTGTAGCCCAGGAGCAGCAAGGAACCGCAGTAGTATTCTGAAGATGCCAGTACCATGGGACGAGCACCAAAATCAGCAGCAGCAGTGGAGGGGAGCCAGCCAGAACCTGGAGAACAAGCTATGTGGTGCAGAGGGCAGAGCCAGAGAAGTGACCCAAGCCCTTTGGAGGAGCCCAGAAGACTGTGAGCGAATTCCAGATAATTGGATACTGATGTTTTTCTGCTGTCCAAAGACATTGTGAAGAGCTTGATGTTTGATTACATTTGGTCCTGTCCTTGTGACTGTTCCTTCTGTAAACAGTTTTGCTGGTGTAGTGCTTTATTTCTGTTGTAGAGATAAAGCATTTTTTTTTTATTTCCTTATACAGAAAAGGGGAAATTGTTGTGGAAGTTTATTTTTAGTTGTGTTTAAAATATTGTTTATGCACTATTGGGTGGGGGACTCTCTGGGTCTTGGTGTATTATATTTTCTGCAAGTTTTGGATTTATGGGGATATTTGATTGCACATGCTATCAGTAGAACACCTGAGGAGTTCTGGATCAATAAAAACACCTGAGCTGGGACCCTCAGGGTTCTACTGTCCAGTAAGGTGCTTGCCATGATAGTGGTTCCCTCTGCTGAGGGCTGGCAGAGTTTGTACTTATGAATATGCTTCTGTCTCTTCCTTGCTGAGCCCACACAGCATTGAACTATTACAGTAAGTTGTTAACAATTCTGAATCTAGGTGAGGATGAAGAAGTCTGTTGTTGACTATTCCAACTTTTCCGTATATATGAAAAATGTCACATATGTATTTTTATAGGTGGTTTCAATTTGACTATTTTGTTAATGTGTTAAGGGAAGTCCACCAGAGAAGATCACTCAGACACAGGTTATACCCAACTGAAAGGTTTTATTCCAGCTGGCTGGGACTACACTTAGGTATTGGGGACCCAGTGTAGCCCCAAGCATTTACAGCAAGGAGCTTTTAAAAGCAAATCGACACCCTGTTATCTTGCTCAGCAGCTGCAGGAGGAGCTTTTGCCCAAGCAGGCAGTTGAACAGAAGCCAAGATAAGCAGTTAGCTGGAGGGGAAGTTTGCACACACAGGCTATTTAACAGGCAGTTTAATTTATCTTAGAAGCTAAGATAAATTAGCAGGGGCATCTGTCCTGATCTGAGGTTCCTAGCATAGAGTTGGGTAACTTTCCACAAGATTCTCCATCAAGGATGTCAAATTCAAGTCAAATCTAAAATGGCCTCAGCAAGAATATGACATGGAACCTCTGCACTGTCCTGCCCTGTCACAAATGTACAGTTTAATCTCTTGACAGAGAGCATACATTACAGTGTTTCATGTTTTGAAATTTTTATGGGTTGAACCCCGTTAAAAAGTATTTATAAAGAGCTGTTTTTAACATCTCCACAAAGATACTTAATGGATTCTCAATGAAAATCCTTTCCTGTTCTTTTCATCCATTAGATTGAATCCTGAATGAAGTAACTTAAATAGTGGATGAATGCATGAGGCTTTTCTAAACTGTCTGCAGTATAATTTGCCTCTCATAGCAGTTATGGCAATATTACTAAAAGCGAGAACAACACAAAAGGTATTTTACAGAACAAGGGCGTGGGCCAAATACTCTTATAGATTTTATATGTTTTAGAACCCTGTTCCCTCAACTTTGGCGGGCACTCTGCTCACCATTAACAAATCATGAAAAAAGAAAGTAAACATGCAGTTAATGTCACAGGAGCCACGGGTGTTATGGTGACAAGGAAGGTGCCTCAGTCAGACTAGCTCCAGCATCTGCTCTGCCTACGCTGACTGAGCAGTATTTGATGAACTAAGTATATAGAAGTAAGATGAGAATAAACAAAGAACATGATGGCTCCCCAGTATTTCTGACATTCAAGGGTGTTTTCAACAGAGCATCTACTCTGAACATCCTTGCCACAGTCTCATTCTCAAAGGGTTCCCTGGCATCAGGACTATATGAATACTAATACTGACCAAATCCTAGGGCAGATTATAAAGTTCTTCTCACATTCTTTTCCGTCACAGTCTTGCCAATATGAGTTCTCTGATGGTTGATAAAATTTTCATACAAAGGCATGTCTACCTTCCCTATATGCTCAGGACTTCTGACAATTACCAATGTTCTAACAATTATACAATGTTGTGTGAGCTCAGCATTTACACTAAAGGCTTCCCACATTCTTTACATTCACAGTGTTGCAGACCTCTATGGACTCTCTGATGAGCTTCAAGAGCTCAGCTAAATCTAAGTGTTCCCACATCCCTTGCACTAATAGGGTTCCGCACCAGCATGGGTTATTTTACGTTGAAGAGGGCCTGAGCTCCAACTGACAGTCTTTCCACTTTCTTTACATCAATAGGATTTCATACTGTAAGAATTCTCTGGTGTGCAGTGAAGGCTGAAATAAATCTAAACATTTTCCTACATTTCTCCCATTCATGGGCTTTCCCATCAGTATGAATTCGCTGATATAGAGCTAGCTTAGAGTTATTGCTAAAGGCCTTTACACATTCCTCACAGCATAAGGCTTCTCACCAATATGAAATTTATCATGTCAAACCAAGCTTGATTTCTGACTAAAGCCTTCCCACATTCTTAACTTTTGTAAAGTTTCATAACAGTGTGAATTCTTTGATGTACTTAAGCTCTCCACCACAAGTAAAGTACTTCCCACATTCTTTACGTTCATAAGGATTCTTGCCAGTATGAATTGTAAAATGCCCAAGAAATTGGTAATGATACTGAAAAGCTTCCCCACATTCTGTACATTGAAAAGGCTTCTCACCTGTGTGGATTCTCTGATGGTGAGCGAGCTAGGACTTCAGTCTGAAGGCTGACCCACACTGTCCACATTAAAAGGATTTCTCTGCAGTGTGAATGCTCTGGTGCCGAGTGAGTGTTCCCAGAAGAGTGAAGGCCTTCCCACAATCCTTACACTGAAAGGGTCTCTCTCCAGAATGAATTTTCTGATGCTGCTTAAGGTTTGAGCGACGATTAAAGGCTTTCCCACACTCCTTACATCCATATGGTTTCACGCCAGCATGAATTATCCTATGTTGAACAAGGTGGAAGACACGATTGAAGGACTTCCCACAGTCCTCACATTCAAACAGTTTCTGACCTGTATGAATGCCTTTGTGGTAATTGAGCTGGCTAGGAAGATGAAAACCCTTTCCACAAACTTTACATTCAAAAGGTCTCTCACCATTGTGAGATTTTTGGTGTCGAATGAGATGTATATTAAGTCTAAAGACTTTCCCACATTCCTTACAGTGAAAGGGTTTCTTTCCAGTGTGAATACTCTGATGCTCAGTAAAATTTGAGCGTCGACGAAAGTACTTCCCACATTCCTTGCACTGATAGGGTTTCACATCACTGTGGATTCTCTGATGTTCACTGAGTTGGTACTTACGTCTGAAGTCTGACCCACAGACCTTACATTTGAAAGGTTTCTCATCAGTGTGAGTTTTATGATGCTCAGAAAGGTACACCTGAAGCCTAAAAGCCTTCCCACATACATTACATTCAAAGGGTTTCTCACCGGTGTGGATGCTCTGGTGTCGCACCAGGTATGAGGCACTACTGAATATCTTCCCACACTGCTGACATTCAAATGATTTATCTGCAGTGTGAATGTTCTGGTGCACAGTGAGCTGAGCCAAAAGAGTGAAGGCCTTCCCACAATCCTTACACTGGAAGGGTCTCACACCAGAATGAATTTTCTGATGTTGTATGAGATTTGAGCGACGTTTAAAGGCTTTCCCACACTCCTTACATCCATATGGCTTCACGCCAGCATGAATAACTTTATGTTCAACAAGGCTGGAGACACGCTTGAAGGACTTCCCACATTCTTCACATTCAAAAGGAGTTTGATGTGTATGAATGCTTTTATGGTAACTAAGCTGGCTGGGAAAATGAAAAGCTTTTCCACATTCTTTACATTCAAAACGTCTCTCAACACTATGATATTTCTGATGTCTTGTAAGCTGTTGGTGGAGTCTGTAGGTCTTCCCACACTCCTGACATTCATAGGGTTTCTCTCCAGTGTGAATACTCTGATGCTGAGTAAGAGATGAACCACAACTAAAGTTCTTCCCACAGTCTTTACATGCATATGCTTTTTCTATATAGTGAGGAAGAGTATGGCAGGTGTAAGAAGGTACATTTTCCTTCCTTTCAATCTTTTGATCGGCACCTCCTTCTTGAGAACCCTGTAGTCCCTTGAATGTACTACAGTTGCAGCCATCACTAAAACCGGAGCCATTGAAGTCAAAAGGTTTACTTATTTGCTTTATGCTCTGTTTGGGTAAATTTACATTATAAAAAAGATTTTCTGAAGATACTTTTTCAGCTTCAGTATCTGACTGCAAATCTGAAAGAAAAAGTAAAAGTATTTTAGTTTTCTATAACACACACACACACACGTAAATGAATGCACAGACTCTAAAGTATTTTCTGAGAAGCTGAACAGGAGCAAGGAGAGCTGCAATAATGAAAGTGTATATAAGACAATACTCTTTACAGTAGAACAGGTTGGAAATGGGAAAGCGCGTCAGGTTAATGAGAATGTAACAGACTATACTGAAATAATCTTATGCGCTTCTTTGCACACTACTGGAAATACACACCCTTTGGTTAAGGTTTTTGGACCAAATCATCAGAAAAAAAAAAAAGTGGGGAAGTGACAGCCAGCCCCAACCAGGTGACACTATGCCAGTCAGCAGAGAGCTCAGACCTGACTAATAATGTACACAGGTCATCTGTGATGGCTAAAGAAATTTTCTGTGAAGCTGCTGACCTTGCTCTGGAATACTTGGAGGATCCTAGGGGCCAGAAGGTGAAATAAAAATGAGATAATCGGCTGTGAACTACTAACAGCTGCCTCTGCTTCTGCAAAACTTGCAGAAAAGCCGTCCTGTTGGAGCAATGGAACTGGATGCAGAAATGAGGGCCAAGTGAATATTGCCATCAACCTTACCAGACTGGGACCTAACACTGATCAAGGTAGCAAGGTAGCAGGGCACTATACACCTACTGCCAGAAGCTAGACAGCCAATACATCTCTCAAAAGTTATGGAGATAATCCAGGGGTGTCAGGAATCCCCTGCAGGGTTCCTGGAGCACCTCAGAGAAGCATATTGGGAATACACGCCCATTGACTCAGATGCTCCAGAGAACCAGGGGGCCTTTGTTACCAAGTTAGCCCAGATATTCTCAGAAAGATACAAAGATTAGAGGGAGTCAAAGGGATGGACAGATCCTAGCTGTTAGAGATAGCTCAGAAGGCTTTTAACAACAGAGAACTGGATTTTTAAAAAAAGACAAAAGGCTGGCTAGGATAACGGTAACAGCAATTCAGGGAGGGGCTCAAGGGTAGCATAAATGCCACAAATACCCAAACCAGCCTGAGTCAAGCTAGAAAAAGACCACTGTGCCTACTGTAGAGAAAGACAACACTGGAAAAAATAATGTCTGAAAACTGATGGGCCAGAAAAAGAAAAACCGATTCTTCACCTGAATGGGTCAGAATGACAGGGTCAGGGCTCCAAACCTGTGGGCCCAAGGAGCCCACGGTCACAGGAAAAATATGGGGGCAAAACTCTCCAGTTCCTGGTAGACACAGGTACACCCCATTTAAGCTAACCCAACCTCTGGGCCCCACCACTAAGGAGAACATTACCATCAAGGGGCCATAGGAACTGGCACGTATGCCTGGACCAGGAAACGATAAGTAGACCTTGGACGAGGTACAGCACCACGCTCTTTCATCGTAGCGCCAGCTTGTCTACAGCCTCTAATTGGTAGAGATTTGTCAGGAAAACTTGGCGCCACCATCACATTCGGTGAGAATCAAGCTACTCTGGACCCGGGGAGCCCATGTTCAGCAATTTTGGGAACTTGCCCCTTGTCAGAGGAATACAGAATGACAAAATAGATACTGAAAAAATAGGACTGGATGACTCCCTTCTGGAAAGAACTAATGTTAAAACTCCTTGGAGTACGGGCAGAGCGCCACAGCCCAGAATGGCTTCTCACCTCTTCCTCTAGGAGGAAAACAACATCCCATCCCAAGGGAAGCCAAAATAGGCATCGGGACACATATCAGAGAGGCAGCAACTGTAGAGCTCTGCCACTCTCTGAGGAACACCCCATTGCTCCTGGTGGTTAAGCTAGGCACCACAGACCGCTGTCCTGTCCAGGACTGAAGGGAAGTAAGTAAAAGGACAGAATTTGTATGTACCACAATTTCGAATCCATGCACACTAGTTAGCCTATTGCGCTCAGAGAAAGCTGCTGTACTGTCCTGTGTGTGAAAGATGCCTCTTTCTCTCTGCCTCTGGCTCTCTTGAGTCAGCCTATACATACTTGCATTTGAATGGACAGATCCTG
Organism: Cricetomys ansorgei; assembly: GCA_026225945.1. Taxonomy (NCBI): domain Eukaryota; kingdom Metazoa; phylum Chordata; class Mammalia; order Rodentia; family Nesomyidae; genus Cricetomys; species Cricetomys ansorgei. Next base: position 28,574 of record JAMJFZ010002522.1, read on the forward strand.
GATTGGAGTCCAGCTAACTTGGTTTTGGTTGCCACGGGGATTTAAAAATTCCCCAACATTGATGAGGCCCTCAGTGTGGACCTATTCGAGAACTGCCAAGAGCACCCAAATGTTACGCTCCGCAGTATGTGGATGATCTCCTCACGCACTCTGGAGGAAGGCCAACAAGCCATGGAGGTGCTGCTCAGTAACACTCCAGCAGTCCGGCTGCCGAATGCCAGCTAAAAGACCCAACTGTGCTTCAATACGGTAATTTATTTGTGGCATTATTTATGAGGTGGGGATAGGACTTTGTGTACAGACAGTATTCAAGATATTCTAAATATTCCTGAACCACAGGACAAGAGGCAGGCGAGTGAATTCCTAGGGAGAGTCAGATATTGCAGACTATGGATACCCAACAACTTTGCTGAAATAGCAAAGCCACTGCACGTGGAAGGAAGCAACTCCTTGAGGTGGGATCAAAAAGAGGAGGCATTCAAAATCTCAAGGGAGCTTCGATCCCTCACACGTGTACCCAGAGGCTTGGGTTTTAGTTCATTCCAGATGCAGTAATGCTGACAGCCAAGATCAGCCATCACAGCCCCCAGGCCACGCTCAGTAGAAGGCCACTGGGTGTGCGCTCAGATGTCCTTACACTGGCTTGGCCATCTACTCCTGTGAGTCACAGTCTCTCATTTGCCTGGAGCTTGCCCAGGAAACCAGGCTGACTTGCCAGCGAGCCCAAGGGATCTGCCTTTCCCGCCTCCCCAGAGCTGACGCTAGAAGCACAGGCGACACCATCACACCCTTTAGACTGTGAACACAGATCAAAATACGTGGTATGCCTCACTGCTGCTGTCTTCATTGGTGTTCAGATTGTCTTATCAATGTGGTTAAGGGCACGGACTGCGTGTAGGGTGAAGCTTTCCAGGGAAAAGCCCCTCCCCTGTATGGTTGTATGGAAAAGCTCCTCCTCCATGTGGTTGTATGCCCCTTGGACTTCTGGGAGGAGATGCCAAGGAGAGGGTAGAGTGAGTAGAATTCAGTTGGTCAGAAGAGAGCAGCTGGGACAGGAGGAACTGAGAAGACGTTTAGTAGAGACAGATTGAGGATAAGAGAATTAAGGAAGACACTTAGAAAAGTTTAGAGATATTAGTTAGACATAGATACACATTTTAGATAAGGGTTATAGGTGTTTAGAACTAGAGGACAGTTAGATAAGAGAAGACAGCTCCTTAGTAACCTCTGTGCTGGGAGAAGCTAAACTCCAGAGTGGGAGTTAATTCAGAGGCAAGTCAGTTCCCAAACTTTATTTCCTTTTACACTGTTCTTCCAGAGGACCTGGGTTCAAGCACCAGCAGCAACCAATAACTCCAGCCCCAGGGAATCAGACACTCTCATGGTCTCTTGGGGTAGTTGAACACACGTATTCACACAATCAATAATACTTCTATAAATTGTAAATGGATTCTTAAAATGTAACTGATTTCTGATGCTAGGGATTGTGCTCCTAAGCCTTCTTGTTTGGGGGCTAACTGTAACTTTTTTCCACTTGTAACGGAACTCTGCCTCCTGGATCTCTCTTTGCCCGCTGTTGGCTGTTACTGAGACAGATCCCTAACTTGTAACTGAGAGAAAAAAAAAAAACAACAACAAAAAAATCTTTAGCTCTAAAAGGTTAGGAAGGAAAAGGAAGGAAGGAAGAATTCTTTACAGCCCTTTCTGGCTGTCTTAGTCTGTCTAAACCTGGAGAACTGGACTAATATCCAACACCACTCATCAACTTCTAACAGCTTTTCCCAGCAACTGTCTTTATCTCAGCCTTCTTTCCCCGCAACGTCCTCTGCTGCTGTCTCTGTCTGAGCCTAGCTCCTGCCTGCCTGCTTTCCCATCTTCATCCTCTGGAGCTAACCTCTGACTCTGTCTAACTAACTCTAACTCCTCTGTCTCTCGCCACTAACTCTGACTTTTCCAACTGACACACTCTCTTAAATAGTCCTCCAAGCTGTTCCCAGAAGTGCAAGCAGCATATAACCATAAGGAACGCAGCACAATACAAAAAATTTCTGGGGAAAGCATCCCCCTACAATAAAATATAGAAAGAGGGTACCTTCTCCAAGAAAAGAGAGGATAATGAGAAAAGCTTCAAGTGATAAATGAAATAGAAGCCCCTTTGACAATACTTGCTATGACCTGACTTCCCTCCCAGGTCTCAGACATGGTTTCCACAGGCCTAGGGACTTTGAAAGAAGTTTGGCAAATCCAGTGTCAGGCACATGGCGCCTCTCCGACCACATGCTGCAGCTGGCGATGCTGGAGCTGCCTGACTCTTACTCACCTGGGCTCTGCCTGTCTGTTTCTCTCTTCACAACCATGCACGGCTCTTTCTCCTGCTCTAATAAGGTGATCAGGTCCGGTTTGGAAATGTTGCTTCCCACTTAAAAAAAAAAGACATATAGTGTAGACTTTAATTTGAATCATGGGTACACTAGGTATCCCAGATGTCAGGGAACCTGATATGTAGACCAGACTGGACTTCAATTTATCTTGATCGGCCTGTCTCTGCCTCCCAAATGCTGGGATTAAGGAGTGAGCCACCATTGACTCCTGTGCAGACTTCTACAGACTTATTTATAATGAAGCTCTATACAGCTTGGCACGGTGGATCACACCTCTAAGCCCAGCATTGAGGAATGAGCCAGGCCAGTCTGGGCTGCAGAGCAAGACCCTGGTCTCTGAAAAACAGAAACAAAGTTCTAAGAGTCAAAACAATACTGAGGAAAGACGTCACAGAAAAGGAAGCGGAACCTGGGTAAGAAACCAGCTGCTGCAGAAAAGGGTCAGAGTCTCCTTTAAACGCAGACAGGGAGAGGAAAGCAGTTCAGTGGGTGAGAACATGACCCTCAGGCTGCACTGTCTAGTGTGAATCCCACCTCTGCAGCTCACTGAGAATGCCTTAAATTCAGGCAAGTCCCATTACATTCTATGCTCGATTTTCCCATCTGAAAACGGGGTTGGTGGCGCACACATGTAGTCACAACACTAGAGGAGCGGGGCAGGGGGACGAGAGTTCAAGGCCGGCTTTAGTTCCAGAGCATGTCCAAAGCTAGCCTGGGCTACGTGAGACATGGTTTCAAAAAACCCAAATAATAATAATTATTGTTATCATCATCATCATTAAATATTGAATAATTAAATAATTAAAATACTTAACAAAACATTTTACTATTATCTTAAATTTATATTAAGCAACATTTTATTAAAATGTTAAAATTAAATAATCAAATAGTTACTTAATAATATCATTAAATAATTATTATTAAAAATTGTAATATGAAAATATTATCATTATTTAGATTGAGTTGGTGATATCTATAGAATAGGATTGATACTAAGATTAATACTATATTCAAAAATAATACTGTCTGACCTATAGCAACACAAAAATCATTATTTTCCAAATTTTCATTTACTTAGAAATGCTGGGGATGGAACGAAACCCTTGAGCATGCTGGGTAAGTGGTTTACCACTGAGTTACATCCCCGACCCTGGAAACTGGTATCATCGATGTTATCTGTGTCCCCTTCCTTCACATTTACAGCTCATTCTTGCAGATTTGCTCAATGAAAAACACAAACTTCACAGCCTGAAATTCCACCACGAGCAGGTGAAAGAAGTATTCATTAAAGGAAACAGAACGTGTCCACTTCCGTTTTACATCGCTACAATTCATTCATTATTAAGTAAATTATAAAGGCTCTTTTATTTAGCTGTGTATGGGTGCATGTTGGTGTATGAATGTGTTCATGAAGGTGTGTGCACAAGTGTGTGCAGGTATGCATGTGAGTGTATGTGTATGTGTATGAATGTGTTCATGAAGGTATGTGCACAAGTGTGCAGGTATGTGTGTGTGTGTATGTATGTGTGTAAGAATGTGCTCGTGAAGATGTGTGCACAAGTGTGTGCCCGTATGCATGTGAGTGTATGTGTATGAATGTGTTCATGAAGGTATGTGCACAAGTGTGTGCAGCTATGCATGCATAAATGTGAGTGTGTGTGTGCATGTGTGTAGGCCTGAGAGCAATGTAAGGTGTCCTCTTTAATGGCTCTCCACTTTGTTTTCGGAAACAGTGTCTCTCAGTGGATCTAGAGTTCACTGACAGTTCCCCAACAGGTGGGCACAAGGCAGGTGTTTCATGAAGCTCCTATTTTCAACCCAACAAACGTCAAATTAATCCTTTAGGAAGGAGGAACTCAGCCTCCTCTTTTAAAATCCTACTCCTTTACATTTATTGAACTTTATGTGGCTATGAGTGCCTGTCTGCATGTATGTCTGAGTACCACATGCATGTTTGATGCTCATGATGGGCAGAAGAGAGGGCACCAGATGACCTGGAACTGGAGTTCTAGATGGTGGTGAGACACCTCGTGGTTCTGGAAATTGAACCCAGGTCCTCTGAAAGAGCAGCTAGTTCTCTTAAGAGCCAAGATATCTCTCTTGCCTCTAATTTTATTTATTGACTTATTTATATATTTATTTCATTTCCTTTTATTTTGATTGAAACAGGGTCTCATGGTATAGACTAAGCTAACCTGGAACTGACAATCTATCTGAGAGTGACCTTGAACTCACAGCAATCCCCCTGCCTTAGTCAGATTGGTGAAGGCATAATGGGCAAGGTCCACCAAGCCCAGCTTCAGCTACCAAGGGAAAGCTGGCCCTGTCTTTCCAGAGTGAGGAGAGCCAGCAGCGTAGAGGACACACCCCAGTAGCAGGGCAGACGGCCTTACCCACTGTGACGAGGTTGCTGTAGGTCTCCAACATGGTTTCCCTGTATAAGACTCTCTGAGTAGCATCCAGGCAGGCCCACTCTTCCTGAGAGAAGTCAACAGCCACGTCCCTGAACGTCACTGACCCCTGTAAGCACAAACACGAGCACAGTGGAATTGGGGAAACTCTCAAGATGGAAATCAGGAGGGAAAGGACCCAGAGTGGGAGGAGCCATAAGGAAATGCTCCGGTGGCTGACGGCAGGAGCTCCCCCAATAAACAATGACCACGCCCACCCTATGTATGCAATAAATGTGTACTTCCATTCCATCCACATCTTCCCAGTTTGTAGTGGAATATTTAAACTTATTCTCAAATACTGTAAAGTTACATGCACTTCTGTGCAGTAATATGAACTCTGAACAGCTGCTGTATCTGTCAGCAGAAGCTGCTGCCAGGTTACCTTCCTTAGCTGTTAGAACCAGCTTTCTGGGTGTGAATAGACTACAGCTTTCTTAAATGCGGAAAGAATGCTAATGCAGGTCGTCTCCGTGTACACACACGCACCCAGGCCATTCAGCTCAAGCCCTGTGGCTCAGCCTGAAAACACCAAAGATGTCCATCAGGTGTCCCAGGGCAGTCAAAGGAGACCATCACCTCAAGTTCTGAAACCCCAGAGCCCGTTTCCCTGTGGGGCTGACGCCTCCCTGCAGGGACAGTCCTCCCTGACCACAGACCACACACAGAGCAGATGTGGAGGAATGCAGTCAAGGAGAATCCAGAACCAGCCCGGAAGGGGCACAAACAGAAGTGCTCTGACCTTCCAGCCTCCCTGTAAAGGGACAGACTGGGCTGCAGGAGGATTGCAGATCCTTGGGAAGAATCAGAAGAGCAAGAGTCACCTAACCTGAAAGCCATCATATGTCAAAGAGAAAACGGCAACTTACAGGGCCCATGTCTTGGGAAGGAGAGCTGGCCATTCTTCTTCAGGCTTCCTCCCCTGGGGACACACAGAAAGCCTGTCAGTGGTTGTGACCTGAAGCTCCCAGACCGATTACGTCAGGACGACTCCATCGGCCTTATATTTCTCAGACTCCTCTCACGCGCTCCTCCCCACCACTCACGGCTCCACACACAGGTCAGAAGCAGACGGGAGTCTACAGAAGCCAACTCTCTCACCACAGACAATCCTAATTAGTAGCACTCACAGCCCTCAGCACTCCCTCAGACTCTGTCCTGGCAGCAGCCATCACCAAATGGGAAGCACTGCTCCAGCCCAACGGGTCTCAGCCTGGCTTCCATAGGCCTCAGGGTCCCCTGTATCCCGGCTGGCCCTGAACCCCTAATGCTCCTCCATCTGCCATGCTGAGATTACAGGCGTGCACCACCATGCCCAACTTCAACTACACGTCTGATAATCTCATGAAACCACACATTCTGTCTCCCCACAAGATCCACTTACAGATTGTCTCTTTCTCCTTCCTTCCCTCCCGACTGCACACAGCAGGCTAGCTAGCCTTCCAGGGTCTTGTCTCCACCTCCCATCTTCCACAGGAGGGCTGGGATTACAGAGATGTGTGCTGCATCTGGCAAGCAGAGTTTCATGCTTGCAAGCGCGGGACCCACTGAGCACCTCCCCAGCCCATCTATACACGTCTGTCATAGTTCAGCATGTGACCTCAGGACACTGTAACTGTCCAGGCTTCATGGAGTCTGTGGTCCCGAAGGCAGAAGTCCTGCTGCATGTGCTACACAGGTCTGCCATTCCAGCCCTGGGGAGGCAGAGGCAGGAGGCATGCTCAAGTCCCAGAGCAGCAGCCTGCTCTCCATGAGTTCCAGGACAGCCTCTGCAGTCAGTGGTGCTGGCAAAACTCAATTTGAACATTCCTTACAATGACATTAGACCTTGAGTCACACCACATGCAAAAGTCAGCTCAAAACAGATTAAAATTAAGACCTGAAACTGATACTACTAGAATAAAGTATACAGGAGAGCCCCCATGACACTGGATATTCTAGGTTTTACTCAAAAACAGCAATGAAAGCAAAAATGGACATATGGGATTCACACCAAACTAAAAACCTCTACACAGCAAAGGGAACGACCAACAGAGGAGAGGCATAACCTAGAGAGTGCGAGAAGGTACTTGCCAACGATACTTCTGACAAGGAGTTAACATCTGAACTCCTGCACAGCAACCTCAGAACGAATCCAAACAATTCACTGACAGGAAACATCCTAGTTAAGGAACAGGAAACACAGAAGTAGACAGTTCCCCGAGATGGAACATCAACATGGCCTCTAATAGGAATATAATAAGTAAGCATTAGAGAGGTGCACAGTAAAACCACAACGAGAGGCCTCCTCGTGACTCCTAAGAGAGTCCACTTTCAGAGGCTGGAGAGACGGCTCCGTGGTTTAGAGTTCTTGTTCTTTCAGAGGTCCAGGGTTCAATTCCCAGCATGCACATCGTGGCTCGCAGCCATGCCTAACTTCAGTTTCAGGGGATTCAAGACCCTCTTCTGGCCTCCTCCGGCACCAGACATGCACACTGTGCACATGCAAACCTCAGGCAAAACACTCATAAATATAAAGAAAATGACATAAACAAATGTTATAAAACAAGTGTCCAAGATAAGAAAAAAAAGATCATGTGGAGAATGTAGAGGGGAAAGCACATTACTAGAAGATGAAAATTACCAGTCACTGTAGAAAGCTACTGCTTTCTATGGTGGGTCTCACTGGTGACAAGAAGAACTGTCGCATGATGCAGCCAGCAATCCCACTGCTGAGTGGACACGGAGGAAATAAAATCAGCAGCCACGTGACAGTTTCAAATACACAACAGAAGCTCAATAAATACATCGTGGTACATGGTGACTGTGACTAATGGTTTAGAAAAGACTGAGAGACTACCGTTAAGTGCACTCACTATATAATGTGACAGCTAGATTCGGTCATTCCGTAGAACATAGACTGCAGAGTATCACGCTGTGAACCACACAAAAAATTTCATCTTACAATTAAAAAATCCTGCAGAGCATTACTACATTCATTTTCTTTCCCTTGCTTTTTTGAGACAGGGTCTCACTGTGCAGCCCAGCTAGCCTGTAACTCCCCATGTGGACCAAGCTGACCTTGAACTCACAGAGATCCCCCTGCATCTATCTCCCATGTCCTGAGGTTAAAGTGTACATCATAAAGCCTTGTCTTTTTTTTTTTTTTGAGTTATTTTCTTAAAAATACAGCCAGTAATTGCATCATTTCTAACACCCCCTTGTACTACAGAAAACTGCAGAGAACCAACCCAGTGTGACCACACACGGCAGCAACGGAAACACATCGGGCCCTCATTATGGCTGGTACTGACTAACAGACTTTACAACAGTCATTCTCTGGGTCATTGCAGGCCTAGAGAACCGGAAGGGGACAGAACCAAGACGCCAACGCGGACTCCACAGATCACATCCTCACGCCCAACCTCGGCATCGCACATCTGTATCTGGCCAACATTACCATTTCCACACACAGACACCTGAAAATTGCTGGCTCTCGATGACACCAAATATTGGGCTACTTTCCTACTCTCAAAATCCTCAGGAGTGAAGAGAAATCGCCCACCTCCTCCATTCTTCCCCTGCCTTGTAAACATCAAAGGCCATCTGAAGTATGATGCCATCTAAACAGGAATCGATTTATCAAATCCGAGTTGGACAGCCCTAGCGTTAACCTCTGGAGGGTCATGTCTGTAACGTCGTGGGAAGGGGAAGATGTCAAGGATCTCTGAAACGATGACGAACTTAATAGAGCAAAGGAAAGAGACAGTGTGAGGGCCACTACGGTGGAGCTACGGATCGGCACGTCCTCCTGCTCGTACTCACGATTCTATTTTCCAAACCGAAGCCTCCTCCCTCAGACAGAAGGCAGCGCACTCTCACTCCCGAGGCGCCGACCTGAGCAGTCACGCGCGCACCCCGGCCTCCTGGGGAAGGACGGCGGACTCGGGAGCCTGAGCAGCGGGAGCCCAGCCCGCACCTGAGAGCGCGCGGGGAGGCCGCCTCCTTCCCCCGCGGGACGGCTGGAGCCGCGGTCGCGGGCTCGGCGGGGAGCGGCCTCGGAGGCGCTTCCGGCCTCTCGCGCTCGTCCCCGGCTCGAGTCCGCGCTCGGGGAAAGCCTCCTTCAGAGTCCGCGCCTGACCGCTCGGTACTGAAGCTCGGTCCTCCGCGTCAGCCGCTGCGGCCTGACGGGAAGAGGGGCAGAAAGCCCGACGGCGCGGGGCTAGGGTGCGCGCGCACACTCACGCGCACTCGCGCGCACACTCAGACCACCGCCAACCCTCACCCAGCCCGCCGGCTCCGCCTCACTGGTCACACCTGCGCACAGCAGCGATTTCTTCCTCCTCGCGGAAACATCTGAACTTCCGTGTTAGTGGCTTCAGGACACCGGAAGCTGACCGGATACTTCCGGCGCGGTGGCCCCTGGGAAATAGAGTCCCCGCGTCAAGACTCCCAGGGAGCCTGTGCTCTGTGGTTCATGCAGATCCCATCATGCAAATCGTGAACCTCTCTGTGACCCGCGTCCAGTCGTTTGTGGGAGTTCCCACGGGTGCGTGTTCCAGGACTGAGCATGTCAACTGTCCTGCTGATGGCTGCTACTGCTTCTCTGTTGGAGGAGTCGGCTTCCTGCTCTCCCTGTTTTCGGTTTTGTGATGCAACACTTGATGAGGTTTAATTTAGAATCCTCTTCATCCTTCCAAATCGTTCAAATCGCTTGACATTTGTTCTAGTCTTTCATACTGAAGACTTTTCTCCTTTAATTTCCTATCGTGGTTCTTAGACACCTCGTTCTGCACCTTTCATGAGATTGTCTCTTTTCTTCTGTAACACAGTGACATAATGGCCATATTGCTTTAGGACATTGGGTAGGTTCCTTTAATTCATTATTAACGTCTGTAGTTTGGGGACCAGGGAGTTGGTCAATAAACTGCTTTCTGTGAAGCATGAGGACCCTTAAAAAACCCGGGCATGGCGGCGTGCACTGAATCCAGCGCTGGGAGCGAGAGCAGGAAGATCCCTGGGGCTTCCAGACTGGCGGTCTATGTGTGTCAGTACGCCACAGGTTCAGGGAGAGACCCTCTCAGCAGAGGAGAGGAGGGTCTAGAGACCTCAGCAGTCAAGAGCGCTTGCTGCTGCATCGCTGGGATTGGGTTTAGATCCCAAAGGCCATGTCAGCTATCTCTCAATGCCTGAAGTTCCATCTGGACGGGATCCACCCCCTCTTCCACCCTTTGCAGGTACCTGGACACACATGCAGATAGAATCATCACATATGCATAAACACGTTTGTGCATGTGCGCACACACAAAAAATAAATTTAAAAAGTATTCTGGTTGTTTGTATATTTTAGGAGTGCACATAAGTGCAAGTGTTCTCCAAGGCTAGAACAGAGCATCCCTTCCCTGCAGCCAGATAGAGACAGTGGTGAGCTACCTGATTTGGGTGTTGGGAGAGAAACCTACGTCCTCTGCAAGAGTAGTACATATGCATGTCTGCTGAGTTATCTCTCCGGCCTCCTAAAATTTAAATGGGCTGGAGAGATGCCCAAGAGCTTTGAGCTCTTGACAGTTCTTGACAGTTCTTCCAGTGCCAACTAGGGTCCCATAGAAGAGTGAGGTACTGTGCTCACTTGTTTAGCTTTCGTTGTTTATCCTTCGTGGAGACTGAGGAACCCATCGAGCAGACTAGAGCTGGACTCTATCTCCCACGCTCCATGGTGTCTACATCGGCACTTCGACCAGGTTCTTGCTGTTTGATTTCCTGTCCTGACTCCTTTGATGATGATCAGTGCTATGCAGTGTAAATCAAATATACCCTTTCCTCCCCAATTTGCTTTTTGGTCATGGTGTTTTGTCACAGCAATAGTAATCCTAACCAAGACACATTCAAGATTTTTTTTTTTAATTTACTCTTAACTGATCAGTATAGAAACAACAGGTTTCTCTTAAAGACATGCTGTCTCCCGTTTTATGAAAAATAAGTCTAAGCCTCTTTGATTTTGTAGGACAACTTATGAAAGGGAATCTAACATTTTTGTATTCAAAAATGGAACTTTATGTCTCTAGGCAATGATCAACCTGTCTGTCTACCTTTTTTATCCCTCTTGATAAACGCTGATGCATATGGCTGTTAAGCAGCAGCTGCCTCTGAGCACAAGTGAAGTGATGGTCGGCACAGCTTTCCCTTTCTGTAGTCCAGGGTCCGTATTAACATGTAGTTTACCTTGCTCCCCATTACACAGGTAATCATGGGACAGAATGTATACTAAGACACATAAAAGGTGTTTCTCAGTTTGGGAAGCATCAGAAGAGGCACATTTAGTCACACCATTAGACTAAAAGTCGTCTCAGGGAGCGGGAATATTACTGTTGTCCAGACCAGCTAACCCACAAGGCAGAGTAGCAGGCATTAAAATAAGGGGAAGTGCCTAAACTATAAGTTTTGGATCTTAGGCAAGGTCCAGCCCCTTCTAAGTCTGCTAATGCTAATTTGGGCTGTCCTCACTCACAATTTTTGTCAGTCAATGGGCTGACAGTTTGCTAGGTTCCTATCCCTTTGTAGTATGAGGACTGGGGGGGTCTAAGCATAACCAGCAATCCTGGCTGGTTTCTTGTTGATTCTATTGTCTGCTCCCCTGTTAATAAAAGTCCATGGTTGGTTTTTTTCAAGGTATTTATTGATTACAAGCCATAACAATTCTCAGGGAATTCAATACCCGGGCGGCTAGGCATAGACTTCATTTCATCATCCTCTCACACCATTCTCTCTTGATTCTCTTCTGCCCTCTGCTACTCCTCCCAGGTCCATTAATCCTTTTCCTAAACCCCTATCTACATACAGGCTTTCATTACTACACAATGGTATCTTAGCATACTCCGATGGTGGTGATCAGAATCTTCTCAGATCACACAGTGCAGACCTTTGATAGTTGGGCTTTTCAGGTGGAGTTACTCCAAGCATAGCACAGAGGTGTGAATAGGTAGGAAGCAGAGCTGCAAGGCATCAGGAAAACAAAACAAAACACAAACACTTTTACAAAACAAAAACAGCACACAAGAGTAAAATATCCCACAACACTCCCCTCCCTAGGAGGCAGCTAAGCCATTGGCCACCAGCTCACTACTGAGGAGGAGACCTTAGGGTGGCAGGTCCGCAGGTCCAGGCAGGTCTTTGGTCAGAAGCTGAAAGCTGACATAAAACAGATTTCCTGGTAAGGCAGTGTCAGTGTATACAACTCCGTTTATGGACCATGGGGAATCACATGTATAGGGCAGAAAGGGAAGGGTCATTGGTTAATGTGGTCTCACAGGGGCCAAAGGAAGAGACCTTATAAAGAGAGGGGCCCAGACCAAGGCCTTCCAGCGCAGTGGTCAGATAAACACGAACCACGCCACATCCCTGGAAGATGCAGGATCTTATCAAGGGCACGCTGTGAGGCACAGTAGCACTGGAGCCACATGGGTTGTGACAGAGGAAGAGAAGGCAGCAGCCAAATGCCTTCTCCTCTCAGGGTGAGAATTCTGGGGTTCAAAGCACAGTTCAACCCCCTCTTTGCTCTAGGACAGCCCCACAATTTCTCTTTCTCAGCAAGTTTAACAAAAGCCAAGATAAGCAGTTATCTGGAGGGGGAGGTTTGCACACAGGCAGTGTAACAGAAGACAAGATCAATTAGCAGGGACATCTGGCCTGATCTGAGGTTCCTAGACTAGAACTGGGTAACTTTCCTTAAGATTCTCCATCAGGATGTCAATGTCTAGTCAAACCTAAAATGGCCTCAACAAGAATACAAGATGGAGGAACCTCTGGGCTGTCTTGCCCTGTCACAAATATATGGTTTATCTTAATGTCTGGGCAGAGAGCGTACATTGCAGGGTTTCACCTTTTGAAATTTTTATGGCTTTAACAACTTTAAAAAGTACTTATTTATCAACAGCTGTGTTTTTAAAATCTCCACAAAAATACTTGAGGAGCGGATTCTCAATGAAAATCCTTTAATGTTCTTTTTTATAAATTAGATTGTATCCAGAATGAAGTTATATAAAACAATGAATAAAAACATGAAGCTTTTCTAAACTATCTGCAAGACAATATGCCTTTGATATGTTACAGTAATGCTAATAAAAGTGAGAACAACGTAAGTTATTTTACAGAAAATGGGCATGGATCAAATACACTCTCAAAGTTTTTATATCGATTATAACCCTGTTCCTCAAACTTCAATACTCTGCTCGCCATTAACAAATCATGAAAAAAGAAAGTAAACATGCAGTTAATGTCACAGGAGCCATGGGCATTACAGTGACAAGAAAGGTGCCTCAGAGAAGACTAGCTCCAGTATCTGCTCTCCCTAAGTTGAGTGTCTGGGTGGTGCTGTTTGATAAATTGTGTGATAGAATTAACAAGATGAGAGTCAATCAAGAGGATGTTAGCTACATAATTATTTCTGACATCCAAAGATGCTCTCAACTGAGTATTTCTCTGGACCACTACCCACAGTCCTATTCTCAAAGGTTTCATGGCATCAAAACTATATGAATACTCTGATGTTGACCAAATCCTACAACAGATTAAAGTCCTAGCCGCATTTGTTTTAGTTAGTCATAATCTTGCCAAAATGAGTTATCTGATGTTCAGTGAAATGTTCAAAGGCTGTCCATCTTCTACCATTACATACATGGCTCCTGATGATTATGAATTTTCTGATATGAAACTGATATGAATTTTCTGTTGTATAAGCTTGGTGTTTACTAAAGGCTTCTCGCTTTCTTTACATTCATAGGGTTTCTGACCTACACAATACTCTGATGAGCTTTAAGAGCTGAGCTAAATTGATAAGTGTTCTCATATCCCGTCCATTCATTAGGCAACACAGAGCAAGGGATATTTTACATTGATGAAGGCTTGAGCTCCAACTGAAGGACTTTCCAGATTCTTAACACTGATGGGGTTTCTTACCAGTTTGAATTCTCTGATGTGAAGACTGAACTAAATCTAAACATTTCCCCATATTTCTTACATTCATAGGGTTTCCCACCAGTATGAATTCTCTGATATAGAGCTAGCTTAGAATTACTGCTAAAGACCTTTGCACACTCCTTACATCATAAGGCTTCTTTCCAGTATGAATTTCACCATGTCAAAACAAGCTTGATTTCTGACTAAAGTCCTTCCCACACTTTTAGCACAGGGTAAGGGTCCTCACCATTGTGAATTCTTTGATCTACTTAAGCCCTCCACCACAAGTAAAGTACATCCACATTCTTGACGTTCATAAGGATTCGTGCCAGTAGGAATAACGAATATCTAAGAAATTGGTAATTATATCAAATGGAAACGGACTATTGAGAGGGTATGGAAAGGCTTTCCCACATTCCTTACATCAAATGTCTTCCGACCAGTATGACTTCTCTATGTTGAGTAAGTTAGTCCTAAAGTCTGAAGGCTGGCACGCACTGCTCACATTACAGGGATTTCTCCCCAGTGTGAATGATCTGGTGCCCAGTGAGCTGGGCCAGATCAGTGAAGGCCTTCCCACATTCCTTACACTGGACGCGTCTATCACAAGAATGAATTTTCTGATGCTGCTTGAGGTTTGAGCGGCGATTAAAAGCTTTCCCACACTCATTACATTCATATGGTTTCACACCAGAATGTGTGATCCTATGTACAACAAGGCTAGAGACCCGCTTGAAAGATTTCCCACATTCCTTGCACTGATAGGGTTTCACATCACTATGGATTCTCTGATGTTCATTAAGTTGATTCTTACGTCTGAAGCCTGACCCACAATCCTTACACTTGAAAGGTTTCTCATCACTGTGAGTTTTATGATGCTCAGAAAGGTACACCTGAAGCCTAAAAGCCTTCCCACACACATTACATTGGAAAGGTTTCTCACCAGTGTGGATGCTCTGGTGCCGCACAAGCAATGAGATACTACTGAAGATCTTCCCACACTGCTGACATTCGAGTGATTTGCCTCCAGTGTGAATGTTCTGGTGCCGAGTGAGCTGCGCCAAAAGAGTGAAGGCCTTCCCACATTCCTTACATTGGAAGGGTCTCTCACGAGAATGAATTATCCAATGTTGCTTGAGGTTTGAACGACGTTTAAAGGCTTTCCCACACTCATTACATTCATATGGTTTCACGCCAGAATGAGTTATCTTGTGTATAACAAGGCTGGAGACTCGCTTGAAAGATTTCCCACATTCCTTGCACTGATAGGGTTTCACATCACTGTGGATTCTCTGATGTTCACAAAGTTGGTTCTTACGTCTGAAGCCTGACCCACAGACCTTACACTTGAAAGGTTTCTCATCAGTGTGGGTTTTATAATGCTCTGAGAGGTACACCTGAAGCCTAAAAGCCTTCCCACATACATTACATTGAAAGGGTTTCTCACCAGTGTGGATGCTCTGGTGCCGCACAAGGTATGAAGCACTACTGAACATCTTCCCACACTGCTGACATTCAAGTGATTTGCTGCCAGTGTGAATGTTCTGATGCCGAGTGAGCTGGGCCAAAAGAGTGAAGGCCTTCCCACATTCCTTACACTGGAAGGGTCTCTCACGAGTATGAGTTTTCTGATGTTGCTTGAGATTTGTGCGACGTTTAAAGGCTTTCCCACACTCATTACATTCATATGGTTTCACGCCAGAATGAGTTATCTTGTGTATAACAAGGCTGGAGACTCGCTTGAAAGATTTCCCACATTCCTTGCATTCAAAAGGTTCCTGACCTGTATGATGAATGCTTTCATGGTAATTAAGCAGGGTGAGATGATGAAAAGCCCTTCCACAAAATTTACATTCAAAACTTCTCTCACCAGTATGAAATCTCTGATGTCGAATGAGATGTATATTAAGTCTAAAGGTCTTCCCACATTCCTTACACTCAAAGGGTCTCTCTCCAGTGTGAATACTCTTATGGTCAGTGAAGTTTGAACGTCGACAAAAGAATTTCCCACATTCCTTGCATTGATAGGGTTTCACATCACTATGGATTATCTGATGTTCACGAAGTTGGTTCTTACGTCTGAAGTCTGACCCACAGACATCACACTTGAAAGGTTTTTCATTAGTGTGAATTTTGTAATGCTCAGTAAGGTATTCCTGCAGCCTAAAAGCCTTCCCACATACATTACATTGGAAGGGTTTCTCACCAGTGTGGATGCTCTGGTGCCGCACAAGCAATGAGATACTACTGAAGATCTTCCCACACTGCTGACATTCGAGTGATTTGCCTCCAGTGTGAATGTTCTGGTGCCGAGTGAGCTGCGCCAAAAGAGTGAAGGCCTTCCCACATTCCTTACATTGGAAGGGTCTCTCACGAGAATGAATTATCCGATGTTGCTTGAGGTTTGAACGACGTTTAAAGGCTTTCCCACACTCATTACATTCATATGGTTTCACGCCAGAATGAGTTATCTTGTGTATAACAAGGCTGGAGACTCGCTTGAAAGATTTCCCACATTCCTTGCACTGATAGGGTTTCACATCACTGTGGATTCTCTGATGTTCACAAAGTTGGTTCTTACGTCTGAAGCCTGACCCACAGACCTTACACTTGAAAGGTTTCTCATCAGTGTGAGTTTTATAATGCTCTGAGAGGTACACCTGAAGCCTAAAAGCCTTCCCACATACATTACACTGAAAGGGTTTCTCACCAGTGTGGATGCTCTGGTGCCGCACAAGGTATGAGGCACTACTGAACATCTTCCCACACTGCTGACATTCGAGTGATTTGCCTCCAGTGTGAATGTTCTGGTGCCGAGTGAGCTGCGCCAAAAGAGTGAAGGCCTTCCCACATTCCTTACACTGGAAGGGTCTCTCACGAGAATGAGTTTTCTGATGTTGCTTGAGGTTTGAGCGCCGTTTAAAGGCTTTCCCACACTCATTACATTCATATGGTTTCACGCCAGAGTGAGTGATCCTATGTTCAACAAGGCTGGAGAGTCTCTTGAAAGATTTCCCACATTCCTTGCATTCAAAAGGTTCCTGACCTGAATGATTAATGCTTTCATGGTAATTGAGCAGGGTGGGATGATGAAAAGCCCTTCCACAGTCTTTACATTCAAAAGGTCTCTCACCAGTATGAAATCTCTGATGTCGAATTAGATGTATATTAAGTCTAAAGGCCTTCCCACATTCCTTACACTGGAAGGGTCTCTCTCCAGAATGAATTTTCTGATGTTGCTTGAGGTTTGAGCGCCGTTTAAAGGCTTTCCCACACTCCTTACATTCATATGGTTTCAGGCCAGCATGAACAATCCTATGTTGAGAAAGGTTGGAGACGCGATTGAAGGATTTCCCACATTGCTCGCATTCATATGTTTTTTCACCTGTAGGAATCGTGTCATGGTAACTAATCAGGGTGGGATGATGAAAAGCCTTTGCACACTCTTTGTAATCGAAAGGTCCCTCAGCACTGTGAGATGGCTGATGTCTTGTAAGCTGTTGGTGGGGTCTGAAGGCCTTCTCCCATTCCTTACACTCACTGGTTTCCTCTGCAGTGTGAACACTCTGATGCTGAAGAAGAGCTGAACTGCAGTCACAGTTCTTCCCACAGTCTTCACAGGCATGTGCTGTTTCTGGATTGTGACTAAGAGCCTGGCAGGTACAAGTGGACATATTTTCCTTGTTGCTAATCTTTTCATGAGCAGCTCCCTTTTGACAATCCTGTAGTACCTTCAATGTACTACAGCTGGAATCCTTAGTAAAACTGGAGCCCTTGAGGTCAAAAGCTTTACTTATTTGCGCTGTGCTCTGTTTGGGTAAATTTACATGATGAATGTGATTTTCTGAAGATACGTTTGGAGATTCATAATCTGACTCCAATTCTGAAAGAAAAGGAGAAAGCAAGAACACTTTATTTTCTTGTAAACACACCAATGTACAAAATCCATTAAACGAACAGCCAGACACCAAAGTCCTTTCTGAGAAGCTGAACAGAAGCATGAGGAGCAGCACTAAGTTTATGTAAAACAAAACTCATTAAGAGAACTGGTTGGAAATGGGAAGGCATGCCTGGTTCAGGATATCATAACAATCTATACTGAAATAACCTTTTTGCTTCTTTATATACTGCTGGAATACACACTGTGTAGTGAAGGTTCTAAGAACAGAAAATAAAAACATGAGAAAATAAATACATCACACAAATACACATCTGTCATGTTTTAAGAAAACTGGCCTAGACTAGAAATTCTTTAAAAAGAAGGTGAAAATCTGTGGTTGAGGTAGTACACAACTGAAATCCTAGCAACAAAGAGACAGACATCAAAGGTCCTATGAGTTCCAGGCCAGCTTTGTCTACACAGTGTAGACCCCGACCTGCTCTCTCTACTTTCAGGGCTGTGCTCCACAAGTTTGTCACACATTGCCTGGTGCCCCTCCCCACCTCCAAATGCCATTGCGTTGACACCTGTGCTTCTGCTGGGGAGGAAACCTGACTTTCCAGGCAGCCTTATCCCTCTTGCAGCTATCTCCTGTAAAGAAACGCTTTGCCAGGAGGCTTTTTTGTGCTGTGCCATCTTCTTCATGGTTACATGTGGCTTGGACTTCTGTGAACAGCCTGGAGGGAGGTATATAAGAGAAAGTGTGTTCCTTGGAACGTAAGTTGGGGTAGAGACGGGGAAAGTGAGCACCACATTGGGTGGTATCAGGAAGAATGAGCACCAGAGTTAGTTGGGTGGTGACAGGGAAAAAGTGAACTCCAAAAGTTGCTGATAATGCAGAGCTAACTGAGGTTTAAAAAAAAAAAAAAATGTTACAAGTTAGGATCTTTCTGAGGAACTGTCAGGAGAAAAGCAACCAGAGGTAGAGGAGTTCCATTAGAAGTCCAGTTACAAGTGAAAAAGTAACAGTTACAAAATGCTTTAAAGTTTAGAGACAGAGTGTAGAAATAGCTGCAGCCTTTAAGAGCCCAGACCCTAATGGCAGAAAACAGCCATACACACATTTTGAAATAAAAACTTATTACATTTGGTATCCATACAAGGGACTTGAAAATAAAAGGATGGGAAATTTGATTTCAAATGTAGATGGAAAAGCAGAGGAAGGGATGGATTTTGTGTTCAAGAAGTCAATGGCTATTACTACTGGAATATACACCATTATGTTTTCAGTCATGATGCGATTTTCTTTTCCCTCTTCTTAAAAACACTTTATGGCAAAAAACAATAAGGGAGTGGCTAGGCAATTATAAGAGATGAAGGGGGAACTGAAAAAAGCCAAGAGATAAAAAACAGAGCAAAAGGAAGAACAAAAGGATTCAATCTTTTTCTTTCCTTCAAAAAAGGGAACTCCCAGGGGTGGAAAAAGAAAAACTGGGGAACAGAGGACACAAATTGCAATCCTTCCCAGTGACAGAGAGAAGGATTTTCCCCAGAGTAGTTAGATA
Organism: Cricetomys ansorgei; assembly: GCA_026225945.1. Lineage (NCBI taxonomy): Eukaryota > Metazoa > Chordata > Mammalia > Rodentia > Nesomyidae > Cricetomys > Cricetomys ansorgei. The sequence goes on from JAMJFZ010002522.1 coordinate 47,784, forward strand.
TAAGGGGATGATTGTACAGGATGAAGGTCTTGTTAGGAGAATAAGGGAAGAGTCTGTACAGGAAAATGATCAGAAAAGGCAGCCTAGGGTCACAAAATCACCTTCAGCATATCCAGTAGTGGTCTAGTACATTCCACCTGATAAGTATAATCACCAACATCATAATGGAACAAAATGGTATCCAATAGAAATGAGTGATTTAAAAGACTGAAGGAAGCTGTGGTGTTGTATGGCATGCACTCGCCTATGTAAAGCAGGTCCTTAATACCTGAGCACTGCATTACCAGATAGCCTTACTCAATTAGAAAGGGTTAACATCAGCTATACTAGACTCAGGCCCTCAGCTTCAATGGTTAACCTGGTACAGGGAAGAAGCAGCAAATCTGGAAGAGCAGAACAGGCTCAAGGAATTAATGGAAAACAAAATAAGATCCTTGGTGAGGGTCAGTATGTTGAATTACAAGAACAGGTTATGTTTGATGACTTGACCATAGAAGTGTCATTTAGCAGCTTTATGAGCTTGGGAAAAAGTAGAGGAACCAGGAAAAAAGTCCACCTCATTCACAAAAATTATACAAGGCTCAAGTGAAGCTTTTACTGAATTCTTACAAAGGTTAACTGCAGCAGTTAATAGTGCCATCACAGAACCTGAAGCGAGACAGATGCTGACTAAGACAATGGCATTTGAAAATGCAAACACAGAGAGTAAGAAAATTTTAGGGCCATTCTAAGCAAATTCTCCACCACTGAATCAAATGATCAGTGCTACTGCAGATATTGGTTCCAATACTAACACAGCTGCTGTAATAGGACAAGTTACAGTTAGAAGGCTGAAATACCAAAATGTCAGATGCTTTAACTGTGGAAGACTCGGGCATCGGCAAAGACATTGTGACCAAGCTGCTTCTAAAGACAATGGTTTCTGTAAATACCAGTCAGAAAAAAGGAACAGATTTCCAAGGGTGCGCAGATGGTGTGGAAAGGATTGACACTGGGCAAATGAGTATAGATCTAAGAGAGATATTCAGGAGGATTCCTTGCAGTCAGGAAACACCACAGGGGGTCCAGCTCGGGCCCCTGGAGAAAAAATGAGCTGCCTGTGTTCTGTCAGCACTGGGTAGCATGCAAATCAAAAGATACAAATGCAATGTTACTGAAAGTAACCCTAAGGGTACTAAACTAAGAGAAATCTGGCAAATGGATGTGTTCCATGTTGCAGAATTTGGGAGATTATAAAGTTTGTATAATATGCTACTGACACTTATTCAGGATTTCAAAGGGCTTCTGCTTTGAGGTCTGAAAAGGCTGATTCTGTAATTACACATTTACTGGAAGTAATGGCTATTATGGGAATACCTTTACAAATGAAGACTGATAATGCCCCTGCATATGTCTCCAGTAAAATGAAAAAAATGTTTTCCATACTATGCCATAAAGCACAATCCCACAGGACAAGCAGGTATAAAAAGATCTAATAGGACATTAAAAGAAATGCTTGCAAGACAAAAGGGAGTAACTAAGACCCTCAGAGGTAGACTACACAGTGCACTACTAACTTTAAATCTTCTGAATGTTAATGAGACAGGAACAACAGCCGCTGAAAGGCATCGGACTATAGGAAAGTCTGCTGGGTTGAATCAACTCATATATTATAAAGACATATTGATATCTGAATAGAAATCAGAAAAAGTTTTACACTAGGGGAGTGGAATCCTTTTAATTCCAGTGGAAATGAGAAGTTTTGAGTACCATTAAAACTGATAAAGATTAGATGTGAGACAGGAAGATCTCATAAAACTCTGACCACTAACCTGAAAAGCGTTTGACTATGGAAAGAAAAGTTCTTTTAAAAAGAGCTTTCTAAATATTATAGTAAAGTACAAAAACAATCAGTCCTGGGTTAGGGAGTGAAGTTCCTGAAACCTAAATTTCCACCTGACTCCAACACCAGTGACAGTGAAGAGTCTGAGGAGGATGAAAAATACAAACCCTTGAAGAAAAAACTGTCCCCATGTGAATCTCACTTTGGTTGAATTGGAACAGTTGGCTGGCAGTCATCAGAATGTTCCAAGAAAAGATAACACAAGTAATGGTTCATCACTGCAAATTTGACACAACCTCCAGAGGAAGAAAACACTTACAGCAATCAGAAACCAGAGGAAACAGCTTAAAGACAAAGTTACAGACATTCATGGGAACAGACTGCCTCTATGCAAAAGAGTCAGAAGACAGAATGTTGAAATAGACTGTTGCCTTTATCATTAAAGTGATATCATATCAGTGAACATCAGAGTTCCTTGAAACATGAAGATCCCCATGGCAATTCTACAGAAAATGGATCAGTGCAAAGAGTCACAAGACAGAATCTGACGGAGACATCTGGCATTTGTCTGAAAGTAAAAATTTAGAGACAGAGGACTGATTCCAGCAATCTCACAAACCTTCAATTTTTACTCTCTGTTAGTAATGCATTATGCATGAAGGAAAAAGATATATTCCTGAAGACTAAAAGGGAGAAGAGATGGCCTAGCAGAAGGTCTCAGGAAAAATATAATCAGTACCATACAACTTATATATTAGTACAAGGGGAAAGATGTAAAGAAACACTTTGCTAGGATAACCAAGCAGAAGGACTCAGGGAAAGAGTAATCAATATAGTATAACTTGTTTCTAAGTAGAAGGGGAAAATATGTAAAGGAACACATTGCTGGAAGTCTTTTTTGTGCTGTGCAACCTTCCTTATGGTTCTGTGTCGCTTGGACTTCGGGGAAAAACTTGGAGGGAGGTACATAAGAGAGTGTCCTTGGTACAGGAAGGTGCTATGCACACTACCACAGAGAAAGGTAAACGCAAACCCAGCCAGCCACAAACCCTAGATCAACAATGGTGTCCTCATGCAAGATACCATAGGACAATGGTGGCACAAGGCTTGTGAGAATGAGAGTAATCAATCAATATCTGATCTGACGTAGGCCCACTCCACGAGACAGAACTCATACCTGACACTTGATGAGTGACCAAGACCTGACAGAAGATAGCCCAGGGTCGAACCAAATACTACCGTTCTAAACACACACACACACAAAGCAGCAATAAAATGGGTCCTGATGACATTCTGCTGAACTTATAGATCAGTGCCTTGCTCAGCCATCATCAGGGGAGCGCCCACATCAGCACCCGGGAAGAAATAGAGACCTACAACCACACACTATGATTAGAATGAGACCTTGGGACTCTCAGCACCAAAAGGACTGTTCCCATCAAATCCCTCCCTTAGCACTCAGAAAAGTCCTGTGCAAGAGCAGGCAGAAAGAAACAGAAGCCCCTTTGACAATACTTGCTATGGCCTGACTTCCCTCCCAGGTCTCAGACATGGTTTCCACAGGCCTAGGGGCTTTGAAGGAAGTTTGGCAAATCCAGTGTCAGGCACATGGCGCCTCTCCGACCACATGCTGCGCCTGGCGATGCTGGAGCTGCCTGACTCTTACTCACCTGGGCTCTGCCTGTCTGTTTCTCTCTTCACAACGGCGCATGTCTCTTTCTCCTGCTCTAAGAAGGTGATCAGGTCTGGTTTGGAAATGGAACTTCCCACTTAAAAAAAAAAAAAAAAAAATGAGGAAAAAAGGAAACAACAATGTATGGTGAAAACTTTCTTTTTTTTTTTTTTTAAATACATGATCTCTCTAGTTATCATAAGTTGATCTGGAACTTGATATGTAGACCAGCTGGACTTCATCTGCCTGCCTCTGCCTCCCAAATGCTGGGATTAAAGCAGTGAGCCACCATGACTCCTGTGCAGACTTCTACAGACTTATTTGTAACGAAGCTCTATACAGCTTGGCACGGTGGATCACACCTCTAAGCCCAGCATTGAGGAATGAGCCAGGCCAGTCTGGGCTGCAGAGCAAGACCCTGGTCTCTGAAAAACAGAAACAAAATTCTAAGAGTCAAAACAATACTGAGGAAAGACGTCACAGAAAAAGGAAGAGGAACCTGGGTAAGAAACCAGCTGCTGCAGAAAAGGGTCGGAGTCTCCTTTAAACGCAGACAGGGGCCTGTCACTGAGAGGAAAGCAGTTCAGTGGGTGAGAACATGACCCTCAGGCTGCACTGTCTAGTGTGAATCCCACCTCTGCAGCTCACTGAGAATGCCTTAAATTCAGGCAAGTCCCATTACATTCTATGCTTGATTTTCCCATCTGAAAACGGGGTTGGTGGCGCACACGTGTAGTCACAACACTAGAGGAGCGGGGCAGGGGACGAGAGTTCAAGGCCGGCTTTAGTTCCAGAGCATGTCCAAAGCTAGCCTGGGCTACGTGAGACCTGGTGTCAAAAACCCAAATAATAATGATAATAATAATATTAATGATTATAACAATAAATTTAGATGGAGTTGTAGATACCTACTGGTTGTGACTGATACTAAGAAAAAAAACTATATTCCAACATTTTGAACGCTGTCTGACCTATAGTAACACAGTCTTTATTTTTGAATTTCCATTTACTTATTTAGTAAGGCTGGGGAGGAAGCAGGGCTCTGAGCACGCTGGGCAAGTGCTCTGCCACTGAGTGACACCCCAACCCTGGAAACTGTCATCACCGATGTAATGTGCAGCCTTCTTTCACATTTACAGCTCACTCCGCAGATGTGCTCTATGTGTGCATGTCTGATGTCCACATGTGTTCATGGGGGTGTGTGCACAAGAACACAGAGGTATGCACGAACATATGTGTGTAGGCCAGAGGCCAATGTTAGAGTCTTCTTTGATTGCTCCCCACTCCATTTTTTGATACAGGTTCTCTCACTGAGCCTAGAGCTTGTTGACAGGATCCCCAAGGGGTGGGCATAAGGCAGGTGCTTCGTGAAGCAACAAATGTTAAATTATTTCACTGTGAAGAAGGAGGAACTCACTTTCCTCTTTTAACATTCTATTTTTTAAATTTAGTTAACTTAACATAGCTGTGAAAGCCTGTCTGTATATGTATCTGAGAACCACAGGAGTATAGATGCCCATGGCAGGCAAAATATGGCATCAGATAACCTAGAATTGGAGTTAGAGACGATGGTGAGCCACCTCTGGTGCTGGGAATTGAATCTGGGTCCTCTGCAAGAGTAGCCAGTTCTCAAAGCAACCAAGCTATCTCTCTAGCCTCTAATGCTATGATTTATTTAAATATCTATTTTATTCTGCTTGCTTGTTTGTGTTTTTTTTTTTTTTTTTTTTTAAACAGGGTCTCATGGTGTAGACTAGACTAACCTGGAGCTAACTATGCCGCTAGAGATGACCTCACAGCAATCCCCCTGCCTTACTCAGATTGGTGAAGGCATACCAGGCAAGGGCCACCAAGCCCAGCTTCAGCTACCAAGGGAAAGATATCTTTCCAGAGTGAGGAGAGCCAGCAGCGTAGAGGACACACCCCAGTAGCAGGGCAGACGGCCTTACCCACTGTGACGAGGTTGCTGTAGGTCTCCAACATGGTTTCCCTGTATAAGACTCTCTGAGTAGCATCCAGGCAGGCCCACTCCTCCTGAGAGAAGTCAACAGCCACGTCCCTGAACGTCACTGACCCCTGTAAGCACAAACACGAGCACAGTGGAATTGGGGAAACTCTCAAGATGGGAAATGGAATGAAAGGACAGAGAGTGGGAAGGAGCCGTAAGGAAATGCTCAAGGCGGCTGACGGCACGAGCTCCCACATTACTGGCATTTTAGGTTTAACTTTCTTTTTTTCTTCCTTTTAAGAACAAAACAAAAACTTTCAAGATGGTGGCTGTGCCTGAGATCAACCCTAACTCAGGGAGACTAGTCACCTCCCAGGCCCAGCCTGGATGACGTTTCCCTCAGATCACTGAACTCTCCTAAAGCCTCCTCAGCAGGTCGTCTCCGCACACACACGCACCCAGGCCATTCAGCTCAAGCCCTGTGGCTCAGCCTGAAAACACCAAAGATGTCCATCAGGTGTCCCAGGGCAGTCAAAGGAGACCATCACCTCAAGTTCTGAAACCCCAGACCCCGTTTTCCTGTGGGGCTGACGCCTCCCCTGCAGGGACAGTCCTCCCTGACCACAGACCACACACAGAGCAGATGTGGAGGAATGCAGTCAAGGAGAATCCAGAACCAGCCGGGAAGGGGCACAAACAGAAGTGCTCTGACCTTCCAGCCTCCCTGTAAAGGGACAGACTCGGCTGCAGGAGGATTGCAGATCCTTGGGAAGAATCAGAAGAGCAAGAGTCACCTAACCTGAAAGCCACCATATGTCAAAGAGAAAACGGCAACTTACAGGGCCCATGTCTTGGGAAGGAGAGCTGGCCATTCTTCTTCAGGCTTCCTCCCCTGGGGACACACAGAAAGCCTGTCAGTGATTGTGACCTGAAGCTCCCAGACCGATTACGTCAGGACGACTCCATCGGCCTTGTATTTCTCAGACCCCACTCACGCGCTCCTCTCCCGCCACTCACGGCTCCACACACACATCAGAAGCAGACGGGAGTCTACAGAAGCTGACTCTCTCCCACCGCAGACAACCCCCTGCACAGGGACCAGAGTGGACATGCAGAGCATGAGCATGTCTGCCTTGACGTTCTCCAGAAGACGCCAGCAGAGGGGATCCCACGGTCCTCCATGAGAAGCAGCCAGCCCTGGAACGGGCCCTCCTCCTGCCATGAGCAGGTCTTCCTGGAACCCCACCTTCAGGCCCACAGGGGTTACAGCATCCAAACCACAACTCCTCTGAAAGCCCAGGGCTGGGTGGAGCAGAGCAAGGCTGCAGGGGCTGGAGCTGCAGCTGCAACTCTCAGGCAGTGCCAGCATTCTGTACCCACTGTGTAAACGGGTCTTCCACCTCGGAACACTGTCCAGAGTTCCCTGGCTCTTGTATGATCACGGCTTCCATTGTATCAATTAAACCACGATTCATTCATTCTCATTCTCCCTCCCTCTCTTCCTCTCTCTCCCTCTCTCCTTCTCTCTCTCTCTCTCTGCCTCCTTCTCTCTCACTCTTTCGTTTTTCAAGACAGGGTTAGCCCATGGCTGTTTTTGAGCACTGTAGACCAGGCTGACTTCAAACTCTGAGTTTGCTTCCCTCTGCCTCTGCTTCTGCTTCTGCATCCAGAGTCCTGGGATTAAAGGCGTGCACCACCACAGTCCAGCTAAAGCATGATTCTTTATGAAGATCATTAGCTTTAAAACATTCTGTCACAAAAGGTGAGTATGATTTGCTTCACTCTTTCCGTATTATGGGATATTTTGTCCAAAATAGTTTTAAATTCATCCCCGATGCCACCATTCTTCTGACTCTAGAACCAGGGGGTCTCAGCCTCAGCACTGCTGACGTCATTACTCTGTGTTGGGTGTGGAGGACATCGTGTGCTCTGCACAATGTGAGCACCATCCAACCCCTGCTCACAGCCCTCAGCACTCCCTCAGACTCTGTCCTGGCAGCAGCCATCACCAAATGGGAAGCACTGCTCCAGCCCAACGGGTCTCAGCCTGGCTTCCATAGGCCTCAGGGTCCCCTGTATCCCCGGCTGGCCCTGAACCCCTAATGCTCCTCCATCTGCCATGCTGAGATTACAGGTGTGCACCACCATGCCCAACTTCAACTACACGTCTGATAATCTCATGAAACCACACATTCTGTCTCCCCACAAGATCCACTTACAGATTGTCTCTTTCTCCTTCCTTCCCTCCCGACTGCACACAGCAGGCTAGCTAGCCTTCCAGGGTCTTGTCTCCACCTCCCATCTTCCACAGGAGGGCTGGGATTACAGAGATGTGTGCTGCATCTGGCAAGCAGAGTTTCATGCTTGCAAGCGCGGGACCCACTGAGCACCTCCCCAGCCCATCTATACACGTCTGTCATAGTTCAGCGTGTGACCTCACGACACTGTAACTGTCCAGGCTTCATGGAGTCTGTGGTCCCGAAGGCAGAAGTCCTGCTGCATGTGCTACACAGGTCTGCCATTCCAGCCCTGGGGAGGCAGAGGCAGGAGGCATGCTCAAGTCCCAGAGAAGCAGCCTGCTCTCCATGAGTTCCAGGACAGCCTCTGCAGTCAGTGTGCTGGCAAAACTCAACTTGAACATTCCTTAGAATTACATTAGACCTTGAGTCACACCACATGCAAAAGTCAGCTCAAAACAGAATAAAATTAAGACCTGAAACTTATACTATTACCAAAAAGTATACAGGAAAACCTCCATGATTGTGGACATTCTAGGTTTTACACAAGCAATGAAAGCAAAAATGGACATATGGGATGCACATCAATCTAAAGACCTCTACACAGCAAAGGAAACGACCAACAGAGGAGAGGCATAACCTAGAGAGTGCGAGAAGGTACTTGCCAACGATACTTCTGACAAGGAGGTAACATCTGAACTCCTGCACAGCAACCTCAGAACGAATCCAAACAATTCACTGACAGGAAACATTCTAACTAAGGAACAGCAAACACAGAAGTAGACAGTTCCCCGAGATGGAACATCAACATGGCCTCTAATAGGTATATGAAAAATAAGCACCAGAGAGGTGCACAGTAAAATTACAATGAGAGGCCTCCTCGTGACTCCTAAGAGAGTCCACTATCAGAAGACTGGAGAGACGGCTCGTGGTTTAGAGTTCTTGCTCTTAGGCAGAGGTCACGGGTTTGATTCCCAGAACCCACATGGTGGCTCATAAACATCCTTAACTCCAATTTCAGGATATTCAGGACCTTCTTACCTCTGTGGGCAGCAGACATGCACATGGTGCACACACAACATGCAGGCAAAACACTCATTAATAAAATCGTTTTCTTAAAAAAAAAAATTGTTCGTGTCAAAAAGCAAAGATACTGTGAGAATGTGAAGAGGAAAAAAAAAAAAAAAAAAAAAAAAGAGTGAGTTCCAGGACAGCCAGATTCACAGCAGAGAAACCCTGTCTCGAAAAAGCAAAACAAAGTAAAGAAATAAATACAACTAAACCGAAGCCTCCTCCCTCAGACAGAAGGCAGCGCACTCTCACTCCCGAGGCGCCGACCTGAGCAGTCACGCGCGCACCCCGGCCTCCTGGGGAAGGACGGCGGACTCGGGAGCCTGAGCAGCGGGAGCCCAGCCCGCACCTGAGAGCGCGCGGGGAGGCCGCCTCCTTCCCCCGCGGGACGGCTGGAGCCGCGGTCGCGGGCTCGGCGGGGAGCGGCCTCGGAGGCGCTTCCGGCCTCTCGCGCTCGTCCCCGGCTCGAGTCCGCGCTCGGGGAAAGCCTCCTTCAGAGTCCGCGCCCGACCGCTCGGTACTGAAGCTCGGTCCTCCGCGTCAGCCGCTGCGGCCTGACGGGAAGAGGGGCAGAAAGGGACGGGCGGGGAGCCTGACGGCGCGGGGCTAGGGTGCGCGCGCACACTCACGCACACTCACGCGCACTCACCCAACCGTCCGGACACGCGCACACAGATCACCGCCCACCCCACCCAGCCCGCCGGCTCCCGCCTCACTTGCGCACACCTGCGCCCAACATTTCTCTCTCCACAGGTTAGGATCTGAACTTCCGCGTTAGCGGCTCCAGGACACCGGAAGTTGACCCGCTACTTCCTGCGCCGCGGCCCCTGGGAAATAGAGTCCTCACGTCCAGAATCCCAGGGAGACTGCGTTCTGTGGTTCATGCAGATCCCAACTTGCAACTAGGGATCCCATCTGGTATGTGTGGGAGTTCCCAGGGGTGCGTGTTCCAGGGATGAGCATGTCAAGGTCTTTTGTGAAGCTTCTGAGAGTCCGTGCTCCAGGGAATATCGGGGCTGTCATCTTATTGTCCATTCAGGTTCAAGTCAGTGTGTCGGCCTGTAGAATAAATACAGGCCTCCTTACTAGAAAGGCATGTGCGCTTGTGCTCATCTTCACAGCTCAGCTCTCTCGCAATAGCATTCTTGGGTCAGAGGCCGGGACTCGAGAATCTGACACTGGTTGGATATCACACTATATGAGATACACCTGGTCACAGACACTGTTCCAGACAGTCTACACGCCTTGAAACAGATTGGAACAGGGCACTGGCTGGCTCAGGATCCTGTGGTGTGCACAGGATCACTGATGTAGAGTGAAGCTTTGCCAGGGAAAAGCCCCTCCCCAGTGTGGTTGTATGCCCCTTGGACTTGCAGGAACAGTTGAGGGGATAAAGAGGAAGTCAGTTGCTGACAAGAGAGATTGGGTGCAAAGAATCACAGCTGACATAGATATTGGAAGTTTAGAATCAGCTGAGAATTCCTGCATAGAGAGGCAGGCAGAAATAAGGACAGATGGAATGAACTAACTGGCGTTCTTAAAGTTACAATCTAGGTCTTCTCAGTAATTGCCGTGCTGGGAGAAGCTGAACCAGAGTGGGAGTTAGTTCAGAGCTAGTTCAGTTCCCCAGACATAGGGAGATTCAGATATCCAAGAGAAAAGGTCTGTAAAGGTGTCTCTTTACTTCCAATTCTTTCCTTTCTTCCCTAACAGTGTGAGCTAACTGAAGCCTTAAAGGTTACAAGGTAGAAATCTAGCAGCCAGGAACATAGGGGCGGAGTCAAGTAGCCAGAGAGAGAAACTGTTACAATTTAGATACATTTTAAATAAGCTCTAAACCCAAATTCAAACAGAAAACAGCCAAGGAACCCACACCATCGTGTTTTTAAAAAATACCCTTTACATTTTGAAAGGCATCTACAAAACCCATGAGCAACAAAAACAAAATAATTAATATTATTTAGTTACACACTGGTTAGCCCAGGCTAAAGGGCCCACAAAGAGCACTGGCTGACTCAGGATCAGTGCTGATAGTGGAGTAGTTACTTACTGAAATCTCACTGAGTTGACTTTGTGGACGTTTGTGGGATCTCCACAATTTCTGCAGCAGCCCCTCCAACGCCTGTCAGGAGCCATGGAGCCCCTCTGTCTTCTTGATGGCTCCTGCTGCTTCTCTGTGTGGAGGAGTCTGCTTTGCAATGCAACACTTGATGAGGTTTAATTTAGAATCCTCTTCATCCTTCCAAATCATTCAAATCGCTTGACATTCGCTTTTCTCCTTTAATTTCCTATCGTGGTTCTTAGACACCTCATTCTGTACCTTTCTCCTGTAACACAATTACATAATGCCCATATTGCTTTAGGACATTGGGTAGGTTCCTTCAATTCATTATTAAAGTCTGTAGTTTGGGGACCAGGGGTTGGTCAATAACTGCTTTCTGTGAAGCATGAGGACCCTTAAAAAACCCGGGCATGGCGGCGTGCACTGAATCCAGCGCTGGGAGCGAGAGCAGGAAGATCCCTGGGACTTCCTGACTGGCTGGTCTATGTGCGTCAGTACGCCACAGGTTCAGGGAGAGACTCTCTCAGCAGAGAAGAGGAGGGTCTGGAGACGGCTCAGGCCTGCTGCATCGCTGGGATTGGGTTTAGATCCCAGAGGCCACATTAGCTATCTCAAATGCCTGAAACTACAGCTGCATATTCCCACCCCCTCTTCCATCCTCTGCATGTACCCCATACACACATGCAGACAGAATCATGACATATGTATAAGCATGTGTTTGTATGTGCCCAGACACAAAACAATTCATAAAGTCATCTAGTTGCTTGTATATTTTGGAAGAAGTGCACATGAGTGCAAGTATTCTCCACTGTTAGGGCATCTGATTCCTGGGAGTCAGACTGGAGGCAGTGAGCTACCTGATGTGTGTGGATGCTGGGAACCAAACTAAGGTCTCCTGCAAGAACAGTACATATGCATATTTGCTGAGCTATGTCTCCAGTCTTCTAAAAATCAAATGGGCTGGAGAGATAACTCAGAGGTTAGAGCTGTGACTGCTCTTCTAGAGGAGCTGTGTTCTATTCCTAGCACACACATGCTCACGGATGCCCTTTTCTGATGCATTCAATGCATGCATAACAGCTAAGAAAAAAAAAATCATCCAAATTTCACAGAGATGACTTTTTTTCTGCTACTTTATGGACCAAGTCAGAAAAATACTGAATGATGGTAGTGTTCATAGTCATGTTGCTTATTTTATTCAACAAAATTACACTCATTGGAATATTTGTTCAGATGTTAATCAGATATACATTCTTGGGATACTTTTTTGTGTGATTAATTACACTTATCAATTAAATTTAAGTCCTTGACTGAAAATTTATTGGAATTTAGAAAATTAAAAGTTTGACAGAGTATTGACAAGTCTTAGAGTACTTTCTGTTGCTGGGTTAAATATCATGGCCAAAAGCAACTGAGGAGACAAGGATTTGGCTTATATGTCCAGAATACAATCTGCCATTGAGGGAAGTCAGGGAAGGAAGTGAACGCCATCTGCCCAGGTGTAGCACTACCCACCCTGGGTGGGGCATCCACATCAATCATCAATGAAGAAGATGCCCCACAGGCATGCCCAAAGGTCAGTCAGTTCCCTATTCTTAGATGGCCCTACCTTGTGTCAGGCTTGCAAAAAACACACCAACATGATATGTCAAGATCAACACAGGGCACTCAACACCAGTATATGTAGAAAGACAAGTGTGTGTGTGTATGTCTCATGTGTGGAGGCCAGAAGAGGGCATCTAATGCCCTGTAGCTGAGGAACAGTTGGCTGTGAGCTGCAGGACTAGGATGCTAGACACTCTAACCACAGAGAAACCTCCCTAGCCTGAAAATGAAATTAAGTCTTAGCGGCTAGACAGTCTCAGGAATTAAGAGTGTGAATTGCTCTTCCAGTATATCTGAGTTCAATTCCCAGCCCCCACCCACATCAGCTGGCTTACAAAGGTCTGATTGCTTCTAATAAACTCTTCACAGCCCCAGTCTTGGTGTGGCCTCCTCCAACCTGTCCCTGGTTTTCCTTCCTCAACAGCCCTATCAGGTAACCTTGACCAGGTAAGTAATCACAGACACTTACAGCCAGAGATGGTGGCACCCACCCACTGTAACTGCAGAACTGGGAAGAATGAGGCTGTGCTTGTCTGCCCCATCTGCTGTACCGTAGCACCACAGCCTGGGTGGCCACCTCAACAAAAAGGTATTCCTCTCATGTTCCTGAAGTCCAAGATCAAGGTGTTGTGGAGTAGCCACCACGAAGACTGCCCTGACATGGGTTTCAGACAACAGAAATTCTTTATTAGCTGGCCTGCAGCTACACTAGGTGTAGTTCTGAGTCTTTCTCACCAGCAGCTTTTAAGCACAAAAACCGTGTCGTGGATTGGAAAACTTTAGTTAACAAGATCATTAGTTAGAAGGAGAACTATGTGCCCTGAAAAGGAAGGAGAGTACACCTAGAGACTTTTCCAGTACCTTCAATTTTGGTGGATTAGGTCTTTGTTTTAGTTTGGCAGGTTTGCTATGTGCCGAGTTTAATGGCTGAATGGTACTTCTGTCATAGACTCAGTTGTGTTAATGTTTAGAGCCTACTCTGATCTGGGGTCATTACCTTGTGCTGTTACAATTCACTGGTCTCACTGAATTGGTGAAATTGTGGACTCATTCTGCTCTAAAGAGGTGTATTTGGTCTAAAGGACCTTTCATTTGACTGAATTTATCCTGTTTTACATAATTGGCCATACAGTTTAAGATACATAAGGCTGCCATTAATCCAATCATAATGAGAACTAATGGCCCTGCCAGTGGTTGATAGCAGAGAAGTTAGCCAAGTAACCAAGAGAAAAGAGACTGGTACCACTTATGTTTCTTTTAACTATTGTGTTCTGGCTGCTTTTATGACAAGACACACAAAATACTTACCTGAAAAGAGGGAATCTTAATTGAGAATAGGCTGCCGTAAGATTGTGCTAGAAGGCATTTGCTTAGTTAGTTATTGATAGGGGAGGGCCCAGCCTATTGTGGGGGCAGTCATCCCAGGGCTGGTGGTCGTGGGTTCTATAAGAGAGCAAGCTGAGCAAGCCATGTGAGCAGGCCAATAAAACGTACCGTTCCATGGGCTCTGGATCAGCTCTTTGTTAGGGGTCCGATATTACCCAGACAATGGACAGTCTCAGCTAGGCAAGGGTCCTGGGCCTCCATTGTTAGGAAACTGGAATTCCTGAACTGCTTTGCCTCTTTCTCATCTTTACTTTGCTCATCAATAACAAGGTCTGCATAGCCTAATAGTAATATCCAGAGTAATCCCTGACCCGGCCACTGCTGGCTGGAATGGATCACAGCCATGCTATTCAAAATGAAATTGCAGTCACCTCCAGACTTCCAAGTCCTCGCATGTGTGAGAGCTATCCAGGATTATTGCAAGTTTATTGCTAGTGCATCATAAAACTATTCCTGGAGTAAATGCTGATCTTCCCAGAAAGAGATAAGCCTTGATAGAAGCCAAAGAGCTTAGTTAGAAAATTAGTGCACCAGGAAAAACAGGAAGATAGTTAGCCCTTCAATAATGAAGAATATAGCAAGTCTGTACCAACTTAACAGTAAACATTCCCAGGACTTAAAGAGAGAAATAGCTTTCAACCTAGCCAGGCCATCAGATAAGATTAGAAATTTAGAGCTTTGACCCAGAAGAATAAGTACATACAAGGGAACTAAAAATCCACAAAAATCCTCCTCTGCACCCTGAACTATCTGTTCAAGGCAAATGGCAATATAATTCAGTCAGCAATGACATCCCAACCACCCACTAATTGGTCACTGTATCATTTACTCACTGATGGTAAATGAGAAACCTTGGAGCCTGCAGCTGTAAGGAGGAAAGACATTTTTTGCATTGGTTCCCTTTTGATGTATGCCTGAGCTAAAACAATAAGTGTTCTCATATCCCTTACATTCCTTAGGCCACAAAGAGCAAGGGTTTATGTTGAAGGCTTGAGCTCCAACTGAAGGACTTTCCAGATTCTTAACACTGATGGGGTTTCTTACCAGTTTGAATTCTCTGATGTGAAGACTGAACTAAATCTAAACATTTCCCCATATTTCTTACATTCATAGGGTTTCCCACCAGTATGAATTCTCTGATATAGAGCTAACTTAGAATTACTGCTAAAGACCTTTGCACACTCCTTACATCATAAGGCTTCTTTCCAGTATGAATTTCACCATGTCAAAACAAGCTTGATTTCTGACTAAAGTCCTTCCCACACTTTTAGCACAGGGTAAGGGTCCTCACCATTGTGAATTCTTTGATCTACTTAAGCCCTCCACCACAAGTAAAGTACATCCACATTCTTGACGTTCATAAGGATTCGTGCCAGTAGGAATAACGAATATCTAAGAAATTGGTAATTATATCAAATGGAAACGGACTATTGAGAGGGTATGGAAAGGCTTTCCCACATTCCTTACATCAAATGTCTTCCGATCAGTATGACTTCTCTATGTTGAGTAAGTTAGTCCTAAAGTCTGAAGGCTGGCATGCACTGCTCACATTACAGGGATTTCTCCCCAGTGTGAATGATCTGGTGCCCAGTGAGCTGGGCCAGATCAGTGAAGGCCTTCCCACATTCCTTACACTGGAAGCGTCTATCACGAGTATGAGTTTTCTGATGCTGCCTGAGGTTTGAACGACGTTTAAAGGCTTTTCCACACTCATTACATTCATATGGTTTCAAGCCAGAATGAGTTGTCTCATGATCAACAAGGCTGGAGACTCGCTTAAAAGATTTCCCACATTCCTTGCACTGATAGGGTTTCACATCACTATGGATTATCTGATGTCCATGAAGTTGGTACTTACGTCTGAAGCCTGACCCACAGACTTTACATTTGAAAGGTTTCTCATCACTGTGTGATTTTTGATGCTCTGAAAGGTATGCCTGAAGCCTAAAAGCCTTCCCACATACATTACATTGGAAGGGTTTCTCACCAGTGTGGATGCTCCGGTGCCGCACAAGGTATTTGGCACTACTGAACATCTTCCCACACTGCTGACATTCGAGTGATTTGCCGCCAGTGTGAACGCTACGGTGCCGAGTGAGCTCTGCCAGAAGAGTGAAGGCCTTCCCACATTCCTTACACTGGAAGGGTCTCTCACCAGAATGAGTTCTCTGATGCGCCTTGAGGTTTGAGCGCCGTTTAAAGGCTTTCCCGCACTCATTACATTCGTATGGTTTCACACCAGAATGAGAAATCCTATGTGCAACAAGACTAGAGACTTGCTTGAAAGATTTTCCACATTCCTCACATTCAAATTGTCCCTGACCTTTATGTTTAATGCTTTCATGGTAATTGAGCAGGATGGGATGATGAAAAGCCTTTCCACAATCTTTACATTCAAAAGGTCTCTCACCAGTATGAAATCTCTGATGTCGAATGAGATGTATATTAAGTCTGAAGGCTTTCCCACATTCCTTGCACTGATAGGGATTCATATCACTATGGATTATCTGATGATCATGAAGTTGATACTTACGTCTGTAGCCTGACCCACAGACATCACATTTGAAACGTTTCTCATCAGTGTGAATTTTATAATGCTCAGAAAGGTATTCCTGAAGCCTAAAAGCCTTCCCACATACATTACATTGGAAAGGTTTCTCACCACTGTGGACACTCTGGTGCCGCACAAGCAATGAGGTAATACTGAACATCTTCCCACACTGCTGGCATTCGAGTGATTTGCCTCCAGTGTGATTATACTGGTGCCGAGTGAGCTTGGCCAGAAGGGAGAAAGCCTTCCCACATTCCTTACACTGGAAGGGTCGCTCACAAGAATGAATTGTCTGATGTTGTTTAAGGTTTGAACGACGTTTAAAGGCTTTTCCACACTCTTTACATTCATATGGTTTCACACCAGAATGAGTAATCTCATGATCAACGAGGCGTGAGATACTCGTGAAAGATTTCCCACATTCCTTGCACTGATAGTGTTTCACATCGTTATGGATTCTCTGATGTTCAATGAGTTGGTCGTTACATCTAAAGCCTGTTCCACAGACCTCACATTTGAAAGGTTTCTCATCAGTGTGGGTTTTATAATGCTCAGAAAGGTACACCTGAAGCCTAAAAGCCTTCCCACATACATTACACTGAAAGGGTTTCTCACCAGTGTGGATGCTCTGGTGCTGCACAAGCAATGAGGCACTGCTGAACATCTTCCCACACTGCTGACATTCAAGTGATTTGCCTCCAGTGTGAATGATCTGATGCCGAGTGAGCTGGGCCAGGAGAGAGAAGGCCTTCCCACAATCCTTACACTGGAAGGGTCTCTCTCCAGAATGAATTTTCTGATGTTCATTGAGGTTTGAGCGCCGTTCAAAGGCTTTCCCGCACTCGTTACATTCATATGGTTTCAGGCCAGCATGAACAATCCTATGTTGAGAAAGGTTGGAGACGCGATTGAAGGATTTCCCACATTGCTCGCATTCATATGTTTTTTCACCTGTAGGAATCGTGTCATGGTAACTAATCAGGGTGGGATGATGAAAAGCCTTTGCACACTCTTTGTAATCGAAAGGTCCCTCAGCACTGTGAGATGGCTGATGTCTTGTAAGCTGTTGGTGGGGTCTGAAGGCCTTCTCCCATTCCTTACACTCACTGGTTTCCTCTGCAGTGTGAACACTCTGATGCTGAAGAAGAGCTGAACTGCAGTCACAGTTCTTCCCACAGTCTTCACAGGCATGTGCTGTTTCTGGATTGTGACTAAGAGCCTGGCAGGTACAAGTGGACATATTTTCCTTGTTGCTAATCTTTTCATGAGCAGCTCCCTTTTGACAATCCTGTAGTACCTTCAATGTACTACAGCTGGAATCCTTAGTAAAACTGGAGCCCTTGAGGTCAAAAGCTTTACTTATTTGCGCTGTGCTCTGTTTGGGTAAATTTACATGATGAATGTGATTTTCTGAAGATACGTTTGGAGATTCATAATCTGACTCCAATTCTGAAAGAAAAGGAGAAAGCAAGAACACTTTATTTTCTTGTAAACACACCAATGTACAAAATCCATTAAACGAACAGCCAGACACCAAAGTCCTTTCTGAGAAGCTGAACAGAAGCATGAGGAGCAGCACTAAGTTTATGTAAAACAAAACTCATTAAGAGAACTGGTTGGAAATGGGAAGGCATGCCTGGTTCAGGATATCATAACAATCTATACTGAAATAACCTTTTTGCTTCTTTATATACTGCTGGAATACACATTGTGTAGTGAAGGTTCTAAGAACAGAAAATAAAAACATGAGAAAATAAATACATCACACAAATACACATCTGTCATGTTTTAAGAAAACTGGCCTAGACTAGAAATTCTTTAAAAAGAAGGTGAAAATCTGTGGTTGAGGTAGTACACAACTGAAATCCTAGCAACAAAGAGACAGACATCAAAGGTCCTATGAGTTCCAGGCCAGCTTTGTCTACACAGTGTAGACCCCGACCTGCTCTCTCTACTTTCAGGGCTGTGCGCCAGGAGTGTGTGATTCACTGCTTGGTGCCTCTCTCCACCCACAACTGCCATTATGTTGACATCTGTGTTTCTTCTGGGAAGGAAGTTTGACTTTCCCTAGCAGCCTGGTTCCTCTTGCAGCCATTTCCTGTAAAGGAACGCTTTGCCGGTGTGAGGAGCTGAGTTCCCACAGTACAGCTGAGATTTGCTTTGCTGAGATTTGCTCTTGGTATCTTCTGAGAATTGGTTTTTGCTGAAGTTCACAGAATCATTTTGCTGAGTTCCCAAGTATGTAACCTTGGATCATGGTACAAGCTGTGTTCCCATCCCAGGATACTGGGCATGAGAAAAACCATGTTATCTCTAAAGTTCCTGAAGTTTGATATTTTGAACGACTTGTGTATTTCACTTGGGCATTTTACTTTGACCAGTGGAATGTAGAATTTAGGGGAGGCCAGCCTGTAATTTATCAATAAAAAAGAGCTCTGAACACTTGTTTGGGGCCAGTGTGGTTTGAGATTACCCGTTGAGCTGTGTTTTTATCAATCCTCACTTCTCCCCCGAGAGAACTGGGTTGCCTTAATTGGCCGTCGGGGGCAGCCAGAAGACTTTTTGTGCTGGGCAGCCTTATTCATGGTTACATGTCGCTTGGACTTTTGGGAACTGCATGGAGGGAGGTATATAAGAGAAAGTGTGTCCATTGGAAAGTGAGTTGGGGTACAGACAGGGGAAGAGTGAGCACCACATTGAGACAGAAGTTGTCTATTATATATTACTCATATGAGATCTTATAGAGGGTTCCCAGGACCACTGGCACAAGCGAATGATGAGATGGACCAGTTACTAATACGAAATGTGTTAGAAGCCTCAACGTTTCATGAAAAGCACCATGTAAAAAGCAATGGGTTAAAAAGGAACTTCTCCATTACTGGCAACAAGCCAAGGATATTATAAAGAATTATCCAATGTGTTTCTTGTACAATCAAGTCCCAGGGCCTGCTGGAAGGAACCCTAAGGGTGCTAAATGAGGAGAAATCTGGCAAATGGATGTGTTCCATGTTGCAGAATTTGGGAGATTATAAAGTTTGTATAATATGCTACTGACACTTATTCAGGATTTCAAAGGGCTTCTGCTTTGAGGTCTGAAAAGGCTGATTCTGTAATTACACATTTACTGGAAGTAATGGCTATTATGGGAATACCTTTACAAATGAAGACTGATAATGCCCCTGCATATGTCTCCAGTAAAATGAAAAAAATGTTTTCCATACTATGCCATAAAGCACAATCCCACAGGACAAGCAGGTATAAAAAGATCTAATAGGACATTAAAAGAAATGCTTGCAAGACAAAAGGGAGTAACTAAGACCCTCAGAGGTAGACTACACAGTGCACTACTAACTTTAAATCTTCTGAATGTTAATGAGACAGGAACAACAGCCGCTGAAAGGCATCGGACTATAGGAAAGTCTGCTGGGTTGAATCAACTCATATATTATAAAGACATATTGATATCTGAATAGAAATCAGAAAAAGTTTTACACTAGGGGAGTGGAATCCTTTTAATTCCAGTGGAAATGAGAAGTTTTGAGTACCATTAAAACTGATAAAGATTAGATGTGAGACAGGAAGATCTCATAAAACTCTGACCACTAACCTGAAAAGCGTTTGACTATGGAAAGAAAAGTTCTTTTAAAAAGAGCTTTCTAAATATTATAGTAAAGTACAAAAACAATCAGTCCTGGGTTAGGGAGTGAAGTTCCTGAAACCTAAATTTCCACCTGACTCCAACACCAGTGACAGTGAAGAGTCTGAGGAGGATGAAAAATACAAACCCTTGAAGAAAAAACTGTTCCCATGTGAATCTCACTTTGGTTGAATTGGAACAGTTGGCTGGCAGTCATCAGAATGTTCCAAGAAAAGATAACACAAGTAATGGTTCATCACTGCAAATTTGACACAACCTCCAGAGGAAGAAAACACTTACAGCAATCAGAAACCAGAGGAAACAGCTTAAAGACAAAGTTACAGACATTCATGGGAACAGACTGCCTCTATGCAAAAGAGTCAGAAGACAGAATGTTGAAATAGACTGTTGCCTTTATCATTAAAGTGATATCATATCAGTGAACATCAGAGTTCCTTGAAACATGAAGATCCCCATGGCAATTCTACAGAAAATGGATCAGTGCAAAGAGTCACAAGACAGAATCTGACGGAGACATCTGGCATTTGTCTGAAAGTAAAAATTTAGAGACAGAGGACTGATTCCAGCAATCTCACAAACCTTCAATTTTTACTCTCTGTTAGTAATGCATTATGCATGAAGGAAAAAGATATATTCCTGAAGACTAAAAGGGAGAAGAGATGGCCTAGCAGAAGGTCTCAGGAAAAGTGTAATCAGTACTATACAACCTGTATCTTAATAGAAGGGGAAATGTGCAAAGAAACACTTTGCTAGGATGACCTAGCAGAAGGACTCAGGGAAAAAGTAATCAATATTGTATAATTTTGTTTCTTAGTAGAAGGGGAAGATATGTAAAGAACACTTTGCTAGGAGGCTTTTTGCGCTGTGCAACCTTTCTTATGGTTCTATGCCGCTTTGACTTCTGGGAACAGCTTGGATGGCGGTATGTAAGAGAGCGTGTATCCATTGGAAAGTTCAGTTGGGATAGTGACAAGGAAAGAATGAGCACCAGGTTAGGTGGTGTCAGGGAAAAGCTTTTATAAGATGCCATTCAGGGCTGCTGCTTGACTCCATCAATACCCTGCTGGGGACTCTGGGCCCTGGCCCCATCCCCAAGCCCACCATGAGTCCTAAATAGTGCCGAGGATCATTGGGGTGGTGGTATTTCCCTTTGGGGATTCTGACTCTGGGAGGCTGGGGAACTCTAGGACTTAATACTCACCCTATGGGGTAGCTCCCCTCCTCGGATTACCAGAGACCCCACTCCCAGATGGCTGTGGTGGTCTCCCAACCTGGTAGAGCAGTGTAGAAGCAGCCTCAACTAACACATTTGGTCCTAAGCAAGGTCCCTCAACACTCTCCAGACTAGTCAAATAAGGGCCCAAAATCCCACCTATCACAGGCCACTCTCGAAGTTCCCCCCAACCCCCAGCAACGCTATACAAAGAGAAGCCTTCTGCATTCTGCTCAGTAGGGAGGCACAAAAAGCCACTGAAAATTCACGTCTGGGTTAATAAACCTACCACTGGGTTAAATACCCAAGAGTTAAGTAATCTGTTTCAAACATTATAAGGTGATTCAGATTTAAACAGTCCAAAAAGGTTTACAATAGCAGCAGAAAAGGAGTTAGCCCAGATAAAACAGAGATTATAGGATGCATATATGAATCACATAGGCTCCAAACTTGATTGTATACCTTCTGATCATTCCCCTTCTGGACTCATGATGCAAAAGGAGGACAATATTTTCAAATGTATCTTCTTAGCACATAATGGCACAGGGAGTTTGGGCAAGATCAACACAGTCCCTTGGTTCTGGCTGGTAGGTAACTACCTGACCAGGTATATCCAGGAGTTTGGGCCAAAATTTCAGCCCACTTGTCCTGGTCCTCCAGGGATTTGGTATCTGGTTTTCTCCGGTTTTATTTACCTGAACTTAAATTTTTGTTTATGGCTATTATTGGTAAAAGCTCCAAGCTTACTAAATATGGCGTGGACTACAAACCCTACAAGGCATGTGGCCAATGGGTGTTCCTGTTATCAGCCACTCCTTCCACTCAGATTTAATGGATTTAAAAAATATATATATGATAAATAAAACTTGAGCTTAAAATTTTAAAAGGGGGGGTATTATAGGAATTAGCTATTTTAACCTCAAAAATAAATTTTTTAATTTTAAAAGGTAATGTCTAGGCATTTTGCTCCAAGGGAGATAAATGCAACCTCAAATTAAAAATTAGGAATGTGCTACATAAGGGAAAGGTTGTATTTTTATCTTTACAGAAAAAAGAACAAAATCCTAGGTGACTTCTGATTTGAAACATCCAAATGAGACTATCCAGAGACCACAGGATTGAAGAGACATCAGATCCACCAAGAAGAGATGCCCAAGAGATAAACGTAAACTGGTGACTTAGAGAAAAATAGTTTTGCCATATTTGCCAAACAGTATTGCATATAATTCTCAACTCGACAGAGGAAAACTTAAATGTCTTTTGTCAGTAAAGCTGAGATTAACAGAATGCACCTGTCCTAGAGAGACAGTACTATATTGTTCTACCATGATAGTTTTTAAGGGTTTATGGTAATAAGACACAATGTTTATATAAATTCTCATGTTTGTCTGTAATAATTCACATACGTTAAGCATTCAGATTTGAGAAACGAGAGATTTACCAAAGTATGTGGAGAGAGGATTTCACAGCCCCTCATTACAGTTCGGTCAACTTGCAAAGACTGACAAATGCCTTTCACTTGCTCAGGCATGGAACAAAAATCAAATGATAATTTACCAAAGGCACATCTGTCATGCGAACATGAAATGAATAAAACCACTTCATTTGTCTCCGGTTAGGATCAAAGAAGAGCTTAATGGCATGTGCATTTGTGTGTTCTTGGCACCAAAATGGCAACCTTGTTCGTGAATACCACACACTTCATACATGTGATAGTGCTGAAATGTCTTTAAATGTTATTTTAAAAGTCTGAATGTTTTCAGAGCAAACCAGACTAGGTTACGGTGGGATCCAGGCAGCCTTTCCAGAACTCAACCGTAGTGACACCGATGCTGACACTTTCTGAAAGAACATTATGGAGATCATGACATTGACTTCTGCTACAGCTGGATGGATCTTCTTAAAGACATTGGAACTGCTGAGTTTATAAACGACTAGCACGACTATTCTGCAAAACTCTGGACTCACCAAGATTAAAAAAAACGTGGACTTGGGACAGATTGTGACTTTATATCTTAGCTTCATCTGATTCTCTGCAGCTTTTGGATGGCGTTTACCCCACAGTCTTTCTAATGTCTCTATTGTGATAGTCTCATGAATGTCAAGTCCTGTCACAGGAAGGGTGAGATGTGCTGGGATGCTTGAGTTACACACCTTCTGTCCCTGTGGGATCACGTGCCTGTGTACCTGCTGTCTGGGGGAAGGGTGCTTCCTGATGCCTTGCAGCATGACTTGCGTGCTATACCTATTAACACCTCTGTGCTAAAAACAATGGAGTAGACACCCAGATCTCCACAGGAATAGGGCATGTGTTTATGTTAATGCGGGTGAAGGATCCCTATCACCATCCAGGGACTGCAGCCCAGTGAGCAGGGAAGACTGACTTACCCCCAGCTTGGACACCCGGCCAGGATAGGTGACACGTCTGCTGGCAGACATTGAGAGGTGTTGGGTTCCATCCATGTGTATAATTAAGGACTGTGTGGAGGAAGGAGGGAGTTTTGAATGAATAAAGACCTAGGGGCTAAGGCAGAGGGAGCAAGGAGGAACCATGTGAAGAGACCATGAGAGAGGATGTGAGATGGACCTCTGCCTAAATCACCCTGGAAATGCAGCTTGAGAGTTGTCATGGATCCTTATTAAAACCCGCCACAGTTATTAATACTATTTCATTAACATGCCTTCCTCCCAGAGGCAGCCTCAAAGAGAAGTAAAGAAAAGAAGGAAAGAAGAAAAGAAGCACAGAAAAATACCCCAGCTCAGCCCCAGCTATTTCCCGTCAGAGCTGCAACACTGGGAAGTTTCTCCCTGAAGAGCAGAGCAGAGCTGAGCTGAGCTGACCTGAGCCGAGTTGTTACACTGTAACCCTCCACCTCAGCTGGGGAAGCCTTCCCTCCCTCAGAGCTGTGTGGTTCCTGGCTTCCTGATACCTTCCCACTGGGGACTCCATCCCCATCACAGATACGTGTGGTTCCCGGGCTCCCAAATGTCAAGCCACTTTCCCATCTCTGGCCAGTGCGACTGGCAGGCTAACTGCAGATCTTCACCTCTGCCTCCATCCTCCAGTCCAATCCCCAGTCCCATCCCCAGCTCTGTCGCTGAGCATCTGCTGTGGCCTCTCCTCACTCTGCCCATTCCTAGGGAACTAAGTAGACTGCAGTGCAACACCTGCTCTCCTCCCTCCAGGGCCCCGCAACACACCTTCCCTCACTCATTCCCATCCCTTAGCTCCCGACACACATTAGCATACTTGACCTGGAACCTCCAGTGGCCACACTATCAGGACCTGACACCAATTTCCAACCAGGCAGCACGCGGCGACCACACTCTATGAACTAGAGAGGACAACAGGACCGCATCACAAAGATTACCCACCAAGATCAAGTAGGCTACATCCCAGATATGCAGGGACAGCGCAACACACGTGAATCGATAAATGGATTCCTCCATATAAACAAGCTGAAGGGAAAATGCCCCAGGATCATCTTATTAGATGCAGAAAAGGCCTTTGATAAAAGTAACACTTTTTCACGATAAAAGTCCCGGAGAGAACAGGGTAAAGGGACACATCTCAACGAAAGGCAGTGGAGAGCAAGACCATAGCCAGGATCAACGAAAATGGAGAGAACCGCAAAGCAATTCCACTAAAATCCGAAAGAAGACAAGGTTGTCTACGCTTCTATACCGATTCAATAGCGTGCTTGAAGTCTATTGAGCTACAGCACTCTTGGGAACATACCCAAAGGACGCTTCATCATGCCACCTGCTCAACCATGTTCACTGCTGCTCTATTCATAACATCCAGAAACTGGAAACAACCTACACGTCCCTCAACCGAAGAATGGGTAATAAAAATGTGGTGCATTTCACAATGGACTCATTAGTCAGCTGTTTAAAAAAAGTGAAATCATGAAATTCACAGATAAATGGGTGAAACTAGAAAAACAACAAAAACAACAAACCAGAGAGTGCGGTATCCCAGACAGACAAGAGAGATATACCATGTGTTCACCCCTGTGTAGACATTAGCTGTCAAATCAATGCTGAGCAGGCTGGCATCCACAGACCCGCAGCTGAGGTACAGAGTAAGAGACTAGGGGAACACAGATATCTTGTCACAGAGGGAAATACATTAGATATTGAAGGATGGACAAGTGGGACTCAATGTGAGGATCAGGTGGGGATGGGGAGGAGCGATGTGGACAAGGGAGGAAATGTGGGGAAGACAGCTAAGGTGAGGGCCATTTGAGAGGTAGTAGGGAAACCTAATGTAGTAGAAGCCTCTTAAAATAGATCCGAATGTGAAGGTGAACTAACTGAAATTGCCAAATTATGGGGGAGACAGAGCCCCAACTGCCTTCATTTGTCATCAAATGAACCTTCCAGTCCTGAGATTGAGTTACATCTAATTCAATTGTTGCCCAAGGAGGAAGCATGGGATCCCCGAACAACCAAGCCTGTTGCAAACACAACAGGTTTCCCTCCACAGACTGCCAGCCAGGATCCACTGTGGAAGACACCTATACGACTCACTGAACATGGAGAGGTCCAACTGATGCCTACAGAGAGCCTTCACCTGTATGTTCCAGAGTCCTTGGCACAAGAAGGTGCTCTGCGCACTACCACAAGAGAAAGGTAAAGGCCAAGCCAGCCAGCCACAAACCCTAGATCAACAATGGTGTCCTCATGCAAGATACCATAGGACAATGGTGGCACAAGGCTTGTGAGAATGAGAGTAACCAATCAGTATCTGATCTGATGTAGGCCCACTCCACGAGACAGAACTCATACCTGACACTTGCTGAGTGACCAAGACCTGACAGAACATAGCCCAGGGTGAAACCAAATACTACCGTTCTAAACACACACACACACAAAGCAGCAATAAAATGGGTCCTGATGACATTCTGCTGAACTTATAGATCAGTGCCTTGCTCAGCCATCATCAGGGGAGCGCCCACATCAGCACCCGGGAAGAAATAGAGACCTACAACCACACACTATGATTAGAATGAGACCTTGGGACTCTCAGCACCAAAAGGACTGTTCCCATCCAATCCCTCCCTCAGCACTCAGGACTCTGTGGAAGAGCAGGCAGAAAGAAACAGAAGCCCCTTTGACAATACTTGCTATGACCTGACTTCCCTCCCAGGTCTCAGACATGGTTTCCACAGGCCTAGGGGCTTTGAAGGAAGTTTGGCAAATCCAGTGTCAGGCACATGGCGCCTCTCCGACCACATGCTGCGCCTGGCGATGCTGGAGCTGCCTGACTCTTACTCACCTGGGCTCTGCCTGTCTGTTTCTCTCTTCACAACCACGTACGGCTCTTTCTCCTGCTCTAAGAAGGTGATCAGGTCCGGTTTGGAAATGGAACTTCCCACTTAAAAAACAGAAAGAAATGTCATGTAGTGTAGACTTTTTTTTATTTTATTTTTTAAATACATGGTCTCTGTAGTTATTCCAGAATGTCCTGAAATTATTATGAAGACCAGGCTGGACTTCAATTTATCTTGACCGGCCTGCCTCTGCCTCCCAAATGCTGGGATTAAGGAGTGAGCCACCATGACTCCTGTGCAGACTTCTACAGACTTATTTGTAACAAAGCTCTATACAGCTTGGCACGGTGGATCACACCTCTAAGCCCAGCATTGAGGAATGAGCCAGGCCAGTCTGGGTTGCACAATAAGACCCTGGTCTCTGAAAAACAGAAACAAAATTCTAAGAGTCAAAACAATACTGAGGAAAGACGTCACAGAAAAGGGAAGAGGAACCTGGGTAAGAAGCCAGCTGCTTCAGAAAAGGGTCGGAGTCTCCTTTAAACGCAGACAGGGGCCTGTCACTGAGAGGAAAGCAGTTCAGTGGGTGAGAACATGACCCTCGGGCTGCACTGTCTAGTGTGAATCCCACCTCTGCAGCTCACTGAGAATGCCTTAAATTCAGGCAAGTCCCATTACATTCTATGCTCGATTTTCCCATCTGAAAACGGGGTTGGTGGCGCACACGTGTAGTCACAACACTAGAGGAGCGGGGCAGGGGACGAGAGTTCAAGGCCGGCTTTAGTTCCAGAGCATGTCCAAAGCTAGCCTGGGCTACGTGAGACCTGGTGTCAAAAACCCAAATAATTATGATGAAAAAAATAATAATAAACTTAGACTGAGTTCATAATGTCTATGGAATAGAATTGATACTAAGACTGAAAACCATATTCAAATACACTGTCTGACCTATAGTAACACAGTCTTTATTTCTGAATTTCCATTTACTTATTTAGTAAGGCTGGGGAAGGAAGCAGGGCTCTGAGCACGCTGGGCAAGTGCTCTGCCACTGAGTGACACCCCAACCCTGGAAACTGTCATCACCCATGTAACGTGCAGCCTTCTTTCACATTTACAGCTCACTCCGCAGATGTGCTCTATGTGTGCATGTCTGATGCACGCATGTGTTCATGGGGGTGTGTGCACAAGAACACAGAGGTATGCACGAACATATGTGTGTAGGCCAGAGGCCAATGTTAGGAGTCTTCTTTGATTGCTCCCCACTATATTTTTTGACACATGGTCTCTTACAGAGCCTGGAGCTCAGTGACAGGATCCCCGAGGGTGGGCGCAAGGCAGGTGCTCTATGAAGCTTCTAAGTCAACCCAACAAATATTAAATTATTTTCTGGTGAAGGAGGAAGAACTCAGCTACCTCTTTCAAAACTCTATTGTTTTATATTTATTTAATGTGGCTGTGAAAGCCTGTCTGCATGCGTATCTGAGGCCCACATGTATGTATGATGCCCATGGAGGGCAGAAGAGGGCACCAGATAACCCGGAACTGAGTTACAGACAGTGGGGAGCCACCTCTGGTGCCGGGAATTGAATCTGTTCCTCTGCGAGAGCGGCTAGTTCTCTTAGCAGCCAAGCTATCTCTCTACCACCTAATTCTATTTATTGAATTATGTATAAATTTATTTTATTCTCCTTTTTTTTTTTTTTCCATTGAAACAGGGTCTCATGGTGCAGACTAGACTAACCTCGAACTGGCTACGTATCTGAAGGTGACCTTGAACTCACAGCAATCCTCCTGCCTCACCCAGATGGGTGAAGTCATGACAGGTGTGGGCCACCAAGCCGAGCTTCAGCTACCAAGGGAAAGATATCTTTCCAGAGTGAGGAGAGCCAGCAGTGTAGAGGACACACCCCAGTAGCAGGGCAGAGGGCCTTACCCACTGTGACGAGGTTGCTGTAGGTCTCCAACATGGTTTCCCTGTATAAGACTCTCTGAGTAGCATCCAGGCAGGCCCACTCCTCCTGAGAGAAGTCAACAGCCACGTCCCTGAACGTCACTGACCCCTGTAAGCACAAACACGAGCACAGTGGAATTGGGGAAACTCTCAAGAAGGGAAATCAGGAGGGAAAGGACCGAGAGTGGGAAGGAGCCGTAAGGAAATGCTCAAGGCGGCTGACGGCACGAGCTCCCACATTACTGGCATTTTAGGTTTAACTTTCTTTTTTTCTTCCTTTTAAGAACAAAACAAAAACTTTCAAGATGGTGGCTGTGCCTGAGATCAACCCTAACTCAGGGAGACTAGTCACCCCCCAGGCCCAGCCTGGATGACGTTTCCCTCAGAACACTGAACTCTCCTAAAGCCTCCTCAGCAGGTCGTCTCCGCACACACACGCACCCAGGCCATTCAGCTCAAGCCCTGTGGCTCAGCCTGAAAACACCAAAGATGTCCATCAGGTGTCCCAGGGCAGTCAAAGGAGACCATCACCTCAAGTTCTGAAACCCCAGAGCCTGTTTCCCTGTGGGGCTGACGCCTCCCTGCAGGGACAGTCCTCCCTGACCACAGACCACACACAGAGCAGATGTGGAGGAATGCAGTCAAGGAGAATCCAGAACCAGCCGGGAAGGGGCACAAACAGGAAGTGCTCTGACCTTCAACCCTCCCTGTAAAGGGACAGACTGGGCTGCAGGAGGATTGCAGATCCTTGGGAAGAATCAGAAGAGCAAGAGTCACCTAACCTGAAAGCCATCATATGTCAAAGAGAAAACGGCAACTTACAGGGCCCATGTCTTGGGAAGGAGAGCTGGCCATTCTTCTTCAGGCTTCCTCCCCTGGGGACACACAGAAAGCCTGTCAGTGGTTGTGACCTGAAGCTCCCAGACCGATTACGTCAGGACGACTCCATCGGCCTTGTATTTCTCAGACCCCACTCACGCGCTCCTCTCCCGCCACTCACGGCTCCACACACACATCAGAAGCAGACGGGAGTCTACAGAAGCCGACTCTCCCACCGCAGACAACCCCCTGCACAGGGACCAGAGTGTGTGCAGAGCATGAGCATGTCTGCCTTGACGTTCTCCAGAAGTCGCCAGCAGAGGGCATCGTCCCCCTGAGAAGCATCCAGCCCTGGAATGGGCCCTCCTCCTGCCATGAGCAGGTCTTCCTGGAACCCCACCTTCAGGCCCACAGGGGTTACAGCATCCAAACCACAACTCCTCTGAAAGCCCAGGGCTGGGTGGAGCAGAGCAGGGCTGCAGGGGCTGGAGCTGCAGCTGCAACTCTCAAGCAGTGTCAGCATTCTGTACCCACTGTGTAAACGGGCCCTCCACCTCGGAACACTGTCCAGAGTTCCCTGGCTCTTGTATGATCACGGCTTCCATTGTATCAATTGAACCACGATTCATTCATTCTCATTCTCTCTCTCTCTCTCTCTCTCTCTCTCTCTCTCTCTCTGCCTCCTTCTCTCTCACTCTTTCGTTTTTCAAGACAGGATTAGTCCATGGCTGTTTTTGAGCACTGTAGACCAGGCTGACTTCAAACTCTGAGTTTGCTTCCCTCTGCCTCTGCTTCTGCCTCTGCATCCAGAGTCCTGGGATTAGTGCACCACCACTGTCCAGCTAAAGCATGATTCTTGATGAAGATCATTAGGTTTAAAACATTCTGTCACAAAAGGTGAGTATGATTTGTTTCACTCTTTCCATATTGTGGAGGGAACCAGCCTTTTCCACAAATGGGTTCACGAAAACTCTACGCAGGAGTGAGTACAATTGCTTGAAAAATGAGGAATGACAAAGAAACAGAGTAGTTCCTTCCTTTAAGGGACCCAAAGAAATGGCAAGCACAGTCACACTTTGAAATGACATGTGGAACAGGCTTTAGAAGTAAAACCCACGAGCGTTTTTAATAGAGGAATTAACAGTATACATTTTAAGAAAAAAGAGGACCAAGAGACAGAGTGACAATGCGCCCTGCCAGTGAAAAAAACACACCAAAAGGAGGGAGAGACTGACAGTGTACATTACCAGGGGCAAACCACACCAGAACAGAGAGAGAGAGAGAGAGAACCGCTCTGGCAAAAAGCTTTAAAAAGCCAAGTGCAGTTTTTTTGGTATGCAGATGAATGTCTGAAACTGGTTTGATATGCAGATGTGGTCGCTCCTAGAAGTGGATCACACCCAGGGAAGAGCTGGTGTCCTTCTGCCCTGCTACTCACAAACTTCAAGGTTATCTTGTTTACTATGAAAGAACATTTGACTCAATAACCCATAATTGGTTGAATGTTTCTGATAGCTGAATAATATCTCCATCTGCCTTAGAGCAGAGCAGGGTGCCATGTAGGCACCAAAGGGTTTTTTATGGTTTTAGCTCTTTGGTGCATATTTATTTTTTCTCTATTGAGGCTCTTTTTGCTTCTATCTGTTAAAGGCTTGCCTCCTCCTGGGAGGACCAGTGCCCACTCCAGGAACAGCCTTTACAACGTACTATCTGTATGCATAGATAGCTCTACACATGCCAGGACTTAGCAGCCAGAAAGGTATTTTACAATAGCAATCACTTTTGAGTAAAAATGGCTACATCCCCTTCCCAGTCAACAGCAGCCAGCTCAGACACTACTAGGCCATCCAGACATTATTATTATTGATGAAAGACTTTTTGTTGCCATTACAGCAAAGGGGAGAAAGCGGCAAAATGGCTGGTGAGCCTAAATTCACCGGTCAGGGAATCTGGACCATGTCATACAGACTTCATTGATGATACCAGGGTATTGGGACTCCCAGCATCATTTTATGGGATATTTTGTCCAAAATAGTTTTAAATTCATCCCCGATGCCGCCAGTCTTCTGACTCTGGAACCAGGGGTCTCAGCCTCAGCACTGCTGAAGTCATTACTCTGCATTGGGTGTGGAGGACATCTTATACTCTGTACAATGTGAGCACCATCCAACCCCTGCTCACAGCCCTCAGCACTCCCTCAGACTCTGTCCCGGCAGCAGCCATCACCAAATGGGAAGCCGTGCTGCAGCCCAACGGGTCTCAGCCATGATTCCACACAAGCAATTTAAGCAAACATGGCCCGATGATATTCACACCAAACTAAAAACCTCTACACAGCAAAGGGAACGACCAACAGAGGAGAGGCATAACCTAGAGAGTGCGAGAAGGTACTTGCCAACGATACTTCTGACAAGGAGGTAACATCTGAACTCCTGCACAGCAACCTCAGAACGAATCCAAACAATTCACTGACAGGAAACATTCTAACTAAGGAACAGCAAACACAGAAGTAGACAGTTCCCCGAGATGGAACATCAACATGGCCTCTAATAGGTATATGAAAAATAAGCACCAGAGAGGTGCACAGTAAAATTACAATGAGAGGCCTCCTCGTGACTCCTAAGAGAGTCCACTATCAGAAGACTGGAGAGACGGCTCGTGGTTTAGAGTTCTTGCTCTTAGGCAGAGGTCACGGGTTTGAGTCCCAGAACCCACATGGTGGCTCATAAACATCCTTAACTCCAATTTCAGGATATTCAGGACCTTCTTACCTCTGTGGGCAGCAGACATGCACATGGTGCACACACAACATGCAGGCAAAACACTCATTAATAAAATCGTTTTCTTAAAAAAAAAAAAAAAAAAAAGACTTTTTGGTTTTTTTTGTCAGTAAGAAAAGAAAATGTGGAGAAGAAAAAAAAGCAGAGTAAGATCCAGGACAGCCAGAGTCACAGCAGAGAAACCCTGTCTCGAAAGAAAGAAAGAAAGAAAGAAACTAAACCGAAGCCTCCTCCCTCAGACAGAAGGCAGCGCACTCTCACTCCCGAGGCGCCGACCTGAGCAGTCACGCGCGCACCCCGGCCTCCTGGGGAAGGACGGCGGACTCGGGAGCCTGAGCAGCGGGAGCCCAGCCCGCACCTGAGAGCGCGCGGGGAGGCCGCCTCCTTCCCCCGCGGGACGGCTGGAGCCGCGGTCGCGGGCTCGGCGGGGAGCGGCCTCGGAGGCGCTTCCGGCCTCTCGCGCTCGTCCCCGGCTCGAGTCCGCGCTCGGGGAAAGCCTCCTTCAGAGTCCGCGCCTGACCGCTCGGTACTGAAGCTCGGTCCTCCGCGTCAGCCGCTGCGGCCTGACGGGAAGAGGGGCAGAAAGCCCGACGGCGCGGGGCTAGGGTGCGCGCGCACAGGCATACTCACATATGTACACACACACATATATATACACATATATACACACACATATACACGCGCGCGAACAAAGGAAAGCGCATTACCTGCCCATGCACGCGCACACACGCGCACACACTCACGCGCGCACTCAGATCACCGCCCACCTCACCCACAGCCCGCCGGCTCCCGCCTCACTCCGCACACCTGCGCCCAGCCGCGATTTCTCCCTCCGCACGGAAAGGTCTGAACTTCCGCGTTAGCGGCCCTGGACACCAGAAGCTGATCATAAACTTCCGGCGCAGTGTCCCCTGGGAAATACAGTCCTCGCGTCCGGAATCCCAAGATGGCTGTGCTTTGCGGTTCAGAGTTCCCAGCATGCCACTGGGGCCCCGTCTGGGACGCGCGCCCAGTGGTTTGTGGGAGTTCCCACGGTGTGCGGGCACGGGCGTGGCTCCCCCGCGGTCAGAAGGTGCTTCCCTGCTGTGCGGAGACTTCCTGGGACCGGGCCGCAGGCTGCGGAGGGCGTAGAGCAGGTGTGCAGGTCACGTCAGCTCTCAGAAACAGGAGCTCATTCCTGACCCGACAGAGAGCAGCCTGAGCTCGGCGGGACTTTGGCCCGGAGCAAACGCGAACTCGCTCTGGACGGCAAACGGGAGCCTTAGCGTGCGCCGTGCGGGGACTTTCACGAGGGTTTCAGATCCCAGAGCCCACATCAGCTATCTCAATGCCTGAAGCTCCATGTGGACGGGATCCACCCCCTCTTCCGCCCTATGCACATACCCTGGACACACAGGCAGATAGAATCAAAACATATGCATACACACATGTATGTGCTTGTGTACACACGAAAAAAAATAATTTCTAAAACATTTTAAACTTTTAAAAATTCTGTGTATGGAAGAGCTGTGCACATGAGTGCACTACCTCCTCCTGAACTCAGAGCTGTACTGAACTCAACGACTCTTCTGGCTGGGTGATTCAACTCACTCGCTGTTCTGGCTCAAACTCTTCTCCAAGCTGCTGGTTCAAAATGACTTTGTTAGCCAGCCGTTTCTGAGTGAACTCTTCTCTTCTGGATGATCCTGGCCGACTCTGACGGCCTCAGACTTAACTGCTCTGCTTCAAACTGTTTCTGTTAGCTGACTCTTTCTCCCAAACTCACTCTCCCTTTTGCTGAACTGCTCTGTGTCTCTGCCTCAGACTGCCTGACTCTCTGAGCTGACAACCTGCTTTGGTATCCTGAGAGTTGGGTGTGTCTCTGCTCTGACTCACTCTTCTATCCCTTCTGACTTTGCCTGTTCTTCATTCTGAGTGATCTCAGACATGGCCATCCTCACTCAGACTGGAACAAGGGTCCTGGGCAGTTCTTCCCTTGTCCTCCCTCATGTACACTCACTCTCCTTTGAGAATACAGAGATTGAAGCCTTTGGAGCATATACTCAGCTGTCTGTTATCCAATATCCTGTGGGTTCTTTGTCTGGGAATCCCGCAGAGCATGGCAGC
This sequence comes from Cricetomys ansorgei, assembly GCA_026225945.1. Taxonomy (NCBI): domain Eukaryota; kingdom Metazoa; phylum Chordata; class Mammalia; order Rodentia; family Nesomyidae; genus Cricetomys; species Cricetomys ansorgei. The sequence continues at coordinate 81,941 of JAMJFZ010002522.1, forward strand.
CTTTGGGCTGCACCGCTACCTGTCTGATGTTGGATGCAAGCTTGTCTTCTCCTTTCAGGGAGTGTGCTGGGGAAAATTCCCTCTGCACCACATGTCATTTAGGTGGCTGACCTGCCTTAGGTCTCAGCCCATCAAACTCCACAAGGACAAAACTCAAATCAACTCCCAGAAGCATGTTCACTGTACCTGTGTCCAGATCTGTTTTCTCCTTTTACAGTGGTAAATCACATTGTCCCCATGAGAGTGACAGGCCCAAAGCCCAGTGTGAATATGTCTGCACCTTCAAATCTTAGCTGTCACTTGCCTATTCACTGTACAAGGAGGGACTCATTCTTCTTCCTCGTTTTCTCAGCTGGTGGGATTGTTTAGGATTCATGATCGGGGCCAGTGCATCCACGTCATACTCTCTCCACAGGCAAAAGCAGCAAGTCCAACAGCTTCCCAGTACTCGGCCATCTCCCCTGATGGCCAGAGACCAGAGCCACAAGATCTATCCTGACACTTGTGATCTTACTTTATTCTCTCACCTCTGCTTTTGAAAATAGTGTTTCTTTTACAGTAACCAGAAGTCATGGTTTGTGAACACCAGTGTGATTGTAACATCCTGTTTTCCAGCCCTCGGCTCCTTTTGCCTCTAAGAGCAGAAGGCCCCTTAACCAGACTTCTCTCCAGAGGTGACAGAGTAGGCGACTTTCTAATTTGTTTCCTTTTTGGGTGGCAGTGTCAGATTCTTCTGAAGTGTTAGGCAGTGATTGATCAAAGGGAGTCCTGAGGACCTGAAATGTCTTGGGGTTCCACACTCCTGAAACACGACACTCTTCTCTAAGGGACTCTGAAGCCCCAGGTGTTTTTACATTTGGTCTCTAGGGATTTCAGTGGGACCTGCAGACAGGCTGAGTTATCTGCCAAACAAGACCAGTCTGGCATGAGTTTATGCCAATAGAAAGTTTTTAGTAGATTGCCAGAAACAAGTGTACCCCTCAGCTTTCTCAGGGTGAGCATATAAGCACCAAAAGAATATCCTGGTTTCATATAGTTCAGTTAGCAAGAACAGTAAACCAGAAGGAGAACTACAAAAGCCAAAAAACAAGGTTGTTACATTTAGAGCCCCAGGTATTAACAGCAAGGAGATAATAAAAGCAAAAAACACATCCTGGTATCTTGGTCAGCAGGTGCAGGGGGAGCTTTTGCTCAAATGGACAGTTTAACAGAAGCCAACATAAGCACTTATCTGGAGGGGGAGGTTTGCACACAGGCAGTGTAACAGAAGACAAGATCAATTAGCAGAGGCATCTGGCCTGATCTGAGGTTCCTAGACTAGAGCTGGGTAACTTTCCACAAGATTCTCCATCAGGATGTCAATGTCTAGTCAAACCTAAAATGGCCTCAGCAAGAATACAAGATGGAGGAACCTCTGGGCTGTCTTGCCCTGTCACAAATGTGTAGTTCATCTTACAGTCTGGGCAGACAGTGTACATTACAGGGTTTTCACCTTTTGAAAATTTTATGGCTTTAACAACTTTAAAAGGTACTTACTTGTCAACACCTGTGTTTTTAAAAATCTCCACAAAAATACTTGAGGATGAAAATCCTTTAATGTTCTTTTCATCCATTAGATTCTATCCAGAATGAAGTTATATAAAGTCTAATAATGGGTAAATACATGAAGCTTTTCTAAACGATCTGCACTACAGTTTGCCTTTCGTATCTGTTGCAATGATGCTAATAAAAGTGCAAACAACATACAGTCTATGTTACAGAACATGTGCATGAGCCAAACTCTCCAGGATTTTATATCTATTATACGTTCTTCCCACAACTTCGATACCCTGCTCGCCATTAACAAATCATGAAAAAAGAAAGTAAACATGCAGTTAATGTCACAGGAGCCATGGGTGTTATGGTGACAATGAAGGTGCCTCAGGTCAGACTAGCTCCACCATCTGCTCTCCCTACGCTGACTGTCCTGGGTGGTGCTGTTAGATGAACTGTGTGATGCAATTAACAAGATGAGAGTCAATAGGATGTTACCTACTCTTTTATTTCTGACATTCAAAGATGCTCTCAACTGAGTATTTCTCAGGACAAAAGACATCCCACAATCTCATTCTAAAAGGTTTCTTGATACCAAGACTATATGAATATTGTTGTTGACCAAATCCTAGCCGGATCAACCTCCTTCCCACATTTGTTTTAGTCAGGCTTGCCAACATGACTTAGCTTCGATGACTGTCCACCATCCCTACGTGCTCCTGATGGCTATGAATTTTCTGATGTTGTATAATCTCCACATTTTCACTAAAGGCTTCCCACATTCTTCCCAAGTTTTAGGGTTTCAGATCTATATGGACTCTCTAATGAACTTTAAAAGCTGAGATAAATCTCTAATGTTTCCAATATCCTTCTACTCATTGGGTTAATTTATGTTAAAGAAGGTCTCAGCCCGAACTCAGTGTTTATCCACATTCTTTACATTAATGGAGTTTCTTACCAGTTTGAATTCCCTGATGTACAGTGAAGACTGAACGAAATCTAAACATTTCCCCATATTTCTTACATTCATGGGCTTTCCCACCAGTATGAATTCTCTGATATAGAGCTAACTTAGAATTACTGCTAAAGGCCTTTGCACACTCCTTACATCATAAGGCTTCTTTCCAGTATGAATTTCACCATGTCAAAACAAGCTTGACTTCTGACTAAAGCCTTCCCACATTGTTAGCACTGGGTAAGGGTCCTCACCACTGTGGATTCTTTGATCTACTTAAGCCCTCCACCACAAGTACTTCCACATTCTTTACGTTCGTAAGGATTCGTGCCAGTAGGAATGATAAATGTCTAAGAAATTGGTAATTATATCAAATGGAAATGGACTATTGATAGGGTATGGAAAGGCTTCCCCACATTCCTTACATCAAAAGTAAGAATTCTCTGATGGTAAGTAAGTTGGCACTACTTGAAGGCTGACATTACATGACACACTGCTCACATTACATAGATTTCTCTCCAGTGTGAATGCTCTGGTGCCGAGTGAGCTTTGCCAGAACAATGAAGGCCTTCCCACAATCCTTACACTGGAAGGGTCTATCACCAGAATGAATTTTCTGATGTTGCTTAAGGTTTGAGCGCCGTTTAAAGGCTTTCCCACACTCCGTACATTCATAAGGCTTCACCCCAGAGTGAGTGATCCTATGTGCAACAAGGCTGGAGACTCGCTTGAAAGATTTCCCACATTCCTCACATTCAAAAGGTTCCTGACCTGTATGATTAATGTTTTTATGGTAATTAAGCAGGATGGGATGATGAAAAGCCTTTCCATAATCTTTACATTTAAAAGGTCTCTCACCAGTATGTAATTTCTGATGTCGAATGAGATGTATGTTAAGTCTAAAGGCCTTCCCACAATCCTTACACTGGAAGGGTCTCTCACCAGAATGAGTTTTCTGATGTTGCTTGAGGTTTGAGCGCCGTTTAAAGGCTTTCCCACACTCATTACATTCATATGGTTTCACGCCAGAGTGAGTGATCCTATGTACAACAAGGCTGGAGACTCGCTTGAAAGATTTCCCACATTCCTTGCACTGATAGGGTTTCACATCACTATGAATACTCTGATGTTTACTAAGGTGGTTCCTACGTGTGAAGCCTGACCCACAGACCTTACACTTGAAAGGTTTCTCATCAGTGTGGGTTTTATAATGGTCAATGAGGTATTCCTGAAGCCTAAAAGCCTTCCCACACACATTACATTGGAAAGGTTTCTCACCAGTGTGGACACTCTGGTGACGTACCAGGTATGAAGCACTACTGAACATCTTCCCACACTGCTGACATTCGAGTGATTTGCCTCCAGTGTGAATGTTCTGGTGCCGAGTGAGCTGGGCCAGGAGAGAGAAGGCCTTCCCACATTCCTTACACGAAAATGGTTTCTCTCCAGTGTGAATACTCTGATGCTCCACAAAGTTTGAACGTCGACAAAAGAATTTCCCACATTCCTTGCACTGATAGGGTTTCACATCACTATGGATTCTCTGATGTTCACTGAGCTGGTTCTTACGTCTGAAGCCTGACCCACAGACCTTACACTTGAAAGGTTTCTCATCAGTGTGAGTTTTATAATGCTCAGAAAGGTACACCTGAAGCCTAAAAGCCTTCCCACATACATTACACTCAAAGGGTTTCTCACCAGTGTGGATGCTCTGGTGCCGCACAAGCAACGAGGCACTGCTGAACATCTTCCCACACTGCTGACATTCGAGTGATTTGCCTCCAGTGTGAATGTTCTGGTGCCGAGTGAGCTTGGCCAGAACAATGAAGGCCTTCCCACAATCCTTACACTGGAAGGGTCTCTCACGAGAATGAGTTTTCTGATGTTGCTTGAGGTTTGAGCGCCGTTTAAAGGCTTTCCCACACTCATTACATTCATATGGTTTCACGCCAGAGTGAGTGATCCTATGTTCAACAAGGCTGGAGAGTCTCTTGAAAGATTTCCCACATTCCTTGCATTCAAAAGGTTCCTGATCTGTATGATTAATGCTTTCATGGTAATTGAGCAGGGTGGGATGATGAAAAGCCCTTCCACAGTCTTTACATTTAAAAGGTCTCTCACCAGTATGAAATCTCTGATGTCGAATGAGATGTATATTAAGTCTAAAGGCCTTCCCACATTCCTTACACTGGAAGGGTCTCTCTCCAGAATGAATTTTCTGATGTTCATTGAGGTTTGAGCGCCGTTCAAAGGCTTTCCCGCACTCGTTACCTTCATATGGTTTCAGGCCAGCATGAACAATCCTATGTTGAGAAAGGTTGGAGACGCGATTGAAGGATTTCCCACATTGCTCGCATTCATATGTTTTTTCACCTGTAGGAATCGTGTCATGGTAACTAATCAGGGTGGGATGATGAAAAGCCTTTGCACACTCTTTGTAATCGAAAGGTCCCTCAGCACTGTGAGATGGCTGATGTCTTGTAAGCTGTTGGTGGGGTCTGAAGTCCTTCTCCCATTCCTTACACTCACTGGTTTCCTCTGCAGTGTGAACACTGTGATGCTGAAGAAGAGCTGAACTGCAGTCACAGTTCTTCCCACAGTCTTCACAGGCATGTGCTGTTTCTGGATTGTGACTAAGAGCCTGGCAGGTACAAGTGGACATATTTTCCTTGTTGCTAATCTTTTCATGAGCAGCTCCCTTTTGACAATCCTGTAGTACCTTCAATGTACTACAATTGTGTTCATTACTGTTACTAAAGCCCTCCAGGTCAAAAGGTATACTTATTTGCTTTACGGGCTGTTTCAGTGAATTTATATTATAGATGTGGTTTCTGGAAGTTAGTTTTTGAGCTTCATTCTCTGACTGCAATTCTGAAAGAAACAGGGAAAGCAAAAACATTTTATTTTCTTGTAAACATACCAATATACAAAATCCATTAAAAGAACAGTCAGACACTAAAGTATTTTGTGAGAGGCTGAACAGGATCAAGTAAACCAGCAATAAGATAAATTTATGTATACAATACTTTTGACAACAGAATAGGTTGGAAATGGGAAACATGCCTAGTTCAGGAAATTATAACCAACTACCCTGAAATAATGATGAAACACACACCCTTTAGTGAAGGATTGTAGACCAAATCACAAGAAAATAGATAACCACATAAATACATATCTGTCTCGTTTTAAGAAAACTGGCCTAGATTTGGAACTCTTAAAAAGAGAGTGAAAATCTGTGCTTGTAGTGGTGCACAACTGTGATCCCGGCACCAAGAGCCAGAGATAACAGGGTCACATGAGCACCAAATCAGCTTTGACTACATAGTGAGAGTGTCTGAGAGAAAACACACTAAAAAGGAAACAGAACGAAAGTGGGAGAAAACTCACTAATTCTAACGCTAAGGGCAGCAGGCAGGCTGACTACACATCCTTACCTAGCCCTCCCTCTTCCAAGGTCAGTCCCCAGCTCATCCTTAGATCTGCAGCAGACCACATGTGCAGGTGCCCTTCACCCCTGCGCCCATCTGCAGCAGATCACACAGACCTCCACCTCCAGACTTCCTTCTTCCCACTCCTAGCTTTATCCCAGCCCCCAACTCCAGCAGCCTTGCCATGGGAACCTGAAGTCCACTCTGGCCAGTGGGACAGGCAGGCTAACTGCAGATCTTCACCTCTGCCTCCATTCTTCCAGTCCCATCCCCAGTCTCCTCCCCAGCTCTGGTGCTGACCGGTCTGCTGTGGCCTCTCGTCACTCTGACCCATTCCCAGGTAACTAAGTAGACCTCAGTGGACACCCTCAGTGCACCTTTCCTAGCCCATTCCCATTCCTTATCTCCCAACACACAGAAACACATTTGACCTGCAACCTTCAGGGGCCACACCTATCAGGATCCCGCAAGAATTTCCAACCAGGCAACATACAGCTACCAAACACTCCTAAGAGAGAGAGCCAACAAAAACTAAGGAACAAATCACCCACCCAACAAAGACAAGATCTTCTGCACCTAGAATCACAATTTTCCCAAACCCAAAGCCTAGATGCTAGCGTGAAAACTACAGTAACAACCAGCACAGGATATCTGCAGGAGAGCACAGCAATTCTACCACAGCCGGCCCTGAGTATCACAACATAGCTAAAGCACAACGAAAAGACACTAAAATAGCTTTTATATGATCGAGGTTATTAAAGAGGAAATGAATAAATCCTTAGAGAAATGTAGGAAAACACAAACAAACAATGCAAGGAAATGGATAAAAGAATTCAAGATCTGGAAGTAGAATCAGAAGCAATAAGGAAAATCCAAGCTGAGGGACATCTGGAAATGAAAAGTTTAGGGACTCCAACAGGAACCTCAGAGGCAAGCCTCACCAACAGAATACTGGACACAGAAGAGAGAACCCCAGGTGCTGGAGACATGATAGAACAAATGGATACCTATGTCAAACAAAATGGTAAAGCCAAAGAAATTCCTGTACAAAACATCCAGGAAATCTGAGACAACATAAAGAGAACAAATCTAGGGGGAAAAGAGGAAAGAGAAGAGACCTAAATCAAAGACACAGCAAATATTTTCAACAAAATCACAAGAGAAAATTCCCCTAGTCTAAAGAATGAGATGCCTATCTAGTTAGAAGAAGCTTACAGAACATCAACTGGACTGGGCCAGAAAAGAGAGTTCCCAAGCCACATAATGAGCAGAACACTAAGCATACAGGACGAAGAAAGAACATGAAACGCTGCAAAGGAAAAAGAACAAGTAGCATATAAAGGGAGACTTATTAGAACAACACCCGGCTTTCAGTGGAGATTTTAAAAGCCACAAGGACTGGGCAGATGCTCTACAGACTAAGAGGTCACAGATGCCAGCCCAGACTACTATGCTCGGCAAAACTTTCAATCAATAGATGGAGAAAATGAGACATTCCAATACAACACCAAATTTAGGCTGTGTCTAACTACAAACCCAGCCGTACAGGAGGCACTTGAAGGAAAACTCCCACTAAAGAGGTTCACCACATCCGAGAAACACAAGAAAAAAATAATAAAAAAAATAATCCCAGACCAGCAATCAAAAGACGGGAAACACGCTCCACCACCACAGCAAGGTAACGGGACTACACACTCTGGCCCTGATATCTCAACTCCAATGTCTCAGCTTCACAATTAAAAGACACAAAGAAACAGAATGGATTTAAAATACATCTCTCCTTTTGAGGCATCTAAAGAACACACTCTAACTACAAGACAGACATCACCTCAGCGCAAAAGAATGCTAAAAAAGATCTTGCAGTTCCAAGTAAATACACCTAAGAAGCAATCTGGTGTAGCAATTTTATTTTTTTAATCTCTTTTTTTGTTGTTTTGGTTTTTGTTTGGTTTTTCGAGACAGGATTTCTGTGTTGTGACTCTGGCTGTCCTGGAACTCACTCTGTAGAACACTCTGACCTCGAACTCACAGAGCTCTGCCTGCCTCTGCCTCCTGAATACAGGGATTAAAGGTGCGCGCCCATTGCTGGGCTGGTGGAGTCACTTTAATATCTGACAAAATAGGTTTCAAACCAAACCTAATGAAAAAGATAGGGAAGAGCGCTACATGATCATCCAAGAAATACTCAACAAGATGACATTACAATTGTCAACATCTCCACACCAAACACAGGGCACTCGAGATCCTAAAGGAAACAACTCCACAGCTTAAATCACATATTGACTCTCACACACTGAGGGTGGGAGACTGCAGTACCCCACACTCACCAGTAGACATGTCATCCAGACAAACACTAGTAGAAGTGAAGGAGCGAGCAGAGGTTATAAAACAAATGTACCTAACAAATATTTACAAAATATATCACCCAAAAACAGAAGGATATATACACCTTCTTCTCTGCACCCCACCGACTGTTCGCCACATACTTGACACAAGGCAAGTCTCAACAGACACAAGAAAATTCCAATAACACTTTGCATCTGTTCTGACGACCATGGACTAAAGCTACATAGCAGTGACAACAACCACAGCAAGAGGAGGAGGAGGAGAATAAGAAAAAGAAGAAGAAAGCTACGAACCCGTGGAAACTGAACTCACTACTGAATGAAACTGCTCAAGACAGAAATTAAGAAAGTAAAGACTTCTTAGAATTGAATGAAAACGAATACACAACACATGCAAATTTAGGGACACGATGAAGGCAGTTCACAGCACTGTGTACCTACACGAAAAAAAAAAAACTGGAGACAGATACTTAAGAGCACACCTGAATAGTTATAAACCATAAAAGAGAAAATTACACCCAAAGGGAGCAGATGGCAAGCAATACTTAAACTCACGGCTGAAATAAATAAAATAGAAACAACAGTAACAACAACAACAGAAATACAAAGAATCCATCGCAGGAACATCAGTCAGATTAACACAAACTTCGCCAAACTGACTGAAAGCCAGGGACAAAGACCCAAAACAACAAAGTTCGAGATGGAAGGAGCGCATACCAGTGGACACCGAGGAAGTACAGAGAACCTTATGGATGAACTGTACGGTATGGACCACATTGGAAAGTCTAAAAGAGATGGATAATTTTTTTGATACATACCATTTACCATGGTTACATCAAGATCATATAAGAAATTCAAACAGATCTGTAACACATGGTGTAAAATAAAAGTCACCGAACTAAAAAACATCCAGGGCAAAAGGTTTAAACAAAGAATTCTACCAAACTTCCATAGAAGGATTCAGGCCAATGAGAGACCTTGGCATTAAAAGGACTGTTTCCATCAAATCCCTCCCTCAGCACTCAGGACCCTGTGGAAGAGGAGGCAGAAAGAAATAGAAGCCCCTTTGACAATACTTGCTATGACCTGACTTCCCTCCCAGGTCTCAGACATGGTTTCCACAGGCCTAGGGCTTTGAAGGAAGTTTGGCAAATCCAGTGTCAGGCACATGGCGCCTCTCCGACCACATGCTGCGCCTGGCAATGCTGGAGCTGCCTGACTCTTACTCACCTGGGCTCTGCCTGTCTGTTTCTCTCTTCACAACCACGCACGGCTCTTTCTCCTGCTCTAATAAGGTGATCAGGTCTGGTTTGGAAATGGAACTTCCCACTAAAAAAGAGAAAGAAACTTCATACAGTGCAGACTTTTCTTTTTGAAAAAAATATAGTCTCTCTAGTTATCTCAGGATGTCTGGAACTGGATATGTAGATCACTCTGGCCTTGAACTTATCCTGCTCACCCTACCTCTGCCTCCCAAATGCTGGGATTAAGGAGTGAGCCACCATGACTCCTGTGCAGACTTCTATAGACTTATTTGTAACGAAGCTCTATACAGCTTGGCACGGTGGATCACACCTCTAAGCCCAGCATTGAGGAATGAGCCAGGCCAGTCTGGGCTGCAGAGCAAGACCCTGGTCTCTGAAAAACAGAAACAAAATTCTAAGATTCAAAACAATACTGAGGAAAGACGTCAGAGAAAAAGGAAGAGGAACCTGGGTAAGAAACCAGCTGCTGCAGAAAAGGGTCGGAGTCTCCTTTAAACGCAGACAGGGGCCTGTCACTGAGAGGAAAGCAGTTCAGTGGGTGAGAACATGACCCTCGGGCTGCACTGTCTAGTGTGAATCCCACCTCTGCAGCTCACTGAGAATGCCTTAAATTCAGGCAAGTCCCATTACATTCTATGCTCGATTTTCCCATCTGAAAACGGGGTTGGTGGCGCACACGTGTAGTCACAACACTAGAGGAGCGGGGCAGGGGACGAGAGTTCAAGGCCGGCTTTAGTTCCAGAGCACGTCCAAAGCTAGCCTGGGCTACGTGAGACCTGGTGTCAAAAACCCAAATAATTATGATGAAAAAAATAATAATAAATTTAGACTGAGTTCATAATGTCTATGGAATAGAATTGATACTAAGACTGAAAACCATATTCAAATACACTGTCTGACCTATAGTAACACAGTCTTTATTTCTGAATTTCCATTTACTTATTTAGTAAGGCTGGGGAAGGAAGCAGGGCTCTGAGCACGCTGGGCAAGTGCTCTGCCACTGAGTGACACCCCAACCCTGGAAACTGTCATCACCCATGTAACGTGCAGCCTTCTTTCACATTTACAGCTCACTCCGCAGATGTGCTCTATGTGTGCATGTCTGATGCACGCATGTGTTCATGGGGGTGTGTGCACAAGAACACAGAGGTATGCACGAACATATGTGTGTAGGCCAGAGGCCAATGTTAGGAGTCTTCTTTGATTGCTCCCCACTATATTTTTTGACACATGGTCTCTTACAGAGCCTGGAGCTCAGTGACAGGATCCCCGAGGGTGGGCGCAAGGCAGGTGCTCTATGAAGCTTCTAAGTCAACCCAACAAATATTAAATTATTTTCTGGTGAAGGAGGAAGAACTCAGCTACCTCTTTCAAAACTCTATTGTTTTATATTTATTTAACGTGGCTGTGAAAGCCTGTCTGCATGCGTATCTGAGGCCCACATGTATGTATGATGCCCATGGAGGGCAGAAGAGGGCACCAGATAACCCGGAACTGAGTTACAGATGGTGGGGAGCCATCTCTGGTGCTGGGAATTGAATCTGTTCCTCTGCGAGAGCGGCCAGTTCTCTTAGCAGCCAAGCTATCTCTCTACCACCTAATTCTATTTATTGAATTATGTATAAATTTATTTTATCCTCCTTTTTTTTTTTTTTTTTTCGTTGAAACAGGGTCTCATGGTGCAGACTAGACTAACCTGGAACTGGCTATGTATCTGAGGGTGACCTTGAACTCACAGCAATCCTCCTGCCTCAGCCAGATGGATAAAGTCATGACAGGCATTGGCCACCAAGCCCAGCTTCAGCTACCAAGGGAAAGCTGGCCCTGTCTTTCCAGAGTGAGGAGAGCCAGCAGTGTAGAGGACACACCCCAGTAGCAGGGCAGACGGGCTTACCCACTGTGACGAGGTTGCTGTAGGTCTCCAACATGGTTTCCCTGTATAAGACTCTCTGAGTAGCATCCAGGCAGGCCCACTCCTCCTGAGAGAAGTCAACAGCCACATCCCTGAATGTCACTGACCCCTGTAAGCACAAACACGAGCACAGTGGAATTGGGGAAACTCTCAAGAAGGGAAATCAGGAGGGAAAGGACCGAGAGTGGGAAGGAGCCGTAAGGAAATGCTCAGGTGGCTGACGGCACGAGCTCCCCCATAAGTGATTACCGCACCTGTAGTAGTACCCTATAATCTTTTACCCTCTATTTAGGGAGGGAGAAAGGAAAGATGGAAATCTTTACCACTTGTAAAGTGGCCTTAATACAGAAAGAGAGAAAGGTAGAAATCTTCACAGACTCTTTTTAGGCTGTCCTAAGGGCAAATCTCTCCAACCTTTATTCTTTTAGGAATTACCACACTAATAACAGCAACCCAACCAAGGAACCACCAACCAACACCCACCACAACTCTCCAGGCGTCAGACCTTTTATGCCCTAAGCCAAAAGTTCCCATAAACCCACGCAGCATGCAATCCCAAAGATAAGCTACAGGAACAACTGCATCCAACAAAATTATAGCAACCTGCATCAAGCATTCCAAATCCAACTCATACACATCTCTTACCCCTTGGTGGGAAAACAAGCCTAATACAATAACCATTTTGAGTTTTTAAAGAAACCAAAATAACAAAAACTTTTCCCAAGTGTTGCTCTTCATGTGCCCACCCCAGATATCCAATAAAGGACCATGCCCTTTCCATCCACAGCCTTTAAGTTACACCCCAAGGAGAACTCACCAGTTGAGGGTAAAATACCTAGGAAATGCTGGGAGTTCTTGAATTTACTATGTTAATGGTAACTGCTTTTGGATGCTGTATCTGAGCTCTGAAAACTTACTTGTCTGGAGCCAATTGTAACTGTTACTTTTTCACTTGTACCTGAACTCGGCCCCCATGATTCTCATGCCTGGCTTGTAACTGCTTGTTACTGAAAGCTTGTCCCTGAAAGCTAAAAACTAGCTCCAATTACTACTGAGACAGAATCTTGTCTTGGAGCTTTAATAACCCCTTAGCTCTAAACTGACAGAATGGAAAAAGAGAAAGGGTAAGAAATCTTCTCATTCTCAGCCCCTCTGGCTGCCTTCATCTGTCTAAACCTGGAGAACTGGATCAACTTCTAAAATCTCTTATCCAATCACTAAGTTCTAGCAAACCTTCCTCCCAGTGTCCTCTGTCTCCGCCTGTGGCTACCCTCCTCCCACTGTCCCTTGCCACTACTTGCCATTGCCAACTGCCACTGCCTCTTTTGTAGCTCTAAGCTGTTCCCAGAGGTCCAAGTGCAACCAGAAGGGAGGCCGCCCGCCATGAAGAACTTCTTGGCAAAGTCCCACTACAGGCATCAGATGAGATCAGAAAGATATTCTGTTAACAGGATTATTTTTGTAAGCTATGTAGCAGTCTGTATCACTAGCATATCAGGTTTAGACTTTTTCACCTTTTAAAAGCAGAAACAAAAACTTTCAAGATGGTGGCTGTGCCTGAGATCAACCCTAACTCAGGGAGACTAGTCACCCCCCCAGGCCCAGCCTGGATGACGTTTCCCTCAGAACACTGAACTCTCCTAAAGCCTCCTCAGCAGGTCGTCTCCGCACACACACGCACCCAGGCCATTCAGCTCAAGCCCTGTGGCTCAGCCTGAAAACACCAAAGATGTCCATCAGGTGTCCCAGGGCAGTCAAAGGAGACCATCACCTCAAGTTCTGAAACCCCAGAGCCTGTTTCCCTGTGGGGCTGACGCCTCCCCTGCAGGGACAGTCCTCCCTGACCACAGACCACACACAGAGCAGATGTGGAGGAATGCAGTCAAGGAGAATCCAGAACCAGCCGGGAAGGGGCACAAACAGAAGTGCTCTGACCTTCCAGCCTCCCTGTAAAGGGACAGACTGGGCTGCAGGAGGATTGCAGATCCTTGGGAAGAATCAGAAGAGCAAGAGTCACCTAACCTGAAAGCCACCATATGTCAAAGAGAAAACGGCAACTTACAGGGCCCATGTCTTGGGAAGGAGAGCTGGCCATTCTTCTTCAGGCTTCCTCCCCTGGGGACACACAGAAAGCCTGTCAGTGATTGTGACCTGAAGCTCCCAGACCGATTACGTCAGGACGACTCCATCGGCCTTGTATTTCTCAGACCCCACTCACGCGCTCCTCTCCCGCCACTCACGGCTCCACACACACATCAGAAGCAGACGGGAGTCTACAGAAGCTGACTCTCTCCCACCGCAGACAACCCCCTGCACAGGGACCAGAGTGGACATGCAGAGCATGAGCATGTCTGCCTTGACGTTCTCCAGAAGACGCCAGCAGAGGGGATCCCACCGTCCTCCATTAGAAGCAGCCAGCCCTGGAATGGGCCCTCCTCCTGCCATGAGCAGGTCTTCCTGGAACCCCACCTTCAGGCCCACAGGGGTTACAGCATCCAAACCACAACTCCTCTGAAAGCCCAGGGCTGGGTGGAGCAGAGCAAGGCTGCAGGGGCTGGAGCTGCAGCTGCAACTCTCAGGCAGTGCCAGCATTCTGTACCCACTGTGTAAACGGGTCTTCCACCTCGGAACACTGTCCAGAGTTCCCTGGCTCTTGTATGATCACGGCTTCCATTGTATCAATTAAACCATGATTCTCTCTCCTCCCTCTCCTTCTCTCTGGTCTTTTGAGAGAGGGTTTCTCTGTGTAGCTCCTGGCTATCCTGGAACACTGCAGACCAGGGTGACCTCAAACTCAGAGATCTGTCTGTCTCTGCCTCTGCATCTGCCTCTGCATCCAGAGCCCTGGGATTAAAGGCGTGCACCACCACTGTCCAGCTAAACCATGATTCTTGATGATCATTAGCTTTAAAACATTCTGTCACAAAAGGTGAGTATGATTTGCTTCACTCTTTCCGTATTATGGGATATTTTGTCCAAAATAGTTTTAAATTCATCCCCGATGCCGCCAGTCTTCTGACTCTGGAACCAGGGGTCTCAGCCTCAGCACTGCTGACGTCATTACTCTGTGTTGGGTGTGGAGGACATCGTGTGCTCTGCACAATGTGAGCACCATCCAACCCCTGCTCACAGCCCTCAGCACTCCCTCAGACTCTGTCCTGGCAGCAGCCATCACCAAATGGGAAGCACTGCTCCAGCCCAACGGGTCTCAGCCGTGATTCCATAGGCCTCAGGGTCCCCTGTATCCCAGGCTGGCCCTGAACCCCTAATGCTCCTCCATCTGCCATGCTGAGATTACAGGCGTGCACCACCATGCCCAACTTCAACTACACGGAGACAAACACCACGAAGAGCTCAAGGTGACTGCGCATAAATGCGCGCACACACACACACACACACACACACACACACAGTGTGGACAAACCCAGAAGCACACACACAGCCACGTTCCGACACGCGCACACAGATCATAACCCCACACGACCGTCCACACCTTCACCACACCCGCTGACTTCCGCCTCAGTCGGTGCACACCTCCGCCTAACGGCGACTTCTTACTCCGCCCAGAAAGGTCTGAACTCCCGCGTTAACCGCCCCAGGACACCGGAAACTGATATTTTACTTCCGGCGCAGTGTCCCCTGGGAAATACAGTCCTCGCGTCCGGAATCCCAGGATGGCTGTGCTTTGCGGTTCAGAGTTCCCAGCATGCCACTGGGGCCCCGTCTGGGACGCGCGCCCAGTGGTTTGTGGGAGTTCCCACGGTGTGCGGGCACGGGCGAGGCTCCCCCGCGGTCAGAAGGTGCTTCCCTGCTGTGCGGAGACTTCCTGGGACCGGGCCGCAGGCTGCGGAGGGCGTAGAGCAGGTGTGCAGGTCACGTCAGCGCTCAGAAACAGGAGCTCATTCCTGACCCGACAGAGAGCAGCCTGAGCTCGGCGGGACTTTGGCCCGGAGCAAACGCGAACTCGCTCTGGACGGCAAACGGAAGCCTCAGCAGAGGAGAGGAGGGTCTGGAGACGGCTCAGCAGTCAAGAGCGCTTGCTGCTGAATCTCTGGGATTGGGTTTAGACACCAGAGGCCACGTCAGCTATCTGACAATGCCTGAAGCTCCAGCTGGACGGGATCCACCCCCTCTTCCGCCCTATGCAGGTGCCGGATCACACAGGCAGATAGAATCAAAACATATGCATACACACAAGTATGCGTGTGCACACACCAAGAAATTTTTTAAATTACCGGTATATGTTGGAAAGGCTGTGCACATGCGTACAAGTGTTCATATTGACCAGAATAGGGCATCACATCCCCGGGAGCCAGACTGGAGGCAGTGGTGAGCTACCTGATGTGGGTGGTGGGAACCAGATGAGGTATTCCGCAAGAACAGTACATATGCATTGTAGACAGCTGCTCACTGACTTGCTAGAGTGGACGTGGCTTCTTGCTGTCTGTATAATAGAAACTTTCTGAACTGTGTATGGGACTAACTAGAAACAATAATGGGGCTGAGAAGAACATTGTGATACTGTAATCAATTTCTTAAAATAAATACGTGAGTGATAATAATGTTGTAAGATCCTGGGCGCTGTAGTGTAAGTCTTGGAAGCTGTGCAACCTTCTCAGGTCCTTGAACCCGCTAGACCTGGACTCTATGAGGAGAGATAATGAGTATTTCCAAAAGCCTGGACTGGAGGATTTCCTCACCCCCATCCCCACCCCTGAGAGACCCCTCGTGATCAAGAAGCTCCTGTAAGGTGGACATGAGCCATAAGGTGCATCATGAGGCTGGTCACTCTGTTCTCATGCTACTGACCTGTGCATCTCTGAAGGGGGGGGGGTCCCGTTTTTAGACTCAAGTGTGTCCATTTTCTCGTGGGAAGTTACTGAAACTTCTCTGTATATTTAATTAAAGGAAAACACATCACACCCAGCCAGTAGTTTTTTCAGTTCACTTTCATTATAATACTTTTATTAATAATTTGAGGTTCATACAATGTATCTCCATAACAACCTCTTCCCATTCCTCACCTGTGCCCTCAAAACAAGAAAGAAAAAAAAGAAAATTAAGTCAAGTCTGTGAGGCATGAGAATGGGTGACATGGTCTTTGGAGGCAGAATGTAAGAAAAATTCTGCACCACTGGATCAATGGATCCGTGCTACTGGAGATATTGGTTCCAATCCTTACACAGCTGCTGTAATAGGACAAGCTATAGTTAGAGGGCTGAAATACCAAAATGCTTTAACTGTGGAAGACTCGGGCATGTGCAAAGAGATTGTGACCAAGCAGCTCCTGAGGGCAATGGTTTCTGTAAATACCAGTAAGAAAAAAAGGAGATTTCCAGGGGCTCGAGATGGTGTGGAAAGGATTGACACTGGGCAAATGAGTGTAGATCCAAGAGAGATATACAAGGGGATTCCTTGCAGTCAGGAAACACCACCGGGGGCGGAGTGGAGAAAAAAAACCCGAGCTGACCTGTGTTCTGTCAGCACTGGGTAACATGCAAACCTAAAGATCCAAACTCAGTGTCATAAATCTGATGCGTGCTACTGAAGGCAGTGCTGCATTAGATCTGGCTATAGACAGACAGCTTACCCTCTCCCCAAACGTTCAGTGCTGTAAAATTGCTACCGGAATTTATGATCCTTTTTTCCACCAGGGACAGTAGGAAAGATCCTACGTAGAAGCAGCCTGACATTTAAGGGGTTCATAGTGCATCCTGGAATTATAGAAGATTTTAAAGAAGAAATTAAAATTATGGCCAATGTAACAAGAGACCTGCAATTTAATGCAGGAGATAGGATTGCACAACTGTTACTATTTGCCTATATCAAAAGAAAAGCCTCACTGGAAGAGAGAACGGGCAGATTTGGGAGCACTGGGAAATGTATATTCTGGTAGGCTGTCATTATTGATAAAAGGCCAAAATAAAAAATGCTATTAAATGGCATTAAAATAGAAGGGTTTGGTGGACACGGGTGCAGATGTGACAATAATCTCCCAAGAGTCATGGAATTCAAATTGGCCCCTTCAGGAAGTACACACAGTTTATAGGGATTGGGAAATTATCCCACATGAAGCAAAGTGTGAATTGGGTTAAATGTTTGGGAACAGAAGGGCAAAGGGAAAGTTAAGGCCTTATGTGGCTGACATAACTATAAATTTATGGGGAAAAGATTTATTGCAACAATATTAACTCAGGTTAATATCCCTTCAATCCCAATATGAGTATATAAAATAAGGTCACAAGGGGAAGATGTTCTTAATAAGGGAGATGCACAGGCTGTACAGGTTGTCCAAAAGCCAAACATAACAGGCATTGCGTTTCCAAATTTATAAAGTGGGCCACTACTGAAAATATGCCAACGGCCCTGTGCTGCAGCCTAGACCAATCGTGGCAGTGTAAGCACGCCATAGACAAGGTTCCAGCTAGCTAAAATGCTGGAAGGTCATGGCCCATTGGCTCTTCATCTTTTTCTGCTGTATAGCTGTGAAAAGTCTTATAGTGTCTACATTACTTATTAGTAAAACTAATCCCTGGGCTGGCTCTTGCTGACTGGGAAAGGGACACGTGATTTCAACCCAAAAATAATTGTAACAATCTTACTGACCCTCAAATCCTAGCATGTATGAGAACTAACCCATGTTTACTGGAGGCACACCATAAAAACTGTTCCTGGAGCAAACGTTGATCTCCCTAGAAAGATACAGAGCCCTCAGTAAGACAAAAGGCCAAATAGCCTGGATAAGGAAAGTTAGCACACCTGGAAAAACATTCACCCCTGAGAATGCCTGTCCCTTAGGATTTAAAAGGCAGTTTGAGACTGAAATTGCCTGAGATGCAGAAAGTCTCCCAAATCAGTAAAAGTCATAAGATAGTGCTAGGTATTTATGGCTGTGATCTGGGCAAATAGGTATAAACAAAGAAGAAGCCATAAACCTCTTCCTTGGCGCCTTGGTAACCTTTGTGCCTGTTTGCCTAAGATATCTGGTAACATAAATTTAATCAGGAAGACATCCATTAAAATCATTAATGAACCATTGTGCTAAAGTTTTCGCAGTAAAAACAAACCTTGAAGATTAAAGCTTGCAACTGCACATGTGAAGGTCGATCCTGCCTACATTGTATGCGAGTTCTTTGAAATGTGTTTGTCACCTGCAAACTGTTAAACAAAGCACCATCCACTATTTAAGCCACGGAGAACTTTGGCTCATGGTGAGCCTTACTCTCCTGGAAAGTGCAACAAGTGTCAGCTTTTCTATTAAAGTGCTCCAGCATGTCACCCTCGTAAAGCATGTCTGTGCGCATCATTTTTCTTCATGGTCCACGGTCCTCTGTGGGGTGTTTCACAGAATCTATCCTGGATGGAGGCTGGAACTTGCAGCAGCCCTACCCTTAACATGGTTAGCTAACACACTTCTATGGGTGGAGGAGTGGCCCTTAACCAAAGAGAATTTGAAGGCTTTAGAACAGCTGGTAGAAGAACAATTAAAGGCTCAACATATAGAAGAATCTATCTATCCATGGAACTCACCTGTGTTTGTTATAAAGAAAAAATATGGGAAATGGAGAATGCTAACTGACTTGAGGGCTGTGAATAAGTTAATTCAGCCCATGGGACCATTACAGCCTGGAATTCCTTTACCTTTGTTATTACCTAAAGCATGGCATCTGATAGCGATTGATCTAAAAGATTGTTTTCGTTTGTTTGATTGTTTGTTTTTAACTATCCCCTTGCAAGAGCAGGACAAGGAGATGATTGCTTTTACGATGCCTACCTATAACAATGCTCAACCTATCAGAAGATATCAGTGGAAATTCCTTCCCCAAGGAATGTTAAATAGTCCAACGTTATGTGAATACGTTGTGCAACAACCACTAGAACTAATTTGAAAACAATTCCCCCAATCTATTATTTACCATTATATGGATGATATTTTGTTAGCTGATTCTGACCAAGATACTTTGGAAAAACTGATGAAAAAAAGTTGTTAGGGTTTGCAATTGCTTCTGAAAAATACAAAAAGGAGATTCTATTAACTATCTAGTTATAAGCCAGCAAAAAATTCAAACCGCAAAAGGTATAATCAAAAGAGATCAGTTGTGAACTCTTTCTTAATGCTTTTCAAAAACTATTGGGACCCACAATTGGACTAACTACACAAGAGCTATGTAGTTTGTTTCAGGAGACTCCAACCTAGATGGTCCAAGACACAGAAAACCCTATTTCTGGAGCACCTGCATTTTATACTGATGCAGATAAATTAGAACTGGCAAGCTAGAAGTCAGAAAAAATAAGCCCATAGGCTTCAGTTCAAAAGTTGGAGTTATGTGCTATTCTTATGGTACCTCAATATCATCACTGTTTCTCAGTATGTAGAAAGGGTTGTTTTGCATATAGAAACTGCTGAATCTATTCCTGATAACTCAGAATTAACATCGTTATTTATGCAACTGCAACAAGCAATTTGAGACAGAAGTTGTCCGTTATATATTACTCATATTAGATCTCATCCAGGGTTGCCAGGCCCATAGGGGAACAATGAGATTGAAAGGTTATTAATAGAAAAATGTGTTAGAAGCCTCAAATTTTCATGAAAAGCACCAGGTAAACAGCAAAGGTTGAAAAAGGAACTTCTCCATTACTTGGAAACAAGCCAAGAAAGTTATAAAGAATTGTCCAATATGTTCTTTGTATAATCAAGTCCCATTGCCTGCTGGAAGTAACCCTAAGGGTACTAAAAGAGGAGAAATATGGCAAAAACACAAATCTGGATGTGTTCATGTTGCAGAATTGGGCAAACTATAAAGTTTGTACACCATATTATTGATACTTATTCAGGGTTTCAATGAGTTTCTGCTTTGAGTTCTGAAAAGGCTGATTCTGTAATTACACATTTATGGGAAGTAATGGCTATTATGGGAATACCTTTACAAATGAAGACTGATAATGCCCCTGCATATGTCTCCAGTAAAATAAAATAAACTTTTGTATACTATGCCATAAAGCATATTACTGGTATACAACACAACCCTACAGGATAAGCAGTTATAGAAAGATCTAAATGGACATTACAGGAAATGCTTGCAAGACAAAAGGGAGTAACAAAGCCCCCAGAGATAAACTACACAGTGCACTACTAACTTAAATATTTCTAAATGTTAATGAGACAGGAACAACAGCTCCTGAAAGGCATTAGACTATAGAAAATTCTGCTGAGTTGAATCAACCCATATATTATAAGACATATTAACATCTGAGTGGAAATCAGGACAAGTTTTATGCTGGGGGAGGGGTACGCTTTTATTTCTACTGGAAATGAGAACTATACCATCTTGACACAGAGTTAACTTGTTTTGGTTTGTTTGTTGTTGTTTCCTTTAGACTAGCAGTAGCTGCCACAACTCTTACACAGGTGGGTCACCCTGTAGCTCCCAAGCCCCAGATGTTTTCAGATTTGGTTTTTTGGGATCTCAGTAGGACCTCCAAACAGGCTATGAGCTATCCACCAAACAAGACCACTGTGGCAGAGGTTTAAGACAATAGAAAGATTTTAGTACATTGCCAGAACCCAGTGTATCCTTGAGCATTTCTCAGGGTGAGCACACCAAATATCCAGGGTTGATATACTTCAGGTAACAAGAACAGTTAGCCAGAAGGAGAACTACAAAAGCCAAAAAAGCAAGGTTGAACATTTAGAGCCCCAGGAATTTACAGCAAGGAGATATTAAAAGCAAAATCCACATCCTGTTGTTTTGCTCAGCAGCTGCAGGGGAGCCTTTGATCAAATGGACAGTTTAACAGAAGCCAACATAAGCAGTTATCTGGAGGTGGTTGGTTTGCACACAGGCAGTGTAACAGAAGACAAGATCATTTAGCAGGGCATCTATCTTGACTTTGGTTCCTAGACTAGAGCTGGGTAACTTTCCACAAGATTCTCCATCAGGATGTCAATGTCTAGTCAAACCTAAAATGGCCTCAGCAAGAATACAAGATGGAGGAACCTCTGGGCTGTCTTGCCCTGTCACAAATGTGTAGTTCATCTTACAGTCTGGGCAGACAGTGTACATTACAGGGTTTTCACCTTTTGAAAATTTTATGGCTTTAACAACTTTAAAAGGTACTTACTTGTCAACACCTGTGTATTTAAACTCTCCACAAAAATACTTGAGGATGAAAATCCTTTAATGTTCTTTTCATCCATTAGATTCTATCCAGAATGAAGTTATATAAAGTCTAATAATGGGTAAATACATGAAGCTTTTCTAAACGATCTGCACTACAGTTTGCCTTTCATATCTGTTGCAATGATGCTAATAAAAGTGCAAACAACATACAGTCTATGTTACAGAACATGGGCATGAGCCAAACTCTCCAGGATTTTATATCTATTATACGTTCTTCCCACAACTTCGATACCCTGCTCGCCATTAACAAATCATGAAAAAAGAAAGTAAACATGCAGTTAATGTCACAGGAGCCATGGGATGTTATGGTGACAATGAAGGTGCCTCAGGTCAGACTAGCTCCACCATCTGCTCTCCCTACGCTGACTGTCCTGGGTGGTGCTGTTAGATGAACTGTGTGATGCAATTAACAAGATGAGAGTCAATCAACAGACTTCAGTCTCATTCTCAAAGGGTTTCCTAGCATCAAGACTATATGAATGATGTTGACCAAGGCCTATGGCAGATTAAAGACCTTCCCACATTTGCTTTGGTCACAGTCTTGCCAAGATGAGCTATCTGATGTTCAGAAAAAATATTCAAAGGCTTATCACCTTCCCTACACATACATAACTCCTTATGATTATGAATTTTCTGATGTTGCCAATCTCACTATTTTATGACTAAAGGCTTCCCACATTCTTTCCATTCATAGGATTTCAGATCTATATGGATTCTCTGATGAGCTTTAAGAGCAGGGCTAAATCTATAAGTGTTCCTGTATCCCTTTAATCCATAAGATCTCAAACAGCATGGGTATTCTTATGTTGAAGGTCTAATATCCAATTGAAAATCTTTCCACGTACTCTACACAGTGATAGGGTTTCTTAGCAGTATGAATTCTACGATGTACTGTGAAGGTGGAACTAATCAAAACATTTCCCCCAACTTCTTACATTCATAGGGTTTCTCAACAGTATCAATTCCTTAATATAACACTGACTTAGAATTATTGTTAAAGGCCTACCCACATCCTTACATGATGAGGATTGTTTCCAATATGAATTTTAGCATGTCAGGCCAAGCTTGATTTTTGACTAAAGTTCTTCCCACATTCTTAATATGGGGGTCCTCACCATTGTGAATTCTTGGATCTCCTGAAGGTCTCCACTACAAATACTTCACACATTCTTTATTTCCAACAGGAAAAATGCGAGTACAAATTCTAAAATATCTAAGAAACTGATGATATAAAAAATGTGGACATGGCTTCCCCATATTACTTAAATCAAAAGTACTATTAATTCCCTGATAGTGATTAAGTTGGTACTAAAGTCTGCTTACATTTCACAGATCTGTCTCCAGTGTGAATGCTCTGGTGCCGAGTGAGCTTTGCCAGAACAATGAAGGCCTTCCCACAATCCTTACACTGGAAGGGTCTCTCACAAGAATGAATTTTCTGATGTTGTTTGAGGTTTGAGCGCCGTTTAAAGGCTTTCCCACACTCCGTACATTCATATGGTTTCACACCGGAGTGAGTGATCCTATGTGCAACAAGGCTGGAGACTCGCTTAAAAGATTTCCCACATTCCTCACATTCAAAAGGTTCCTGACCTGTATGATTAATGCTTTCATGGTAATTAAGCAGGGTGGGATGATGAAAAGCCTTTCCACAGTCTTTACATTCAAAAGGTCTCTCACCAGTATGAAATCTCTGATGTCGAATGAGATGTATATTACGTCTAAAGGACTTACCACATTCCTTACACTGGAAGGGTCTCTCTCCAGAATGAATTTTGTGATGTTGCTTGAGGTTTGAGTGACGTTTAAAGGCTTTCCCACACTCCTTACATTCATATGGTTTCATGCCAGAATGAGTGATCCTATGTACAACAAGGCTAGAGATTCGCTTGAAAGATTTCCGACATTCTTTGCACTGATAGGGTTTGACATCACTATGGATTTTCTGATGTTCACGAAGGTGGTTCTTACGTCTGAAGCCTGACCCACAGACTTTACACTTGAAAGGTTTCTCATCACTGTGAATTTTATGATGTTCAGAAAGGTATTCCTGAAGCCTAAAAGCCTTCCCACACACATTACATTGGAAGGGTTTCTCACCAGTGTGGATGCTCTGGTGACGCACCAGGTATGAAGCACTACTGAACATCTTCCCACACTGCTGACATTCGAGTGATTTGCCTCCAGTGTGAATGTTCTGGTGCCGAGTGAGCTGGGCCAGAACAGTGAAGGCCTTCCCACATTCCTTACACGAAAATGGTTTCTTTCCAGTGTGAATACTCTGATGCTCAGTGAAGTTTGAGCGTCGACAAAAGAATTTCCCACATTCCTTGCACTGATAGGGTTTCACATCACTGTGGATTCTCTGATGTTCACTGAGCTGATTCTTACGTCTGAAACCTGACCCACAGACCTTACACTTGAAAGGTTTCTCATCAGTGTGAGTTTTATAATGCTCAGAAAGGTATGCCTGAAGCCTAAAAGCCTTCCCACATACATTACATTGAAAGGGTTTCTCACCAGTGTGGATGCTCTGGTGCCGCACAAGCAATGAGGCACTGCTGAACATCTTCCCACACTGCTGACATTCGAGTGATTTGCCTCCAGTGTGAATGTTCTGGTGACGAGTGAGCCGTGCCAGGAGAGAGAAGGCCTTCCCACAATCCTTACAATGGAAAGGTCTCTCACCAGAATGAATTTTCTGATGTTGCTGCAGGTTTGAGGGAGGATTAAATGCTTTTCCACACTTATTACATTCATATGGCTTCACACCAAAATGAGAAATCCTATGTGCAACAAGGCTGGAGACTCGCTTAAAAGATTTTCCACATTCCTCACATTCAAATCCTTCCTGACCTTTATGATTAATGCTTTCATGGTAATTGAGCAGGGTGGGATGATGAAAAGCCCTTCCACAGTCTTTACATTCAAATGGTCTCTCACTACTATGAAATCTCTGATGTCGAATTAGATGTAAATTAAGTTTAAAGGCCTTCCCACATTCCTTACACTGGAAGGGTCTCTCATGACAATGAATTTTCTGATGCTGCTTGAAGTTTGATCGACATTTAAAGGCTTTCCCGCACTCGTTACCTTCATATGGTTTCAGGCCAGCATGAACAATCCTATGTTGAGAAAGGTTGGAGACGCGATTGAAGGATTTCCCACATTGCTCGCATTCATATGTTTTTTCACCTGTAGGAATCGTGTCATGGTAACTAATCAGGGTGGGATGATGAAAAGCCTTTGCACACTCTTTGTAATCGAAAGGTCCCTCAGCACTGTGAGATGGCTGATGTCTTGTAAGCTGTTGGTGGGGTCTGAAGGCCTTCTCCCATTCCTTACACTCACTGGTTTCCTCTGCAGTGTGAACACTCTGATGCTGAAGAAGAGCTGAACTGCAGTCACAGTTCTTCCCACAGTCTTCACAGGCATGTGCTGTTTCTGGATTGTGACTAAGAGCCTGGCAGGTACAAGTGGACATATTTTCCTTGTTGCTAATCTTTTCATGAGCAGCTCCCTTTTGACAATCCCGTAGTACCTTCAATGTACTACAATTGTGTTCATTACTGTTACTAAAGCCCTCCAGGTCAAAAGGTATACTTATTTGCTTTACGGGCTGTTTCAGTGAATTTATATTATAGATGTGGTTTCTGGAAGTTAGTTTTTGAGCTTCATTCTCTGACTGCAATTCTGAAAGAAACAGGGAAAGCAAAAACATTTTATTTTCTTGTAAACATACCAATATACAAAATCCATTAAAAGAACAGTCAGACACTAAAGTATTTTGTGAGAGGCTGAACAGGATCAAGTAAACCAGCAATAAGATAAATTTATGTATACAATACTTTTGACAACAGAATAGGTTGGAAATGGGAAACATGCCTAGTTCAGGAAATTATAACCAACTACCCTGAAATAATGATGAAACACACACCCTTTAGTGAAGGATTGTAGACCAAATCACAAGAAAATAGATAACCACATAAATACATATCTGTCTCGTTTTAAGAAAACTGGCCTAGATTTGGAACTCTTAAAAAGAGAGTGAAAATCTGTGCTTGTAGTGGTGCACAACTGTGATCCCGGCACCAAGAGCCAGAGATAACAGGGTCACATGAGCACCAAATCAGCTTTGACTACATAGTGAGAGTGTCTGAGAGAAAACACACTAAAAAGGAAACAGAACGAAAGTGGGAGAAAACTCACTAATTCTAACGCTAAGGGCAGCAGGCAGGCTGACTACACATCCTTACCTAGCCCTCCCTCTTCCAAGGTCAGTCCCCAGCTCATCCTTAGATCTGCAGCAGACCACATGTGCAGGTGCCCTTCACCCCTGCGCGCATCTGCAGCAGATCACACAGACCTCCACCTCCAGACTTCCTTCTTCCCACTCCTAGCTTTATCCCAGCCCCCAACTCCAGCAGCCTTGCCATGGGAACCTGAAGTCCACTCTGGCCAGTGGGACAGGCAGGCTAACTGCAGATCTTCACCTCTGCCTCCATTCTTCCATTTCCATCCCCAGTCTCCTCCCCAGCGGTCTGCTGTGGCTTCTCGTCACTCTGCCCCATTCCCAGGGAACAAAGTAGACCTCAGTGGACACCCTCAGTGCACCTTTCCTAGCCCATTCCCATTCCTTACCTCCCAATACACAGAAACACATTTGACCTGCAACCTCCAGGGGCCACACTATCAGGATCTGACACGAATTTTCAACCAGGCAACATGCAGCTACCACACTGTACTAAGAACCAGAGTGTAAATGTAAATAAAGTTGGGGGCCTTAGATAACCAAATAAGTGCTAATATATATTAACTATTAAATATTTGGTTTAATGGCTTGTGGGTTTTGTAGATTCCCTTCAAACGTAAAGGTATTTTTTTAAGAACAAGGGTATATGGGTTCCTTGCTGTTTGCTATTTGGATCTGGGCTCAGAATGCATTCAAAATGTATCTAAAATGTAGCAGTTTTTCTCTCTTTGGCTACTTGACTCCACCCCTCTGTTCCCATCTGTTAGATTTCTAACTAGTAACCGTTAACACTTCAGTTAGCTCACAAGGTTAGGGAAGAAAGGAAATAGGAAGAAATGAGACACTTCACAGCCCTTTTCTCTCCGCTGTCTGAGTCTCCCTATGTCTGGGAACTGAACTAGCTCTGAACTAACTCTCACTATGGTTCAGCTTCTCCCAGCACGGCAGTTACTGAGAAGACCTAGATTGTAACTTTTTAAAAGAATCCCAGTTAGTTCATTCCATCTGTCCTTATTTCTGCCTGCCTCTCTATGCAGGAATTCTCAGCTGATTCTAAACTTCCAATATCTATGTCAGCTGTGATTCTTTGCACCCAATCTCTCTGTCAGCAACTGACTTCCACGGCCCTCTTTTATGCCGTCCAGCTGTTCCCAGAAGTCCAAGGGGCATACAACCACACGGGGGAGGGACTTTTCCCTGGCAAAGCTTCACTCTACACCAGACAGGGCAACAAAAACTAAGGAATGAAACACCCACCCAACAAAGACAAGATCATCAACACCTAGAATCACAATCTTCCCAAACCCAAACCCAAAGTGGTTAAGACAACTGCAGGAGGTCAAGGGGATACAGCCTGGAAAGGTCAAAGTATCGCTATACAAAAGTGACCCTAAAGATTCCACTGGGAAACTCCTACAGTTGAGAAACACACTACGTGAAGAAGTCGGATACAACTTCTGTGGACAAATGACACATTCTGTGTACAATACCACTCTGTGTACAAATGACAAACAGACTGAGAAAGAGAAAGAATCATGGAGAACAACACCTTTCTCAATAGCCTAAACCAATATGAAATGCCTGTGGTAACTTTCACCAAGCAAGTGAAAGGTTAAGACACTGAAGAAAGAAAGTGCAACATCACAAAAATCCCCCATGCTCATGGATTGGTAGGATTCACATAGTAAAAATGGCCATCTTAAAACGAGCATTCTACAGATTCAATAAAGTCCCCATCAAAATTCCAACACAGTTCTTCACAGATCTTGAAAGGCCAACTTTCAGTTTCATTTAAAAATACAAAAAACGCAGGATCACTAAAACAATCCTGAATATGAAAGGGCTTCAGGGTATAGCACCATCCCAATCTCAACTTGTTCTACAAAGCTATGGTAAGAAAAAAAATATGATATTGGTACAAAATCAAACACATTGACCATTGCAACTAAACAGAAGACCCAGACATAAACCACACACCTATGATCTACTGTTGATAAAGAAGCCAGAAATACACAGTGGAAAAAAGACAGCATTGTCATCCTGGCGTTGGTCAAACCAGATGGCAGCACATACAAGATTCCAAATAGACCCATACTAATCACCCTGCACAAAACTCTACTCTAAAGAAATCAAAGACCACAACATAAAGTCAGACACACGGATCTTTTATAAAAGGACGGAATAACCTTGAACTCATCTGCACAGGAAAGAACTTTCTGAAAGAACACCATCACCGCAGGCATGAAGACCAACAATTAAGTAATGGGGCCTTATGAAACTTAAACTCTCTGCACACCAAGACAATGGCATTCACTCATACGGGCAACCTACAGAACTGGAAAGATTTTACATTTACAGACTACACATCTAATGGGGATACGTACATATATCCAAAATGCATACAGAACTGACAAGCTGCGCATTGTGGAGGCAAACCTTTATTCTTAACTCAGCAGGCAGAGGCAGGGACAGAGCCCCAACTGCCTTCACTTGTCACCAAATAAACTTTCCAGTCCTGAGACTGGGTTACATCTAATTCAGTTGTTGGCCAAAGAGGAACCATGGGATCCCCGAACAATCAAACCTGTTGCAAACACAACAGGTTTCCCTCCACAGACTGCCAGCCAGGATCCACTGTGGAAGACACCTACACAACTCACTGAACATGGAGAGGTCCAACTGATGCCTACAGAGAGCCTTCACCTGTATGTTCAACAGAGTCCTTGACACAAGAAGGTGCTATGCGCACTACCACAAGAGAAAGGTAAAGGCCAAGCCAGCCAGCCACAAACCCTAGATTAACAATGGTGTCCTCATGCAAGATACCATAGGACAATGGTGGCACAAGGCTTGTGAGAATGAGAATCAGTATCTGATCTGATGTAGGCCCACTCCACGAGACAGAACTCATACCTGACACTTGCTGAGTGACCAAGACCTGACAGAACATAGCCCAGGGTGAAACCAAATACTACCGTTCTAAACACACACACACACACAAAGCAGCAATAAAATGGGTCCTGATGACATTCTGCTGAACTTATAGATCAGTGCCTTGCTCAGCCATCATCAGGGGAGCGCCCACATCAGCACCCGGGAAGAAATAGAGACCTACAACCACACACTATGATTAGAATGAGACCTTGGGACTCTCAGCACTGAAAGGAAATGTTCCCATCCAATCCCTCCCTCAGCACTCAGGACCCTGTGGAAGAGGAGGCAGAAAGAAACAGAAGCCCCTTTGACAATACTTGCTATGGCCTGACTTCCCTCCCAGGTCTCAGGCGTGGTTTCCACAGGCCTAGGGGCTTTGAAGGAAGTTTGGCAAATCCACCGTCAGGCACATGGCGCCTCTCCGACCACATGCTGCGCCTGGCGATGCTGGAGCTGCCTGACTCTTACTCACCTGGGCTCTGCCTGTCTGTTTCTCTCCTCACAACCACGTACGGCTCTTTCTCCTGCTCTAAGAAGGTGATCAGGTCTGGTTTGAAAATGGAACTTCCCACTTAAAAAACAGAAAGAAATGTCATGTAGTGTAGACTTTTTTTTATTTTATTTTTTAAATACATGGTCTCTGTAGTTATTCCAGAATGTCCTGAAATTATTATGAAGACCAGGCTGGACTTCAATTTATCTTGACCGGCCTGCCTCTGCCTCCCAAATGCTCAGATTAAGGAGTGAGCCACCATGACTCCTGTGCAGACTTCTACAGACTTATTTGTAACAAAGCTCTATACAGCTTGGCATGGTGGATCACACCTCTAAGCCCAGCATTGAGGAATGAGCCAGGCCAGTCTGGGCTGCAGAGCAAGACCCTGGTCTCTGAAAAACAGAAACAAAATTCTAAGATTCAAAACAATACTGAGGAAAGACGTCAGAGAAAAGGAAGCGGAACTTGGGTAAGAAACCAGCTGCTTCAGAAAAGGGTCGGAGTCTCCTTTAAACGCAGACAGGGGCCTGTCACTGAGAGGAAAGCAGTTCAGTGGGTGAGAACATGACCCTCAGGCTGCACTGTCTAGTGTGAATCCCACCTCTGCAGCTCACTGAGAATGCCTTAAATTCAGGCAAGTCCCATTACATTCTATGCTCGATTTTCCCATCTGAAAACAGGGTTGGTGGCGCACACGTGTAGTCACAACACTAGAGGAGCGGGGCAGGGGACGAGAGTTCAAGGCCGGCTTTAGTTCCAGAGCATGTCCAAAGCTAGCCTGGGCTACGTGAGACCTGGTGTCAAAAACCCAAATAATTATGATGAAAAAAATAATAATAAATTTAGACTGAGTTCATAATGTCTATGGAATAGAATTGATACTAAGACTGAAAACCATATTCAAATACACTGTCTGACCTATAGTAACACAGTCTTTATTTTGAATTTCCATTTACTTATTTAGTAAGGCTGGGGAAGGAAGCAGGGCTCTGAGCACGCTGGGCAAGTGCTCTGCCACTGAGTGACACCCCAACCCTGGAAACTGTCATCACCCATGTAACGTGCAGCCTTCTTTCACATTTACAGCTCACTCCGCAGATGTGCTCTATGTGTGCATGTCTGATGCACGCATGTGTTCATGGGGGTGTGTGCACAAGAACACAGAGGTATGCACGAACATATGTGTGTAGGCCAGAGGCCAATGTTAGGAGTCTTCTTTGATTGCTCCCCACTATATTTTTTGACACATGGTCTCTTACAGAGCCTGGAGCTCAGTGACAGGATCCCCGAGGGTGGGCGCAAGGCAGGTGCTCTATGAAGCTTCTAAGTCAACCCAACAAATATTAAATTATTTTCTGGTGAAGGAGGAAGAACTCAGCTACCTCTTTCAAAACTCTATTGTTTTATATTTATTAACGTGGCTGTGAAAGCCTGTCTGCATGCGTATCTGAGGCCCACATGTATGTATGATGCCCATGGAGGGCAGAAGAGGCACCAGATAACCCGGAACTGAGTTACAGATGGTGGGGAGCCATCTCTGGTGCCGGGAATTGAATCTGTTCCTCTGCGAGAGCGGCCAGTTCTCTTAGCAGCCAAGCTATCTCTCTACCACCTAATTCTATTTATTGAATTATGTATAAATTTATTTTATCCTCTTTTTTTTTTTTTTTTTTTTTTCGTTGAAACAGGGTCTCATGGTGCAGACTAGACTAACCTGGAACTGGCTATGTATCTGAGGGTGACCTTGAACTCACAGCAATCCTCCTGCCTCAGCCAGATGGATGAAGTCATGACAGGCATTGGCCACCAAGCCCAGCTTCAGCTACCAAGGGAAAGCTGGCCCTGTCTTTCCAGAGTGAGGAGAGCCAGCAGTGTAGAGGACACACCCCAGTAGCAGGGCAGACAGGCTTACCCACTGTGACGAGGTTGCTGTAGGTCTCCAACATGGTTTCCCTGTATAAGACTCTCTGAGTAGCATCCAGGCAGGCCCACTCCTCCTGAGAGAAGTCAACAGCCACGTCCCTGAACGTCACTGACCCCTGTAAGCACAAAGACGAGCACAGTGGAATTGGGGAAACTCTCAAGAAGGGAAATCAGGAGAGAAAGGACCGAGAGTAGGAAGGAGCCATAAGGAAATGCTCAGGCAGCTGACGGCATGAGCTCCCCTAGTAAAAGATGACGGCGCCCACCCCAGCTATCCAATAAAGGAGCATGCCCTTTCCATCCACGTCCTTCAAGTTATACCCCAAGGAGAACTCACCGGTTCAGGGTAAAACACCCAGGAAATGCTGGGAGTTTACCTGTCTGGAGCCTCGTATAACTGTTACCTTTTTCACCTGTACCTGAACTCTGTCCCAATTCTCATGCCTTGTTTGTAAACTGGTTGTAACTGACAGCTAGTTCTCTTGCCCCAATTACTACTGAGACAAACTCTTGTCTTAGAGCATTTTTAACCCCCTAGCTCTAAAAGTATAGAACAAAAAAGAGAAAGGGTAAGAAATCTTCTCAGCCCCTCTGGCTGCCTTCATCTGTCTAAACCTGGAGAACTGGATCAACTTCTAAAATCTCTTATCCAATCACTAAGTTCTAGCAAGCCCTCCCTCCCAGTGTCCTCTGTCTCCGCCTGTGGCTACCCTCCTCCCACTGTCCCTTGCCACTACTTGCCATTGCCAACTGCCACTGCCTCTTTTGTAGCTCTAAGCTGTTCCCAGAGGTCCAAGTGCAACCAGAAGGGAGGCCGCCCGCCATGAAGAACTTCTTGGCAAAGTCCCACTACAGGCATCAGATGAGATCAGAAAGATATTCTGTTAACAGGATTATTTTTGTAAGCTATGTAGCAGTCTGTATCACTAGCATATCAGGTTTAGACTTTTTCACCTTTTAAAAGCAAAAACAAAAACTTTCAAGATGGTGGCTGTGCCTGAGATCAACCCTAACTCAGGGAGACTAGTCACCCCCAGGCCAAGCCTGGATGACGTTTCCCTCAGATCACTGAACTCTCCTAAAGCCTCCTCAGCAGGTCGTCTCCGCACACACACGCACCCAGGCCATTCAGCTCAAGCCCTGTGGCTCAGCCTGAAAACGCCAAAGATGTCCATCAGGTGTCCCAGGGCAGTCAAAGGAGACCATCACCTCAAGTTCTGAAACCCCAGAGCCTGTTTCCTGTGGGGCTGACGCCTCCCCTGCAGGGACAGTCCTCCCTGACCACAGACCACACACAGAGCAGATGTGGAGGAATGCAGTCAAGGAGAATCCAGAACCAGCCGGGAAGGGGCACAAACAGAAGTGCTCTGACCTTCCAGCCTCCCTGTAAAGGGACAGACTGGGCTGCAGGAGGATTGCAGATCCTTGGGAAGAATCAGAAGAGCAAGAGTCACCTAACCTGAAAGCCACCATATGTCAAAGAGAAAACGGCAACTTACAGGGCCCATGTCTTGGGAAGGAGAGCTGGCCATTCTTCTTCAGGCTTCCTCCCCTGGGGACACACAGAAAGCCTGTCAGTGGCTGTGACCTGAAGCTCCCAGATCGATTAGGTCAGGACGACTCCATCGGCCTTGTATTTCTCAGACCCCACTCACGCGCTCCTCTCCCACCACTCACGGCTCCACACACAGATCAGAAGCAGAAGGGCGTCTACAGAAGCAGACTCTCACACCGCAGACAACCCCCTGCACAGGGACCAGAGTGGACATGCAGAGCATGAGCATGTCTGCCTTGACGTTCTCCAGAAAAGTACAGGCATACGCATGGTGCACATACACACATGTAGGCAAAACACTCATAAATAATGATAAAGTCATTATTTTTAAAAAAGTTTTCATCGTCAGAAAGAAAACATTGAGAACGTGGTGAAAAAAGCAGAGTGAGTTACAGGGCAGCCAGAGACCCAATAGTGAAATCCTGTCTCAGAAAAAATAAATAAAATAAAATAAATTAAATAAATCTCCTTCCTTGTGGGGCTGTGGTGGCGCACGCCTTTATTCCCAGTACTCAGGAGGCCAAGGGAGATGGATCTTTGTGAGTTCGAGGCCAACCTGGTCTACAGAGTGAGTTCCAGGAAAGCGGTAGTCACAGCAGAGAAACCCTGTCTCGAAAAAGCAAAACAAAGTAAAGAAATAAATACAACTAAACCGAAGCCTCCTCCCTCAGACAGAAGGCAGCGCACTCTCACTCCCGAGGCGCCGACCTGAGCAGTCACGCGCGCACCCCGGCCTCCTGGGGAAGGACGGCGGACTCGGGAGCCTGAGCAGCGGGAGCCCAGCCCGCACCTGAGAGCGCGCGGGGAGGCCGCCTCCTTCCCCCGCGGGACGGCTGGAGCCGCGGTCGCGGGCTCGGCGGGGAGCGGCCTCGGAGGCGCTTCCGGCCTCTCGCGCTCGTCCCCGGCTCGAGTCCGCGCTCGGGGAAAGCCTCCTTCAGAGTCCGCGCCTGACCGCTCGGTACTGAAGCTCGGTCCTCCGCGTCAGCCGCTGCGGCCTGACGGGAAGAGGGGCAGAAAGGGACGGGCGGGAGCCGGACGGCGCGGGGCTAGGGTGCGCGCGCACACTCACGCGCACTCACGCGCACGCGCGCACACACAAACCACCGCCGGCCCTCACCCCGCCCGCAGACCCCCGCCTAACAGAGATTTCTACCTAATACAGAAAGGCTTTCTTGGGGTTCCACAGTAGAACCCCAGGACATCGGAAACTGATCCCTTACTTCCGGCGCAGTGTCCTCTGGGAAATATAGTCCTAGTTTACAGAATCCCAGGGAGCCTGAGCCCCCGAGTTCAGAGAGTTCCCAGCATGCCACTGGGGCCCCGTCTGGGACGCGCGCCCAGTGGTTTGTGGGAGTTCCCACGGTGTGCGGGCACGGGCGTGGCTCCCCCGCGGTCAGAAGGTGCTTCCCTGCTGTGCGGAGACTTCCTGGGACCGGGCCGCAGGCTGCGGAGGGCGTAGAGCAGGTGTGCAGGTCACGTCAGCGCTCAGAAACAGGAGCTCATTCCTGACCCGACAGAGAGCAGCCTGAGCTCGGCGGGACTTTGGCCCGGAGCAAACGCGAACTCGCTCTGGACGGCAAACGGGAGCCTTAGCGTGCGCCGTGCGGGGACTTTCACGAGGGTTTCAGATCCCAGAGCCCACATCAGCTATCTCAATGCCTGAAGCTCCATGTGGACGGGATCCACCCCCTCTTCCGCCCTATGCACATACCCTGGACACACAGATAGAATCATCACATATGTACTTGTACGTGTGTTTGTACACGTTTTTAATATTTTTTAAATCCTTTAAATTTTTAAAAATTATGTGTATACACTTGAAGGGCTGTGCACATGCGTGAGGTGTTCCCATAGGCTACAATAGGGCATCACATCCCCGGAAGCCAGATTGAGGCCGTGATTTATCTAATGTGGGTGGTGGGAACCGAATGAGGTCCTCCGCAAGAGCAGTACAAATGCATTGTAGACACTTATTCAGGACAAAGGGAAGTTTATTCTTTGACTAATTCTATTCCCCGTCCTTAGTAGGTTTCAGCCTCTGTATGATCTAATCTTAAGCCTAGAACTGAAAGGCTTCAGCCTCTCTACAATCTAGACTGTTTAAGCCCCCGAGACTTAACTGCTGACTGAGCCACTCTGACTAGCACCTTCTGAACTCAAAGGACTCTTCTGGTTGGCTGATTCAACTCACTCGCTGTTCTGCCTCAAACTCTTCTCCAAGCTGCTGGTTCGATATTACCTTCTTAGCCAGCTGACTGTTTCTGACTGAACTCTTCTGACTCTGGTTGACTCTGGTTGATCCTGGCCGACTCTGAGGGCCTCAGACTTACCTGCTCTGCTTCAAACTGTTTCTCACTGTTAGCTGACTCTCCCAAACTCACTCTACTCTCCCTTCTGCTGAACTGCTTCTGTGTCTCTGCCTCAGACTGTCTTTCTGAGCTGAGAGCCTGCTTTGGTATTGTGAGTTGGGGAGTCCTCACTCTAACTCACTCTGCAAACCCTTCTCCAATTCGTCCCTTTGCCTGCTCTTCACTTTGACTCATTTCAGATGTCACTGACACTGACTCCTGAGCTCTGCTTCCTGTCTCTGCTTCCAGTTGCTTCAGTCTTGGGGATTAAAGCCATATTACCTCTGCCTTCTGAATACTGGGATTAAATGTGTGAACTAACGTTCTTTCAACCCTGGAAGGATTGAATTAAATCCTTTAATAAAAAGGATTAAATCTTCTTATATGCAGCAGGAATGTGGGTGTCACACACACATACATGGAAACACAACACCTACACACATAAAATTATTTTTAATGAATTCAATTATATAAAAAAGAAATGAGAGTGACGATTCTACTGCACCCAATCCAGAGAAGTTCACGTCGCCTCCCTTTGTGTACAGGTGCTGGAGCTGGGCACAGTCACCAGTCTCTGAGGGGTGGTTGCAACACTACACCCTCCTCCCAGATGACCCCAGAGACCAGAGTCATGAGATCTTCCCTGACACTTGTGAGGGCCTTTGTCTTACTTCATTCTCTTGTGTCTGCTTTAGAAATTACTGTCGACAGGTGGTGGTGGCACACACCTTTATTCCTAGCATGAGGAGGCAGAGGCAGGAGGAAGTTGTGAGTTTGAAGCCAGCTTGGTCTACAGAGTGAGTTCCAAGACAGCCAGAGTTACAACAGAGAAACCCTGTCCCACGTCCACCCCCAAAATTGTCATGGCATGGAAATCATGGTTTGTAAACACCAGTGTGATTCTAACATCCTGTTTTCCAGCCCTTAGTTCCTTTTTGTCTAAAGATGCCACACCGGAGTCTTTGGAGTGTGCCCATCCTGCGGAGGAAGCTCTAGTACACGTCCAGTTACAAAGCAGCATTGTGGATGTTCCAAGTCTGCTCCTGGCACCTGATGAAGAACCCTCTCTGTAGTGCTCAGATTCCACACACTTGGCTGGACCAGCAGGGCAGCTACAGAGTCAGGTGTGTGGGGAACCCATGATCTAGAAACTACTACACAGATACTGGTATGGCCAGAGTCGCACTGGTTGAGTGTGACTCTTGAGTCTGTTTCAGGACCTTTATCTCATTAAATCCTCTGGAGACCCTGAAGAATAGACACAAGGCTCAGCAGACCAAACAAAATGGAGTACCTCATGCTGACATTTCATGTGACCAAGCCATTTATGAAGCTCTTCAGTAGCTTGGTTTTTTAGATTCTTTGCTCTAACTCTCAGCTCACTCTCCATATGGGCCCCAGGTTAACAGACTCCCTTCCTCCCAACTGCTGCCCAGGAATCAGACAGCCTGACTGCAACTACAGGTAGTAAAATACATGGTATAGAACCTCTACCTGTAAAAGGTGTAAGAGGGGCCCTCTCAGTGCTGGGCATTGTGGGTATGCCTTTAGTCCAAGGAGGTATTGCAGCCCCATGTACGTGGTTTCATCTTTAATGAAGCTGCTCCCATTCACGTAGAACAGTGCACTGAGACCTTTCAGGGGGATGTCATGTCGAGACAGTCATGGATGAACATTTGCGGGTTGTCATCAGGAAAGAGGGTGACAGGATTGATGGAGGTGGATTTCTCAAATCAGACAAGATGGTGGTCCAGGAGTAGGCCTCGTTCTGGGTCATGCAAGTATTAGACAAGGTTCTGGTGCTTCCTGAAGGAGGGCCTCAACAACTGGGCTCCTGTGAGTATTAGGTCTTGACACAGAGTTATCTTGTTTGGTTTGTTGGTTAGTGGTTGTTTCCATTAAGCTACCAAGCTGATTCATACGCCTGAACAGAGCGGGGGACGTTAGAATTTTGGAGTCCCTGACACTGGATCAGCAGCAGCATTTGGCCTTTTGTGTCCTTGGCAGAAGGCCCCTTAACCAGACTTATCTCTTGAGGTGACAGACTAGGCGACTTTCTAATTTGTTTCCTTTTTTGGGTGGCAGTGTCAGATTCTTCTGAAGTGTTAGGCATAAGTTGCACCTCCCTGGAACACAACACTGCCCTTCTCTGAGGAGCCTCAGTTGTTTTCAGGTTTGGCCTCTAGGGATTTCAGTAGGACCTCTAGACAGGCTGAGTTATCCACCAAAGAATACCACTCTGACGTCGGATTTCTTCATCTCCGCTTCCATCCCCTGGATGTAGGTACGCTGTGGCCAGCAGCACAGCTCCAGGGATGGACGCATGGGGCCAAGGTCTATGTGTCCACATGGGCTCTTGATCTGAGGCTCTGAGAGCCAGCCGGAAGTACAAAATTCCCAGAAGGAACAGCAGAGGGTGCCACTGAGTTTATTGAGGGAATGGGTCACATTTATAGAGAAGGGGGTCTCAGACACCCAGGGGCATAGGGAAGGCCCATTAAGGTTAGATTGGCGCAGGTACGACAGCCCCATTTGCATGTGGGAGGCTCATAACCTAGACCCAGGTGTTTTCACAGGGACTAGAGGGAGAGACCTTATATCGTCATACAGGGAGGGGTAAGTCCCACCGGCAGGTAATATCCGCCAGGTCAAATACCTTTGAGGGGGTGGTGCCTTGCTGTGAAAGCAGGCAGTATAGCTTGTGGTTTATCAGAAAGGGCAAGGGGGGAGCAGTAGAACGCCTTCCGCTCTGAGTGGGAGTTCTGGGGTTCCAAGCACATTTCAACTCCCCACACTCTGACATGAAAGTCTTTCTTAGACCGCCAGAACCCAGTGTATTCAGGAGCCTTTCTCAGGGTGAGCTTCTAAGCACCAAAACAATATGCTGGGTTGACATACTTCAGTTAACAAGAACAGTTAGGTTGAAGATCAACAGAAACCAAAGAGCAAGGTAAAAAACTATTAAAAACAATAACCACACCCTGTTATCTTGCTCAGCAGCTGCAGGGGAACTTTTGCTCAAATGGGCAGTGTAACAGAAGACAAGATCAATTAGCAGAGACATCTGTCCTGATCTGAGGTTCCTAGACTAGAGCTGGGTAACTTTCCACAAGATTTGCCATCAGGATGTCAATGTCTAGTCAAACCTCAAGTGGCCTCAGCAAGAATACAAGATGGAGGAACTCTGCACTGTCTTGCCCTGTCACAAGTGTATAGTTCATCTTACAGTCTGGGTAGAGAGCATAAATTACAGAGTTTCATCATTTGAAATTTCTTTGATTTTAACACCTTTAAAAAGGACTTCTCAACACCTGTGTTTTTAAAATCTCCACAAAAATACTTAAGAATGAAAATCCTTTAATGTTCTTTTCATCCATTAGATTCTATCCAGAATGAAGTTACTTGAATTTTAATAATGGTTATGTACATGAAGCTTTTCAAAACTATGCGATACAATCTGCATTTCATATCTGTTGCAGTAATGCTAATAAAAGTGCAAACAACATAAAAGCTACTTTACAGAACATGGGCTTGGACCAAATACTGTACAGGATTTTATATCTATTATAACCCACTTCCCACAACTTCGATATTGTGCTCGCCATTAACAACGTGTGCAAAAGGAAAGTAAACATGCAATTAATGTCACAGGAGCCCTAGGGTGTTAATAGTGACAAGGAAGGTGCCTCAGATCAGACTAGTTCCACTATCTGCTTTCCCTACGCTGACTGACCTGGGTGGTGGTACTTGATGAATTGTGTAATAGAATTAACAAGATGAAAGTCAATCAAGAAGATTCTAGCTACACTATTATTTCTGATATTCAAAGACAATCTCAACAGAGTATTTCTCTGAACAGCGACTTCCCACAGTCTCATATTCAAAAGGTTTCTTGATATCAAGACTATATGAATACTCTGATGTCGACCAAGGCCTATGGCAAATTGAAGTCCTTCCCACATTTGCTTTAGTCACAGTCTTGCCAAGATGAGCTGATGTTCAGTAAAATGTTAAACAAAGGCTGTCCACCATCCCTACGTGCTCCTGATGATTATGAAATTTCTGATGCTGTATAAAGTCACCATTTACACTAAAGGCTTCCCACATTCTTTACATTCAGTATTTCAGACCTATATGGGCTCTCTGAGGATCTTTAAAAGCTGAGATAAATCTATAAGTGTTTCTGTAACCCTTCCACTCATAGGAACTCAAACAGCATGGGTTATTTTATACTGAAGAAGGCCTGAGCTCCAACTGAATGTCTTTCCACATTCCTTACATTGATAGGGTTTCTTAACATTATGAATTCTCTAATGTACAGTGAAGACTAAACTAAATCTAAACATTTCCGCAAATTTCTTATATTCACGGGGTTTCTCAACAGTAATTCTTTGATATAGAGCTAGGTTAGAATAACTACTAAAGGCCTTTGCACATTCCTTGCATCATAAGGCTTCTTTCCAATGTGAATTTTATCATGTCAAACAAAGCTTGATTTCTGACAAAAGGCCTTCCCACATTCTTAATATTGTAAGAGTCCTCACCAGTGTGAATTCCTTGATTTAAGGCCTCCACCACGAGTTAAGTACTTCCCACATTCTTACATTTTAAGGAGTCATGCAAGTATAAATTCTAAAGTGTCTAACAAATTGGAAATGATACCAAAAGGAAATGTGGACACTGAAAAGACGCAGAAAGGCTTCCCCACATTCCTTACATCAAAATGGCTTCTCATCACCATGAATTCTCTGATGTTCAGTAAGTTGGTCTTAATGTTTGAAGGCTGACACACACTGCTCATTCTACATGGATTTCTCTCCAGTATGAATATTCTGGTGGTGAGTGAGCTTTGCAAGAACAGTGAAGGCCTTCCCACATTCCTTACACTGGAAGGGTCTCTCACCAGAATGAATTTTCTGATGTTGCTTAAGGTTTGATCGACGATTAAAAGCTTTCCCACACTCATTACATTTATATGGTTTCACACCAGAATGATTAATCCTATGTTCAGCAAGACTAGAAATTCGCTTGAAAGATTTTCCACATTCCTCACATTCAAAAGGTTCCTGACCTGTATGATTAATGCTTTTATGGTAATTAAGCTGGCTAG
Organism: Cricetomys ansorgei; assembly: GCA_026225945.1. Lineage (NCBI taxonomy): Eukaryota > Metazoa > Chordata > Mammalia > Rodentia > Nesomyidae > Cricetomys > Cricetomys ansorgei. Next base: position 122,181 of record JAMJFZ010002522.1, read on the forward strand.
GAAGATGAAAAGCCTTTCCACAATCTTTACATTCAAAAGGTCTCTCACCAGTATGAAATCTCTGATGTCGAATGAGATGTATATTAAGTCTAAAGGCTTTGCCACATTCCTTACACTGGAACGGTCTCTCTCCGGTGTGAATACTCTGATGCTCAGTGAAGTTTGAACGTCGACGAAAGGATTTTCCACATTCCTTGCATTGATAGGGTTTCACATCACTATGGATTCTCTGATGTTCATTAAGTTGATTCTTACGTCTGAAGCCTGACCCACAGACCTCACACTTGAAAGGTTTCTCATCAGTGTGGGTTTTATGATGCTCAGAAAGGTACACCTGAAGTCTAAAAGCCTTCCCACATACGTTACATTGAAAGGGTTTCTCACCAGTGTGGATGCTCTGGTGCCGCACAAGGAATGAAGCACTGCTGAACATCTTCCCACACTGCTGACATTCGAGTGATTTGCCTCCAGTGTGAATGATCTGATGCCGAGTGAGCTGTGCCAGGAGAGAGAAGGCCTTCCCACAATCCTTACACTGGAAAGGTCTCTCACGAGAATGAGTTTTCTGATGTTGCTTGAGGTTTGAGCGCCGTTTAAAGGCTTTCCCACACTCATTACATTCGTATGGTTTCACACCAGAGTGAGTGATCCTATGTTCAAAAAGGATGGAGACTCGCTTGAAAGATTTCCCACATTCCTTGCACTGATAGGGTTTCACATCACTATGGATTCTCTGATGTTCACAAAGTTGGTTCTTACGTCTGAAGCCTGACCCACAGACCTTACACTTGAAAGGCTTCTCATCAGTGTGAGTTTTATAATGCTCAGAAAGATACACCTGAAGTCTAAAAGCCTTCCCACATACGTTACATTGGAAGGGTTTCTCACCAGTGTGGATGCTCTGGTGCCGCACAAGGAATGAAGCACTGCTGAACATCTTCCCACACTGCTGACATTCGAGTGATTTGCCTCCAGTGTGAATGTTCTGGTGCCGAGTAAGCTGGGCCAGGAGAGTGAAGGCCTTCCCACATTCCTTACACTGGAAGGGTCTCTCACGAGTATGAGTTTTCTGATGTTGCTTGAGGTTTGAGCGCCGTTTAAAGGCTTTCCCACACTCATTACATTCATATGGTTTCACAACAGAATGAGTGATCCTATGTTCAACAAGGCTGGAAATTCGCTTGAAAGATTTCCCACATTCCTTGCATTCAAATGGTTTTTGATCTGTTTCATTAATGCTTCCATTGTAATTAACCAGGGTGGGATGATGAAAAGCCTTTCCATAATCTTTATATTCAAAAGGTCTCTCACCAGTATGAAATCTCTGATGTCGAATGAGATGTATATTAAGTCTAAAAGTCTTCCCACATTCCTTACAGTCAAAGGGTCTCTCTCCAGTGTGAATACTCTGATGCTCAGTGAAGTTTGAACGTCGACGAAAGAATTTCCCACATTCTTTGCATTGATAGGGTTTCACATCACTATGGATTCTCTGATGTTCACTGAGCTGGTTCTTACGTCTGAAGCCTGACCCACAGACCTTACACTTGAAAGGTTTTTCATCAGTGTGAGTTTTATAATGCTCTGAGAGGTACACCTGAAGCCTAAAAGCCTTCCCACACACATTACACTGAAAGGGTTTCTCACCAGTGTGGATGCTCTGGTGCCGCACAAGCAACGAGGCACTGCTGAACATCTTCCCACACTGCTGACATTCGAGTGATTTGCCTCCAGTGTGAATGTTCTGGTGCCGAGTGAGCTGCGCCAAAAGAGTGAAGGCCTTCCCACAATCCTTACACTGGAAGGGTCTCTCACGAGTATGAGTTTTCTGATGTTGCTTGAGGTTTGAGCGCCGTTTAAAGGCTTTCCCACACTCATTACATTCATAAGGCTTCACCCCAGAGTGAGTGATCCTATGTGCAACAAGGCTGGAGAATCTCTTGAAAGTTTTCCCACATTCCTTGCATTCAAAAGGCTCCTGACCTGAATGATTAACTCTTTCATGGTAATTGAGCAGGATGGGATGATGAAAAGCCTTTCCACAGTCTTTACATTTAAAAGGTCTCGCACCAGTATGAAATCTCTGATGTCGAATGAGATGTATGTTAAGTCTAAAGGCCTTCCCACATTCCTTACACTGGAAGGGTCTCTCTCCAGAATGAATTTTCTGATGTTGCTTGAGGTTTGAGCGCCGTTTAAAGGCTTTCCCGCACTCATTACATTCATATGGTTTCACGCCATCATGAACAATCCTATGTTGAGAAAGGTTGGAGACGCGATTGAAGGATTTCCCACATTCCTCACACTCAAATATTTTTTTACCCGTATGACTGATGTCAATGTAACTAATCAGGGTGGGATGATGAAAAGCCTTTGCACGTGCTTTACATTCAAAAGGTCCCTCAGCACTGTGAGATGGCTGATGTCTTGTAAGCTGTTGGTGGGGTCTGAAGGCCTTCTCCCATTCCTTACATTCATTGGTTTCCTCTGCAGTGTGAACACTCTGATGCTGAAGAAGAGCTGAACTGCAATCAAAGCACTTCTCACAGTCTTCACAGGCATGTGCTGTTTCTGGATTGTGACTAAGAGCCTGGCAGGTATAAGTAGACAAATTTTCCTTGTTGCTAATCCTCTGATCAACAACTGATTTTTGAAAGCCCTGTAATAACTTGAATGTAGTACAGTTGAGGTCATTACTAAAACTACAGCCCTTGAGGTCAAACGATTTACTTAATTGCTGTATGCTCTGTTTGAGTAAATTTATATTATAAATGTAATTTTCTGAAGATAGTTTTTGATCTTCGTAATTGGATGTCAATTCTGAAAAAGAAAAAAGAACATTCTATTTTCCTGTAAAACACATACACACACACACACACAAAGCAGCAATAAAATGGCTCCTAATGACATTCTGCTATACTTATAGACCAGTGCCTTGCTCAGCCATCAATAGAGGAGTGCCCAGCTCTAACACCTGGTAACAAAAATAGAGGCCCATTGCCAGACTCTGTGCAGAGATAGAGAGACCTTGGGACTCTCAGCACTGAAAGGAAATGTTTCCATCAAATCCCTCCCTCAGCACTCAGGAGCCCTGTGGAAGAGGAAGCAGAAAGAAACAGAAGCCCCTCTGACAGCTTTTGCTATGGCCTGACTTCCCTCCCAGGTCTCAGACATGGTTTCCACAGGCCTAAGGGCTTTGAAGGAAGTTTGGCAAATCCACCGTCAGGCACATGGCGCCTCTCCGACCACATGCTGCGCCTGGCGATGCTGGAGCTGCCTGACTCTTACTCACCTGGGCTCTGCCTGTCTGTTTCTCTCTTCACAACCACGCATGGCTCTTTCTCCTGCTCTAAGAAGGTGATCAGGTCCGGTTTGGAAATGGAACTTCCCACTTTAAAAAAAAAAAAAAAAAGACATACAGTGTAAACATTTCTTTCTTTTCTTTTTCTTTTTTTCTTTTAATACATAGTCTCTCTAGCTATCCCAAGATGTCCTGGAACTTGATATGTAGACAAAGCTGGCCTTGAACTTATTCTAATCAGCCTGCCTCTGCCTCCCAAATGCTGGGATTAAGGAGTGAGCCGCCATTGACTCCTGTGCAAATTCTACAGACTTATTTATAAGGAAGCTCTATACAGCTTGGCACGGTGGATCACACCTCTAAGCTCAGCATTGAGGAATGAGCCAGGCCAGTCTGGGCTGCAGAGCAAGACCCTGGTCTCTGAAAAACAGAAACAAAATTCTAAGAGTCAAAACAATACTGAGGAAAGACGTCAGAGAAAAAGGAAGAGGAACCTGGGTAAGAAGCCAGCTACTGCAGAAAAGGGTCGGAGTCTCCTTTAAACGCAGACAGGGGCCTGTCACTGAGAGGAAAGCAGTTCAGTGGGTGAGAACATGACCCTCAGGCTGCACTGTCTAGTGTGAATCCCACCTCTGCAGCTCACTGAGAATGCCTTAAATTCAGGCAAGTCCCATTACATTCTATGCTCGATTTTCCCATCTGAAAACGGGGTTGGTGGCGCACACGTGTAGTCACAACACTAGAGGAGCGGGGCAGGGGACGAGAGTTCAAGGCCGGCTTTAGTTCCAGAGCATGTCCAAAGCTAGCCTGGGCTACGTGAGACCTGGTGTCAAAAACCCAAATAATTATGATGAAAAAAATAATAATAAACTTAGACTGAGTTCATAATGTCTATGGAATAGAATTGATACTAAGACTGAAAACCATATTCAAATACACTGTCTGACCTATAGTAACACAGTCTTTATTTCTGAATTTCCATTTACTTATTTAGTAAGGCTGGGGAAGGAAGCAGGGCTCTGAGCACGCTGGGCAAGTGCTCTGCCACTGAGTGACACCCCAACCCTGGAAACTGTCATCACCCATGTAATGTGCAGCCTTCTTTCACATTTACAGCTCACTCCGCAGATTTGCTCTATGAAGACAAACTTCCCAGCTTCCTGTACAAAGCGGATGATGGAAGTGTTCACTGAAGGAAACAATGTGTCCTGTTCTGATTCAATTCATTTTATTGACTAATTGGTAAGTAAATCACAAAAGTTCTCTTATTTGTTATGAAACGTGTGCATATACGGTACATGCATGTGTTCATGAGGGTACATGTACATAAAGGTATGCACGCACATATATGTGTTGGCCAGTGACCAGTATTAGGTGTCTTCTTTGATTGCTCGCCACTCTATTTTTTGAGACATGCGTGTGAGTAACTGTGTGTGAGTGTGAGTGTGTGTGTGTAGGCCTGAGAGCAATGTAAGGTTTCTTCTTTAATCCACTTTATTTTTAGAAACGCTGTCTCTCAGTAGATCTAGAATTCAATGAACAGTTCCCCAATGGGTGGGCACAAAGCAGGTGCTTCATGAAGCTACAAACTTCAACCCAACAAATGTCGAATTATTCCTTTGGGAAGAAGGAGAAACGCAGCTACCTCTTTTAAAATTCTATTGTTTTACATTTACTTAACTTTTTGTGGCTATAAACCCTGTCTGAATGTGTATCTGAGAACCACAGGTGTGTATGATGCCCTTAGCGGGCACCAGATCTCCTGGAACTGGAGTTACAGATGGTCATGAGCTACATTGTAGTGCTGGGAATCGATTCCAGGCTCTTCACAAGGGCAGCCAGTTCCCCTAACAACCAGGCTATTCCCTAGCCTCTAATGCTATTATTAATTCATTTACATATTCATCTTATTCTGCTTGTTTGTTTTGTTTTGTTTGAAACAGGGTCTCATGGTGTAGACTAGACTAACCTGGAGCTAACTATGCCTCTAGAGGTGACCTCACAATCCCCCTGCCTTACTCAGATTTGTGAAGGCACACCGGGCTTCAGCTACCAAGGGAAAGATATCTTTCCAGAGTGAGGAGAGCCAGCAGTGTAGAGGACACACCCCAGTAGCAGGGCAGACAGCCTTACCCACTGTGACGAGGTTGCTGTAGGTCTCCAACATGGTTTCCCTGTATAAGACTCTCTGAGTAGCATCCAGGCAGGCCCACTCCTCCTGAGAGAAGTCAACAGCCACATCCCTGAACGTCACTGACCCCTGTAAGCACAAACACGAGCACAGTGGAATTGGGGAAACTCTCAAGAAGGGAAATCAGGAGGGAAAGGACCGAGAGTGGGAAGGAGCCGTAAGGAAATGCTCAAGGCGGCTGATGGCACGAGCTCCCACATTACTGGCATTTTAGGTTTAACTTTCTTTTTTTCTTCCTTTTAAGAACAAAACAAAAACTTTCAAGATGGTGGCTGTGCCTGAGATCAACCCTAACTCAGGGAGACTAGTCACCCCCCAGGCCCAGCCTGGTTGACGTTTCCCTCAGAACACTGAACTCTCCTAAATCCTCCTCAGCAGGTCGTCTCCGCACACACACGCACCCTCGCCATTCAGCTCAAGCCCTGTGGCTCAGCCTGAAAACACCAAAGATGTCCATCAGGTGTCCCAGGGCAGTCAAAGGAGACCATCACCTCAAGTTCTGAAACCCCAGACCCCGTTTCCCTGTGGGGCTGACGCCTCCCCTGCAGGGACAGTCCTCCCTGACCACAGACCACACACAGAGCAGATGTGGAGGAATGCAGTCAAGGAGAATCCAGAACCAGCCGGGAAGGGGCACAAACAGGAAGTGCTCTGACCTTCCAGCCTCCCTGTAAAGGGACAGACTGGGCTGCAGGAGGATTGCAGATCCTTGGGAAGAATCAGAAGAGCAAGAGTCACCTAACCTGAAAGCCACCATATGTCAAAGAGAAAACGGCAACTTACAGGGCCCATGTCTTGGGAAGGAGAGCTGGCCATTCTTCTTCAGGCTTCCTCCCCTGGGGACACACAGAAAGCCTGTCAGTGGTTGTGACCTGAAGCTCCCAGACCGATTACGTCAGGACGACTCCATCGGCCTTGTATTTCTCAGACCCCACTCACGCGCTCCTCTCCCGCCACTCACGGCTCCACACACACATCAGAAGCAGACGGGAGTCTACAGAAGCAGACTCTCTCCCACCGCAGACAACCCCCTGCATAGGGACCAGAGTGGACATGCAGAGCATGAGCATGTCTGCCTTGACGTTCTCCAGAAGTCGCCAGCAGAGGGATCCCACCGTCCTCCATGAGAAGCAGCCAGCCCTGGACTGGCCCTCCTCCTGCCATGAGCAGGTCTTCCTGGAACCCCACCTTCAGGCCCACAGGGGTTACAGCATCCAAACCACAACTCCTCTGAAAGCCCAGGGCTGGGTGGAGCAGAGCAAGGCTGCAGGGGCTGGAGCTGCAGCTGCAACTCTCAGGCAGTGCCAGCATTCTGTACCCACTGTGTAAACGGGCCCTCCACCTCGGAACACTGTCCAGAGTTCCCTGGCTCTTGTATGATTAAAGATTAAGCTGTATCAATTAAGGGATGATTCTCTGTCTCTCTGTATGTGTCACTCTCTCCCTCCGTCTCCCTACCCCTCCCCCCCCCCTTTCTTCGGGTGGAGTTTGAGACAGGTTTCTCTGCGTAGCCCCTGGCTGTCCTGGAAATCACACCATTGATCAGGCTAATCTCAAACTCAGAAATCCATCTTTCTCTGCCTCCAGAGTCTTGGGATTAAGGCATGTGCCACCGATGACTGCCTAAAGCGTGATTCTTGATGAAGATCATTAGCTTTAAAACATTCTGTCACAAAAGGTGAGTATGATTTGCTTCACTCTTTCCATATTATGGGATATTTTGTCCAAAATAGTTTTAAATTCATCCCCGATGCCGCCAGTCTTCTGACTCTGGAACCGGGGGTCTCAGCCTCAGCACTGCTGACGTCATTACTCTGTGTTGGGTGTGGAGGACATCATGTGCTCTGCACAATGTGAGCACCATCCAACCCCTGCTCACAGCCCTCAGCACTCCCTCAGACTCTGTCCTGGCAGCAGCCATCACCAAATGGGAAGCACTGCTCCAGCCCAACGGGTCTCAGCCGTGATTCCATAGGCCTCAGGGTCCCCTCTATCCCAGGCTGGCCCTGAACCCCTAATGCTCCTCCATCTGCCATGCTGAGATTACAGGCGTGCACCACCATGCCCAACTTCAACTACACGTCTGATAATCTCATGAAACCACACATTGTGTCTCCCCACAAGATCCACTTACAGATTGTCTCTTTCTCCTTCCTTCCCTCCCGACTGCACACAGCAGGCTAGCTAGCCTTCCAGGGTCTTGTCTCCACCTCCCATCTTCCACAGGAGGGCTGGGATTACAGAGATGGGTGCTGCATCTGGCACCACAGAGTTTCAAGTTTGCAAGCGCGGGACCCATTGAGCACCTCCCCAGCCCATCTATACACGTCTGTCATAGTTCAGTGTGTGACCTCAGGACACTGTAACTGTCCAGGCTTCACACTGGCACAACTCAATTTGAACATTCCTTAGAACGACATTAGACCTTGAATCACACCACATGCAAAAGTCAGCTCAAAACAGATTAAAATTAAGACCTGCAACTGATACAACTGGAATAAAGTATACAGGAGAGCCCCCAGGACACTGGAAGTTCTGGGTTTTTTTTAAAGCATGAGCAATCAAAGCAAAAATGGGCCGATGGGATTCATATCAAAATATAAACCTCTACACAGCACAGAGAACAACCAAGAGGAGAGGCATAACCTCGAGAAATAGCCTAGAGAGTGGGAGAAGATACTTGCAAACTATACATCTGACAAGGAGTTAACATCTGAACTCCTGCACAGCAGCCTCATAAGGGACCCAAACAATTCACTGCCAGGAAACATCCTAGTTAAAGAACATGAAAACACAGTAGATAGTTCCCCAAATGAAATGTCAATATGGCTTATAATAGGTCAATGAAAAATTAGCATCAGGGAGATACACATTAAAATCCCAAATGAGAGGCCTCCTCGTGACTCTTAAGAGTGCCCATTATCAGAGGGCTGGAGAGATGGCTCAGTGTTTTACAGTGCTTGGACCAGGGTTCGATTCCCAGCAGCCACATGGTGGCCCACAACCATCATTAACTCCAGTTTCAGAGGATCCAACACCCTCTTAAGGTCTCCTAGTTCAACAGGCACAATGTACACAGTGCACATACAGACATGCAGGCAAAACTCTCATAAATAAATAAATCATAAATAAACCTAGAATCTTTTTTGTTGTTGTTCGAGACAGGATCTCTCTGTTGTAACTCTGGCTGTACTGGAACTCATATTCTTTAGACCAGGCTAGCCTCAAACTCACAGAGATCCGTGTGCCTCTGCCTCCCGAGTGCTGAGATTAAAGGTATATGCCACCATCTCTCAGGAAACATAAAATCTTAAAAAAAAAAAAATAAGTTTTCAACGTCAGAAAGAAAAGATCATGTGGAGAATGTAGAAGCACATTACGGGAGGGGATTTACATTAACAGTCACGGTAGAAAGCAATATGGTGGGTCTCACTGACAACAAGGAGAACTGCCATGTGATCCAGCAATCCCACTGCTGAGTGGACAGGGAGGAAATAATATCAGCATGAGAGACAGTTTCACTCCTGCATTCACTCAGTGTTGTTCACACAGCTGTGATGAACAACAATGCAAATGCAGAATGGGCTTCTCGGACACAGTGGGATGACATCAACCATTTACTACAAGAGGGACGGACACGCAGGAAACAAGCTAGAGACTAAAAGCCAAAAGCTGGGGCTGGAGGGATGGTCCAGTGGCTCAGAGCTGCAATGGCTTGTCCAGAGGACAGGCCTTCAGTTCCTGGACAGCTCACAAATGCCTCTAACTGCAGCCTCTGGTCTCTGAGGTCACCTGTGCTCATGTACACATAACCCATAGACATAATTATAAACAAGTAATCTTTAAATAAAAGACAAACACCCATGATCTCACTCATGTCAAATCTAACCTGAAAACGCTATCTGGCTGAAACAAGTAAAATGGTTACTGGGGGATTGAGTGGCAGAGGCTGGATGCTCGACATCGTGGATAAGAGTGGGAGATGCAGATCCCTAAGGGAGTTGCAAGGATTCTGATAAAGGACTGCGAACTTTCAGATACATGACAGAAGCTCAATGAATGTATCCTGCAACACGGTGACTATGATTAATGGTTCGGAAAAGACCAAGAAACATTAAACGTACGCACTACATAACATGACAGATTTTGCCATTCCAAAGTACATAAAGACTCTAAACATCATGCTGCATACATGCAAAAAAATTCACTAATAGAAGAATCCCGGCTCTGCATTCCTGCATGCATTTTCATTACCTTACTTTTTCTGAGACAGGGTCTCACGGTGCAGCCCAGATAGCCTGGAACTTGTATGTGGACTATGCTGACCTTGAACTCACAGATATCCCCCTGCTTCTGCCTCCCAATTCCTGAGGTTAAAGTGTACATCGTAAACCCTGGCTTTTTTTTTTTTTTTGAGCCCTTTTCTTAAAAGTATAACCAGTAGCCAGGCAAGAGGCGCACACCTTTAATCCCAGTACTCCAGAGAGAGACAGGCAAATCTCTGTGAGTTTGAGGCTAGCCTGGTCTACAGAAGGAGTTCCAGGACAGTCAGAGTTACAACAGAGAAACCCTGTCTTGAAAAACCAAACATATATATATATACACACACACACAATGTGTGTGTGTGTGTGCGCGCGCGCATGTATAAATGCATATATATATATATATGTCACATTATTAGTAACACCCCCTTGTACTACAGAAAACTGCAGAGAACCAACCCAGTGTGACCACACACGGCAGCAACGGAAACACATCGGGCCCTCATTATGGCTGGCACTGACTAACAGACTTTACAACAGTCATTCTCTGGGTCATTGCAGGCCTAGAGAACCGGAAGGGGACAGAACCAAGACGCCAACGCGGACTCCACAGATCACATCCTCACGCCCAACCTCGGCATCGCACATCTGTATCTGGCCAACATTACCATTTCCACACACAGACACCTGAAAATTGCTGGCTCTCGATGACACCAAATATTGGGCTACTTTCCTACTCTCAAAATCCTCAGGAGTGAAGAGAAATCGCCCACCTCCTCCATTCTTCCCCTGCCTTGTAAACATCAAAGGCCATCTGAAGTATGATGCCATCTAAACAGGAATCGATTTGGCAAATCCAAGTTGGATAGCCCTAGCGTTAACCTCTGGAGGGTCATGTCTGTAACGTCGTGGGAAGGGGAAGATGTCAAGGATCTCTGAAACGATGACGAACTTAATAGAGCAAAGGAAAGACACAGCGTGAGGGCCACTACGGTGGAGCTACGGATCGGCACGTCCTCCTGCTCGTACTCACGATTCTATTTTCCAAACCGAAGCCTCCTCCCTCAGACAGAAGGCAGCGCACTCTCTCACTCCCGAGGCGCCGACCTGAGCAGTCACGCGCGCACCCCGGCCTCCTGGGGAAGGACGGCGGACTCGGGAGCCTGAGCAGCGGGAGCCCAGCCCGCACCTGAGAGCGCGCGGGGAGGCCGCCTCCTTCCCCCGCGGGACGGCTGGAGCCGCGGTCGCGGGCTCGGCGGGGAGCGGCCTCGGAGGCGCTTCCGGCCTCTCGCGCTCGTCCCCGGCTCGAGTCCGCGCTCGGGGAAAGCCTCCTTCAGAGTCCGCGCCTGACCGCTCGGTACTGAAGCTCGGTCCTCCGCGTCAGCCGCTGCGGCCTGACGGGAAGAGGGGCAGAAAGGGACGGGCGGGAGCCCGACGGCGCGGGGCTAGGGTGCGCGCGCACACTCACGCACACTCACGCGCACACACCCAACCGTCCCGACACGCGCACACAGATCACCGCCCACCCCACGCAGCCCGCCGGCTCCCGCCTCACTGCGCACACCTGAGCCCAGCAGCGATCTCCACCTCCGCCCCGAAAGGTCTGATCTTCCGCAGTGGCAGCTCCAGGGCACAGGAAGCTGATCCCTTACTTCCGCCGAAGTGGCCCCTGGGAAATACAGTTCTCGCATCCCGTGGAGCCTGCGCGCTGCGGTTCAGAGAGTTCCCAGCATGCCACTGGGGCCCCGTCTGGGACGCGCGCCCAGTGGTTTGTGGGAGTTCCCACGGTGTGCGGGCACGGGCGTGGCTCCCCCGCGGTCAGAAGGTGCTTCCCGGCTGTGCGGAGACTTCCTGGGACCGGGCCGCAGGCTGCGGAGGGCGTAGAGCAGGTGTGCAGGTCACGTCAGCGCTCAGAAACAGGAGCTCATTCCTGACCCGACAGAGAGCAGCCTGAGCTCGGCGGGACTTTGGCCCGGAGCAAACGCGAACTCGCTCTGGACGGCAAAACGGGAGCCTTAGCGTGCGCCGTGCGGGGACTTTCACCGAGGGCAAACTGGAACCTTCTCAACCACGAGCAGGCTTTACATAGGTTCATTCAGCTTATTATTAAAATGTGGAGGTTGTGGCCCAGGGAGTTGGTCAGTAAAGTGCTTTCTGTGAGCGTGAGATCCTGAAAACAGCCGGGCATGGCGGCGTGCACTGAATCCAGCACTGGGAGCGAGAGCAGGAGGATCCCTGGGGCTTCCCGACCGGCGGTCTATGTGCGTCAGTACGCCACAGGTTCAGGGAGAGACCCTCTCAGCAGAGGAGAGGAGGGTCTAGAGACCTCAGCAGTCAAGAGCGCTTGCTGCTGCATCGCTGGGATTGGGTTTAGATCCCAGAACCCCGCATCAGAAGCAGAATTACAGGATCCAAAAACTGTAAACTTTGAGGGATTAGGCGTTTGTTTTAGTTTTGGCCGGTGGTGCTGTCTATGTGCTGAGTTTTACAGTTTGAATGGCACTGTCATCACAGAACCAGTTGTGCTCAGGTCTGGGGGCCTACTAAGGTCTGGGGCCCTGTTACATTGCCCACTGGTCTTAGTGAATGAGTCCAATTGTAAACGACTGCTGCTTTAAAGAGGTGTAGTTTGCTCTAAGGATCATTAATTTTACCTAACTGATACGTAAGTGGCTTTTTAGTTTAAAATGCAGGGCCCTACTGCTAATCCAATCAGAATTAAAGGTTCAGCCAGTGCTGATAACAGAGTAGAAAGAGGGACCAAGAGAATAAAAACTGGTATCAACTATTTGATTTATGTCTTTCTCTCTTTCTCTTTTTAAGCTTTTTTTCCAACCTTGACAACATTTTTTTTAAGTTAAGCCTGATCAATTATCATAGAAATAACAGGTTTCTCTCAAAGCCATACATAGTTTTCTTTATCTCATGAGAAGTCGGTCTAAGTCTCTCCTATTTCATAGAACGATTTCTGCAAGGGACTCTAACCATTGTTTTAACTCAAACAAAAACTTTAATACCTCTATTCCAGATCAACCTGTCTCCCTAGATTGGAAAGTATCAGAAGAGGTACATTTAGAGAAACAATTAGCACTTGCCCAGCAAGCAGTACAGGGGCCCAGTAATATTGCTGTTAGCCATATGAGATAACCAGTAAGGCAGACTAGCAGGCATCATAATAAGGGGGCGTGCCTATATTAAAGTGAGGGACCAGTCTGATTCGATTATAAGCCAAGATCAAAATAGGTTCATTTCTATTTACTGTAAAACTCAAGTTGCCCCGGCTTTTACCTATTCCTGAAATGTGATGTTTTCTACATCCTATGGAATTTGACTATATCCTGGACTCTGCCCTAATAAGATAATGTTCTGTGCCAAGGAATCTTGAGATGTTCTGTCAAGATGATCTGTCAAATAATCTTATCTGCTGTTTGCTTCTGTAATTCACTTGCCAAATCCTTACATTACCAAATTCCTCTGGAAATTCTAATCTGCACTTTTTTTTTCCTATATAAGAAGGCCTCAAAAGTTCATCCACACTGTTCTTTGTACTGTTCTACAGTAAAATAAAGCTTTGTAGAGGAATAGACCTGTGTAAAGGCTAGAAAGGCTTTATAATCCAGGGTCTATATGAAGGAATCACATTCAGAAGCCTGTGTGGTCCAGATGGAATGTAAAAAGAATGTTAAGAATGTTGGTACACACTTTTAATCTCAGTATTCAGTAACCAGTGGTAAGCAAACACCTTTAATCCCAGTATTCAGAAGGCAGTCGTGGTCCATGCCTTTAATCCCTAAGATAGAATCATCAGAGTATGGAAGCAGACACAGAATGCAGGCTCAAGTGTCAGTGTGAGATTGGAAGTGACATCTGAGATGAGTCAGAGTGAAGGACAGGCAAAGTGACTAATCAGAGGAAGAATTAGCAGAGTGAGGACACACCCAGCTCTCAAAATATATAAGGTAGGCTCTCAGCTCAGATCAGTCAGTTACAGCAGTCAGTCAGAGAAGGCAGTAAGAGGCAGGCAGGAGGACAAGACATAGAGACAATGAAGCAGTCTGACTGAGGATAAGGCAGAGAAGAAGCAGAGAAGGTGACTGAGGCAGCATGGAGCAGTGAGAGTTCATGGGGAGGCAGAGACACAGAAGCAGCTTGGCTGAAGTCAGTATCAGACAGGAAGAGTAAGACAGTTTGAAGCTGAGCAGAGCAGTGCAGTCTGAGGCAGCCAGAGAGTCAGCCAGAATCTGCTACAGTCAGAAGAGTTTGGTCAGAAACAGCTCACTCTCATCAGTTTGATCCAGTCAGCTTAGAGGAGAGTTTGAGTGAGTTGAACGAGAAGTCAGAGTCAGAAGGAACTGGTCAGAGTGGCTCAGGCAGCGTAAGTCTCGAAGGTTGATTAGATTGTACAGATATTTAAATGTTCTAGAAAGCCTTCCAGGTCTATACTGAAGACTAAATTGTAAAGAGAACGAAATGCTCACAGGCTAGAACCTGTGATTGAATCAGACAAAGAATAAAAAGCCTTTGCACCAAACCAGTGACTACATCTGTCATCTGTGTCCACATAACTCAGTATCAAGATCTCCTCTTAGACAAAAACAGACTGATTTTTTATGTCTTTGGTCATCAACCAGCAGGGTGGTGACCCTGCTGCCAGACAATGGTCCTGAGGAAGCTGTCCACAACTGCCTAGAGATGTTGGATGTCATCAAGGTACTTGACCAGACCTAACAGACATTCCTCTCATTGAGAGATGTGGGCCTCTACACCAGTGACAGCGGTTCATGAAAGAAGGAATCACATATAGCAGCGCAGCAGTGGTTATGGGCCAACCTTGAAGTCATTTGGACACAAGCCTACCTAGGGGCACATCTACCCAGAAAGCAAAAGTAATAGCCTTGACTCAAGTGCTATGATGAGTCAAAGGAAAAAAGGTAAACATTAGTACAGAGAGTTTACATGCCTTTGCTCTGGCTCATGTTCACAGACAGATATACACATGTATTAACATCCAAGAAATAACCATGAGAAAATAAACAGATTATTCAGCTCTTGGAAAGCAACCAGCTACCAGCCAACTTATCTATTATACACTGGCCAGGGCACCAAAAAGACAATAGCCCGAAGACCCAAGGTAATAACTATGCAGATCAGGTGACCGGGGATGTTACTCTTGAACAGGAGTCCAAACCCCAGACCATCCTGAAGTTGTCAGCCATCCCTGGGCACCCACTCTGCCTTAATGAGGATATTCCTGAACACAGCTCAGGGGAGATGAAGTTATATTCTGGCATGGGGATAGTGGGAGAGGCAGGAAAACAGCCATGGATGGTGAGTCCTACCCAAAGAAAGGACCTGCATGCCAAAGTCACTAGGCAGGAACTGGTTAGTTGTCCTGCATTGCTCCACGCTCTTGTCACCTAAAAAGATCTCAGAACTTATCACCCCACCCCCCAGGTTTGGCTACCTGGACACTGGGAAATGCTTCAGAACATTTCAGACTTCTGGTAGACCTGCACCCAGGTAACTACTAAAAAAGGACATGCTGCATCCATGACACTGAAGCCAAGGTACAGTACCCAGTGAATTTTGGGAATTGGACTTCGCTGAGTCAAACCAGGACTATATGAATACAAATACCTGCTGGTCTTTTTTGATCTATCTCAGGCTGGGTAGAGACCTTTCCATCCCGAAAAGAAACAGCCCAAGTAGTAGCAAAAAGATTAATAATGGCAGTCATTCCCAGATTTGGTCTTTATATCTGGGGTCTGACAATGGCCCAGCCTTTGTGGTCAAACTATTTGAATTGCTCTCAAAAGCTCTTGACATAAATTGAAAACTATACTGTATGTATCATCCTCAAAGTTCAGGTGAAAGAAAAAAGGATGAGTAGAACTATAAATGAAATAGTAACTAAGTATACTCTTGAAAATGGTGGTAACTGGGTTGACTGATCTCTTGCCCAGTGCTCTTCTGAGGGCCTGCTGTAAACCTGTACTGAAAAAAAAAAAATCAGTCC